>CM060682.1:178930626-179530626 GCA_030686995.1 Artemisia argyi
ATAGCTCCTGTCGGCCTTCTTATGTCAGGATATGGCTCCAATAATAAATATTCTTTTTTAGGTGGTCTACGAGCTGCTGCTCAATCAATTAGTTATGAAATACCATTAACTCTATGTGTGTTATCAATATCTCTACGTGTGATTCGTTAAGACATAAATTTGACCCTACTTTTTCTTTCTAGGAAGGAAATGTCATGAGTTGAATATATATTTTCGTTTTTTATTCATTATTCGGGGGTTGATGAAGGAAACCAGATAGTTATATGAGTGAAAGAAACGGCTTATAAATTTGCAGTAAAAGATTGAATCTCATTTCCTATGTACAAGAGTTAATAAAAGTAAACATTAAGTATTAGAGACTGTTTACCCCAAGATTGATTGATTAATCATGATGACTTGAAGCGGGTTCAAAAGATCTACTTTATGAGGTTTTTACTATCTATTAGCATATGTATTACCCAAAAGTAGATTGATAAAAATAAGTGGATAGCTAGGAACACTAAGGTACACAAAGGATTCGTAATAGAGATTATGTAAGTGTATTCTGTGTATAAAAAGAATTATAATTGGGGCTTTAAATTGGTAGAAATGATCAAGGAGTACTTCCCACGATTCCGATCCAGAGTATACTTCTATTCACCGATTAAGTAAATAACTATCAAGAACGAAGTAAACACCATTGGACAAAGCACTTGTGAAACTGTCACGGTGAGTCGCCATTGATGAATGATAAAGTTGATCTTGGATCGTTCCAACGAAATAGGAGTTGAATTTGGTGAAGGTTACGTTCCTTGGTCAACGAACTTTAAATCCACCAACAATTTTCGAACCTTTGTCCACCAAAATATTTTCTAAAAGAGTTCTAGAAAAAAATTTCTAAAAGTGTTCTAGAAAAAAAATTCTAAAAGGTGTTCTAGAAAAAAATTTCAGTGATTTAGAAACTTTTCAGTGTTCTAGAAACTTTTTAGTGTTTTAGAAACTTGTCAGTGTTCTAGAAACTTTTCAGTGTTTTAGAAACTTTTCAGTGTTTTAGAAACTTTTCAGTGTTCTAGAAACTTTTCAGTGTTTTAGAAACTTTTCAGTGTTTTAGAAACTTTTCAGTGTTCTCGAAACTTTTCAGTGTTCTCGAAAATTTTTAGTGTTCTAGAAACTTTTCAGTGTTTTAGAAACTTTTCAGTGTTCTAGAAACTTTTCAGTGTTTTAGAAACTTTTCAGTGTTCTAGAAACTTTTCAGTGTTTTAGAAACTTTTCAGTGTTCTAGAAATTTTGCACCAAAACTTTTTAAATTATACAATTTAGAGAGTATACCACGAGTCGAAGTGTTTTCTCACTTATACAAGCAAGGGAAACACCGAGTAAGCAACGGGACCAAGTGTGTTCTCGAAACTTTTGAGATTTAGAAACTTTGTGATTTAGAAACTTTGTGATTTAGAAAAATTGCTAGAATTTTGAATTTGCAAAAAGCTCATCCAAATGAAGTTTGTATTCCAAGATTCTTGTACTTCTAGTTATAAAAACACCAAAACTTAAAGAAAGTTGCAAACTTGATGATTTTTAAGAAAAATGTTGGGATTCTTGATTTGATGTGACAAAATAGATAAAAGAATGAAACAAGAAGGGCTAAAAATGACAAAGAGAGAAAGCTACAAAGAATAAAGATACAGGAAATATTCTATTATGAAGAAACGATTTTGATAATATTCTATATTTTAGTTTTATACTTATCTCTTTGTAAACCCTAATATCTCTCTATATAAAGAGACGTAGGGTATAGGTTTTCATATGTCTTTCACAATGTAGTCGACTAGAAAGGTGTGTGTGTGTGTTCTAGGGCGTAGAATATAAACGTCTAGAACTAGGTATTGTTAGTTCGAATCCTCTAAGGTCTGAGGTGTCTTAGATCCTTGTTACATTTAGGTAACACGTTGTTATTCTGATCAAATAATAATTGGAGGTGATGATGGTGAAAAACCTTGTGTCAATAACTTTGATTTGTTCTTATTCCGCTGCATGTTATTCTCATTGTTATTGTTGAACCCTAGTGCTCAAAACGGTCCATGGAGTCTAACAAACTCCACAAAAAAATTTTGTGATCTAGAAAGTTTGCTAGAATCTTCTTGAAAAATGTTTTCAAAACCGCTTCGCTGTAAATATTTTTGGAAAAACAAAATACAAAATTTGAAAAACCAACAAAAACAAAATACAAAAATAAGAATATAGAATCAACCAATCTCCGACAAAAATCATTTCATAAATCATTAAACCCGATCATGTGAACTTGTTGTGCGTCCTCGATGTACACATTTCTCTCCCTTGATGGTTACGATTTATCGGAATCAGCATAATAATGTGTACGTGAAGCATTAACTGGAAGCACTCTATCATAAATCATATCAGCTCATGAGAAGATGTCGATAAACCCAATCTACTAAATAATACCATTTGAAATTGTCTAACTCTTTACCAACCCCCTGTATCAAACAACGGCTCTCTGTAGTAACCATGTGTGAAGATAACCTGATATGATGAACTTGAGAATGAAGTAAAATCCCCCAGACTTGTGACTTAAGCTTGTACTATCCTGTGACTAAGAACGGTGTACCTTATACCCCTAAAGAAGTGTAATAAGCACAATCCCTCTTGACATATCCTCAACAACGTGAGACACTGAGCACTACAACGTAATTCCTTAAAGTGATAGCAACTTTGTGATTATAGAGAGAAAGAATCACAAAAGTAACTAGATATTCAAGTCTTCGTCACCATTAATATATGCCCAAACAAGTCATCTTCGCGAAAGAGAAGAAAGAAAGAAGACGAAATAAGTGCACACGCCCGTCAAACATTACTTCAAACCCAAATAAATAATAACGAATTATCCCGTCAGTCACATTTGATGTTCATTGAAAACTTTAGCCGTGCAATATGTATCCCCGTGAAAATTTTAATACCAAAATACCACTCTTTTTGCCATAAATTATATCAACGAATTTATCCAATATTTTTGTAAAGGAATCGGATGAGAATTTTTGTGTAAATTATATTTGGCCAACCATTTCAGTCCAACTCATAGGTACTACAAATTCAATCCAAAAAACATAACAATTAGCAGCCCATATATAACCACATATGACTCGGTCCATTATACCTTGTGCAATCTCCGACCCAAACAACAGACCTTATACCCGATCCAACACATCACAGTTATAACTCACTCAAACCCTAATATTTCTCATTAACCCTAATCTTATCCTGCATCCGCCCCCATCTTTTCTCCTTTTGATAATAACTCAGCCATCAAATCTCCTCTATCACCCGTTAAATCTCTTACCAAAGAAATTTAGTTCCGTTTAATATCAATAATCATCACAACCGATTAACAAGTTCATCCAGTAGATCCACACAAACACTAAGTTAACCAAACCCAACCTATATGTTCAATTTTCTGCTCAAACCAAGTCAAGATAGCTTTTGAAGGCTTCATGATCCTTTGGAGGGTCTCGGGTAGGTTCACGTTTGATGTATTCATTTTTGTTGTTGGTCCTGAACGAATTAAAGAAAGAAATTAACAAGATTGTTATATTTCTTCACTTTTATATTCGGATATAAATGAAGTGAGAGCTTCACATAGATCAGTGATGAATAGAGTTCAACTAAAAAATCTTAGAAAGATTGTATGCAAAGTTGAACTTTCTGAGATCTTCTTGTATTTTTTTTTAATCTTCGAGTTATAAATATGGAGATGGGATTTAGGTTAGTAACGGTGTTGATTGACTTGGGTTTAGGATAGAATGGTATAAGATGATGTTGTCGTAGGAGTATGATTTTGGCTTAGCATATATTCCTGCTTATTCTGTTTTCATAAGATGATGTTGTAATTTTATTTTTGGTTTATAGTCTTGGACCGATGATGGTTTAGAGCTGAGGTCACATGAGTGTTGGTATTTGGTTAGTGGTCAAGGTCTCCTGCTCTCCTTCATCTTCTTCTGTATTTGAGAAACTTTGCATATTGTATTTTCGAAACTTTTCATTTTATCGAGAATACACATTTATCGAGTACCTGAGTTTTCGAGAACCTGAGTTTTCGAGAACCTGAGTTTTCGAGAACCTGAGTTTCGAGAACCTGAGGGATTTAACTTCTCGAAAAATTAGTTTTCAGAAATACAGGGTATGAACTTTTCGAAACTTTCTTTACAAGAAAGTCCGACTTTTTCCGGCGATTATTCCGACCAAAAATTTCCGACAAGCTTTTCCGATGACTTTTTGAGACCGTATGACCACTGATTCAGGATATGGAACAAAACAGGTCATAGAAATGATAGCTTACATAAAGCTGTAACCTTGATACGACATAAAGAACAGATAAATGAAACCTGTAAAGAAAAGTGTATGACTTTTTGTTTTGACCATTTTTTTGATACAAAATTATTGCATAAAACTGCTACCATCAAAGATAAAAGAAAAAAAAAATCCCATATCAGAAAAGTACGGGTAATACAGTTTTAAAAAATGAACGAATCCACACAAATCAATCACACCATAGCTCTGATGCCAATTATAGGACCGAAAATATTATTGATTTATGTGGTTCGGGGGGTCGGGGACGCTCAAAGTAAAGGAAAGACATGGTATTATTAATAAGAATGAAAGGGAAGATGTGTGTGTATTTTAGAGAGAAGAAGGAAAAACACACACACACCTAAGATACAAAATGAGACATCCACCCTCCTAGTTGGGACTAGGAGGGGTATTTATACAAAGAATACAAGGTAATCTATACACAAATGGCAAGACTAGTCCTTGTAGTAAAAGACTAATGTAATTCCCGAATATAACAAAACTTTAAGGCTAACAATATCGAGGACGCACAACAAGTTCACGTGATCGGGTTTAATGATTTATGAAATGATTTTTTGTCGGAGATTGGCTGATTCTATATCCTTATTTTCTAATCTTATTCTACGTACCTCTACCTTATCCACCTTCACCAATTTCGGGCAACAAATTCAAGATGATCGGTGTTTCAACTTGTTACTTTAGTGTTATCATTTCATGTGTATGTTATGGGCTGATTTGCTATATGCAAGATAACTGGAATGCATTTGGTGAGATGAAGATGTTGATATTCTTTTCCCCCGAATCGACAATCTTGAAGAAGGTCAAGTCTACAGTCTGTTCTACATTTTTCGCTGCGTGTTAGAAGACTAAAGACGGTTTGCATTTAATTATTAAAAGACTTCTTCAGATTCAGGGCATTCATCAGAAAGGTTGTCAGTTTGGGGGAGAGCACTAATTAGGGGAGAGTGAAAAGTCATACTTAATCCCTAATTAGATTTGCTCACATTGTTCTTCTGCAAGTAAAGAGATGGCAGCTGAGAAGATTCAGGAAGCTGGATGAAGCAATGAAGTTTGAAGATCACTCTCGGAGCTGCTGCACCTATGTTTTGTATTTAATTTTACTTGTAGGGAACATTGTAAGCAATTCCCATATAACATCACTTTGGGGAGAGATTGTTAGCCTTAAAGTTTTGTTATATTCGGGAATTGCATTAGTCTTTTACTACAAGGACTAGTCTTGCCATTTGTGTATAGATTACCTTGTATTCTTTGTATAAATACCCCTCCTAGTCCCAACTAGGAGGGTGGATGTCTCATTTTGTATCTTAGGTGTGTGTGTATGTTTTTCCTTCTTCTCTCTAAAATACACACACATCTTCCCTTTCATTCTTATTAATAATACCATGTCTTTCCTTTACTTTGAGCTTCCCTGACCCCCCGAACCACATAAATCAATAATATTTTCGGTCCTACAGTTTCCTTATGGTATTCATGTTGCATTGCCAACAATATCTCTTAATCTATTGTTTATTTTTGTGAAAAATGATGATTTAAATACCGTAATCTATTTCACAGCAGAACTGCTCAAGAAACTATCTCATATAAAGATGAACATGTAAGGGACGCACAAGCTTGTAGCAACATTGATATATGAATGACTTGATTTTGTTTGAATCTTTGATTTTGTGACAGTGGTGATTTAGATGGGTCTTTTTTTGTATATGAGTAGTAGTACTATAATCCCAATATCTAAATTTCTAGATTCGTAGCCTAAAAACATAAATTTCAAGTTTAGTCCTTTATCACCGGGCTTGACTCCTTGAGTATTTAAAGTCATCATTTAGATTTTAAGTTTCAAGCATATCACCGGCCTTGACTCCTTGACTACTTTAGATATTTATTTCACACTTTTCATTGTTTTTTTTACATAAATTGCATGAACACTTTCCATTTTTTTTCCAATCCATGTGTTTAAAATATTTTTCGTTATTCATTATTTATTTACGTCTATTTTGTCGACCAATATTATGAAATGAACCCGCCCGATGGGCGGGTTATGAAGCTAGTATATATATATATATATATATATATATATATATATATATATATATATATATATATATATATATATATATATATATATATATATATATATATATATATATATATATAAAGTGTGATTAATAAAATTATAATTTCTACACAACAATCTTAATAAGTAGGTTTCATACAATAATTGACAACAAACTTGTATCTATATTTTTGCATCAAAGTTTTTGTAATTTGCATCTATTCTTTACAAGCAAACTTTTATAAAACGAAAAATACGCAAAACTATTCAACCCCCCCCCCCTTCTAGTTTTCCGCAGATCTTGAAAGTAATAAGAAGACAACAAACAAACAACCTACCCAAGACCTCTTTAATGAGATCTTGACGAACATAGTGTGCTTCGGTTATAGTTGAAATAAAGAAGGTTTATGTTGCGTTTGTGATAACGAGATGGATGAAATGTTATTATGATGTTGCGTTTTTGATATGTAGGAAGACGAGCTATTTAGGTGTGTGACTTCCATGGAGATATAAGGGTGGATTTATTTGATGTGTTGTGTTCGTTTGTTAAGGAGTTATAAGGTTGGAAAGATTGAATATGCGTATTATTTTGGAGAAGGAGATATTTGGTGACTGCAAGTTTTTTTAGATGGAAAGAAGGTTAGATGGGGACCTTGAATATACGATGTGTGTTTAGGTTTCCATAATGAAGAACTTATATTCTAAAGGGTGTAGGGTTTGTTGTGGAATTGGGTTGGACATTAAATAATAATTATGGGCTTGCTGGATTTTTTAAAGTTGGGTTACGAATTTTTGGTTAATATGGGCTAAATCTAAAAATTTTGTTAAATTAATTGTGAGGTTGAGCTTATCTAACTATCTTTACAATATTATAGTGTATCGTTATTATATTTTTAAAAGTATCGCATGTGCACCCTACAATTTTTTTTATGAAATAGTTTTTATTTTACTTAAAATCTCGCTTTTTGTAAAGTTATTGTCACAAAACGCATATAGCTAGAAAACGTTGCTCTCCAAAATTTTAATTTCAGGGTACCCGCCGCCGCATCGCGCGGGTACCCTGCTAGTAATGTATAAAGATGATTGTGATGCCTGAATTATATGTTATTACACGTTATTAGGTACTAGTAGGGTACCCGCGCTTTGCAGCGGCGGGTATCTAAAATAAATGTTAACGACATCAAAAGAAAAAAGTGATAGCTAATTAGAGTTGTAAACCTTTCGGGCTCAAGCCCGTTGGCCCGTGCTCGTTCGGGATCGAGCCCGTTTGGCCCGTGCCCATTCAGGCTCGAGCCCATTTGACCCGTTGCCCGTTCGAGCTTGAATATTTGTATAATGTGCTTTATTATTTGTATTAGTGACGTTTAATGTAGTAATTGTGTTTAAATTGGTTGTACAATATGCTTGATAATTTTTATTTCTTATGTAAGGGGTGTTTTAATAATTGCACTAATTGTATTTATTAACCAGTTTATTAATGTTAGTAAATGTGTTTTAATTAGTTGTACTTTTAGCTTAAAAACTTGTAATGCCGAATTTTAAGTATTTCTATTTAAAGATTGTATTTAATGTTAGAAAATTTGTTTTAATTACTTGTATTTTTAGCTTAAGAACTTGTAATTGTATTTAATGTTATAAAATATGTTTTAATTAGTTGTACTTTTAGCTTAAAAACTTACAATGCTTAATTTTAAATATTTCTTTTTTTAAAATGCCTAAATGCTTTATAAGATAGTATGATTCTGAGTACTTAAATGTTAAACTTTTATGTAGTTTTAATCTCTTATTATCTTAATCACAAACATATCTGGTTGACATGAAATATTCGATAATCTATAACACGAGTCACTTTATTTTGCATACTCAAACTTTAGTGCACACCAAGGGACAAATCCCCACCATCAATCTATTTTGATCTAATGGTGAGGATTAACCTAAAATTAAATGGGGAAACATAAGTCTATGTTTGTTTTTTTTTTTTCAAATAACGTACCTTTTTTTTTCTTTCTTTTCCTTTGTACTTGATAAGTGTGTAAATACTCATCATTTTTAGTCAAATCTGAGCTGCAAAACGATTAAAAACACTCAAAAACGCACTAAAATACGAAGAAAATCCCAAAGATCGTATTTTATATGTTTCTGATGCAAAACGAGTGAAAACAAACGAAAAACGAACAAAATTGGCATATTTGGCAGTTTCAATCCCCCGACTTTCAAAGTTTTACAAAACTAGTCCCTGGTCAATCATTTCAAAGAAAAGTCAACCTTTGCTCTTTAAAAAGTCAAAATAAACCACAAATGATCTTTGGGTAAAAACTTTTGGAAAATTACACATTTAGTCCCCGTACTTTGGCAAATTGGCAGTTTTAGTCCTTGGTGTTTCAAAATTTGGAAAATTGCATTTTTGGTCCTTTGGTTTATCTAACTTAACAAAAATGATCCTTGAATAAAGTTTGGAAGGTTGGCAAGATCAGTCCCGGAGGAATTCAAAAATTACAAAACCATCCTTGGGCTTTAGAGGATATTAAACCAAACGGATCTTGAATACTAAAAACAAACCTTACACCTCTACCCTAGCCCAGTCCACACACCATATTATTTGGCCCATCTCATTCCAAGCCCACCCAAATAAAACATAACCTGTTTTATTATTAAACCTAAAGAAGAAAGGTCAAATTGGTCAACCCAGCCCACAGTACCTCATCTTCTTCCCCAAAACGCCTCATCCCCCCCCCCCCCCGTGACTGCTAGTATACAAACCCAACCATCACCATCCCTCCCCTTGTCCTCCACTCCATTCCCCAATCCCACTAATCCCCCTCAAATTTGTACCTAACACCTCAAACCAGTCACAGAATGACAAGCTGTCAATCCACAACATCTTTTGGGCGCCAAAGCATTAATTTAAGGGCTGGGATGATTTGTGATTGATCCAAAGGCCAAGGTTCATTATGAAGAAGCACAAAGGGTTCACAAGTTTTCTGTCTCAGTAAAGAAGCACACCAAAGATAAAGACAAAGGAAGCAAAGTGGTACCTACCTTTTCATCAGTAGTATAAATAGGCATCATGTAAGCCCTAATGAGGCATCTCTCTTTTCTGTTGTAATCTTTATTTTTAAATTGTAGTTTTCAGTTGTAACTTCAAAGTTTTTAGTTTAATGAAAATGGTATTTTAGTTTACTCAAGTGTCTATTCAAATTCAAGTTTCTTACTTTTTATCAATTAAGTTCTGCTTGTTAATTACTAAAATTACTTTTGAGTACTGCTATTGTTTGTGGAACAAAGGAAAATTAATCTCAGTAAGAAAAGAGATTAATAGGAAAATCCAGAAAAGAAAAAATAATATATAAAAATATATGAAGAAGAGGGAAGTGACAACAGGCTATGGAGTTGGTATAGAGTTCCATGGGGAACATTAGGGTGAATTGGTTTACATTGACCTCAGTTGTCTCCTAGCGTGGATATCAGGTAAGATTTTTGGCATGATGTTTCCATATAATGTAATAAGTGAAAATTGCTTGCTGTTCATTGTTCTAATCTACTTAAAATAGTCTGTTACAGCTTAGTATAAGTTAATTAGTTAAGCTTGAATTGTAATCTAGTAATTTGCTTCTATAAGTTTTGCCATTAGTTTAGAGTGGGAGTGTTTGGAACTAGTCTAAAATCTGTGTTGCTGTTGTTTTAAACGGGTGAAGTTTATCTGTTCACTTTTCTTAGGTTTACACCAGTGCAAATTGACCATTTACTTGGTCCCTATTGCTGAGAGAAGTCAAACCTGAACCATAATTCACCAACAGCTTGACTGTTGGTGACTTAGAGTGCAAAATCTTTGTTGTGGGCCCAATATTGGTTAGGATTACTTGAAACAATTTAATCTGAGTCTAATAAACATCAAGCAATAATTTGTGATCAATCTAAAATCACAAAAGTCAATTTGGACAATTCTTTTGGAAAGTCAAATTAATTCTTAAGTAGGAAAATCAGTTATTGCAAGAGTTTTTATGAATTTAGGAGTGAGGATTAGGCTCTGAAATTTTTTGTACAAGTAGTCTTACAGCTCAACTTTAGAATCCCATAGGTGTGTTATTTTTGTGATTTTTTTAGTGGGTCCCACACCCAGCCAAACAGACCTGCAGGGAAGGTTTTACCCCTGCACTCAGTTCTAGCAAAGAATTGAATTTAAGTTAAGTTATTGATTTGTAGTTGTTAGGACTCCATTATTATTGATTTTGAAGCCCCTTAAGTGGTGATTAGGATTCAGGACTCAGTAGCCCCATAACTGCTTATCAAGTGCTTATTGATAAGCTCACTTTTAGCCTAGTTTACCATTGCTGCTGCTACTTAATTTGTTGGTGTTCATGTTGTTTTAAATTAATTCTGTTGTAGTTAATCTTATTGTTGTTGGTATGGTTTGATTTGGAGGGTACGTGGCTTATTTGTTTGTTTAAGTTAATTATACCAATACTACTTGTCTCATTATCCTTGATGATAAACCTAGTTCTTGAATTTTGTTGTTGTTGTTAACCAATTTCAAAAAGAAAGGAAATCAGTGGACTTGGTTGAATTTAAAGTTTGGCTTTTGAAACACTAAAAAGAGAGAAACAGATTTGTAGAAAGTAATTGAAAGAAAAAGAGAAGTTTGAAAATTTTGGCAAAAAGGGTGGGATTCGAACCCCAGACCTCTTGCTTGTCCACGGTCACAACACAACACACCACAACCACTATGCCCTTGGGACTTTTTCGTTAAATGTTTACTAAATCTGTTATTTAAGTAGTGGTAGTTTTTGGCTTTAATAAGCTTACCAGCTTTTGATAGCTTAATTCCTGGCTTAATTTGAATGTTTACCATGTCTTATTATTTTTCCTAGGATAGATTTAGGTTAAGTTAATTTCCCAAAAATTTTAAGATTTTTAGCAAAAGTTTAAATATTTTTAATAATTTAATTTCTTTATATTAGTATTTAATTTGTAGAAAATAGAAAAGTAATTGAAAATTCAAAATTCTTTTTCTCAAAATTTTGTTTTGTCATTTAGTGCGTTAGAAAATTATTCGTAGACTCGTAGGACGTTTGGAACTCAAAATTCGCGTTTTATTTTGCGCTCTCGCATTATTTTTAATAACGTCGCGTTTTAAATTTAGATTATGTTTTAGAATTCCCGATAACTAATTATGTTTTCCCGTAGTGTTTTAGGTATTTCTTAGATTGTTAGTTGCCTTAGGTTAATTTATCTTTTACCTTCGTTCGTTAATTTTCCAAATTCGTTAATTTACATATCGCAAAACCAAATAACCTCTCCAATCATACAAGATTTTAATCCCAATCTCATTCGAAGCTTTCCATTCACACCTCGTTGGGGTACGACCCGGGAAATCACTTCCCGGTCTCACAATTTGAATATCACTTTTACAAGTTTTGTGAGGTAATCGTTTTCCTAAACGGTTTACTTGTATTACTTCACGTTTATTTGTCTCATGACGAATTAAACCTCACGTTTGTTGATATTTTGATAAATTGTTGTTTGCACACACCAAAACACAACGAATCAAATGGCGCCGCTGCCGGGGAGGCTGTGTGTCGAAAGTCTCGATAAGGTTTAGACGATTAGTCTTGTAGAACCTTCGCAAGAAGTTACGCTTTTATAAAACTTATAAAAAACCAAAAATATTTTTCTTTTGTTTCTAGTATATGTATTATATCTATAAAAGTTAAAGAAAAACACAAAAAGATTTTCCCGTTTCATTGTTTAATAATTACAACATTAAAATCTTACCACCGCAAACCAAGACAGAACACCTACCAACTGGGGGTGTGACCATAATAAGTTCTCAAACCAAAGATCAAAACTTGACTTTGTATCACTTGCGTTTTGGAAAATTTTTAAACAAGAAACACACTCTAAGAGGAGTCGAAACGGTATGTGGCGATCCAACGAACTTCGCCCAGTGTGAGATCTATTCTTCTCTCCCGCTCCTTTGTGCATTTTTCTTTAGAAGTCGACCTTGCGTTTGTGATTATTGGTTTAAGTTCCCCTATCTTTATGAGTGGTCTTGTTTTAATTGTTGTGTTTTTCGAAAAACCCAAAAATAATCTTCGTCTCCTATACGTTTAATTCTCGTCTTCTTATCCTCTTAACCGTTTAATTCTTTCTTCTCATCCCTCGTTAATGTTTAATTCTTATGTCATCACTCGACTATAAATGTTTTCATTGTGAAGGTCCGGTGGATGATAATCATCGTTGTTACAAGTGCGCGTGTAGGCGGTGTGGAAGTGATATTAGAGACGGATTTTGTAAATGGTGCAAAGCAACTCCGAACGCTTTCAATGATTCTCAAATTCTTCCTGACCACCCTCCACAACCCCAATTATCTTCGTTTGATCAACATCATTGTTATATTTGTAGAGATCTCTTAGAAGATGGTTCACTTTGTAAACGATGTTTTTGCAAGGAATGTGGGTTTACCCATGGACTTTGTACTTGTTGCACTTTCGAAATCGAAAATACATTCGCGTTTCCAAATTTTCAAAACGATTTCAGTTACCCTCCTCAGAATTCCTTTGAACAAGAACCATGCTATTTCAATAATACATCATTTCAAAATGCACCGGATGTTTCTTGTGAGTATTGTGAAGGGCCTCACTACAACTCTGATTGTCAAACTAGGGATCAGTTTGTCTATGAACAGGTTCCTTGTAACAATCATGAATTTGGCTTTGACCATAATCTACATGAGTCGCAGTCACATCAGTTTCATTGGTGTGACTACTGTGGGAACTCACATTTCGGCTCAGAGTGTCTTGTTAGGAACACAGCTGTTTATGAGTATGTTCTTGATGACAATTCTAACGAAGATGCTGAAGATACCCTTCTCATTGATCTTTTGTATTTAGTGAAAGGTTTGAAGGGTAGTAAACATTCCCATGATAATCCAAATCAAAAATCCATGGGAGAATTGTTAGCTGAAGAGCAGGATGCTAAATTAGATTCCCAGATTGCCTTTGAAAACTCTATTAGGGAATCAATTGCAAAAGAAAAAGCAGCTAGACATAGCTCTCGATTCCGTTTCATTCCGGATGACAGTGATGATAAAGATATCTTTGATGATGATTCATCCAGTTCATCAGCTGAGACTCAATCTATGGAAACACAGGGAGAAGAAAGTATAATTGAATCACTAGCAGAAGAACATATGGAAATTCAAAAATCCCTTGATGCTAGCCCTTCTCAACTCCCTGAGTCTGCTGTTATCACACCTGAGGTTCCCACTCACTCTCTGAGCATGGGGGATGAGCATCTTAACACTGTTCCTGAAAAAGAATCGGACGAATTCATAAAGTCTAGTGTTGAGGACCTTGTCCCAATCCCACGAGAGTCACAGGGAATTCTTGAGCATATGTGTGATGTCCCTCCTCCTCTTGTCTTCTCGAATAATGATGTTGAGATGTTCTCCGATTCTAATGATGACGATTCGTTATCTTGTGGAGACATCTGTTATGTGGAAGAATTACCTTTTGAGCTAGTTAGCTTGGAAGAAGAGAATGATGAAGAAATAATCCAAGACGAATCTCTTCGTCTTACATTATTAAATGTTAATCTTCTCATCTCTAAAATTGAGGCTTTCAAAGAAAAACCTATTTCATCTCCTATCCCCATTAAGGATAGTGACATTTTCTCCAACGATCCTATTCTGGAGTTTGAAGCCTTTACGTTTGATCCTATGGGAGAGAAGATTAGTGGCAGTACCACTTCTCATTCTCATAATTCTCTCCCTGATTATGAATCATTTACCTTCGATGAGTTCTCCTATGAACTCACTCACATCAATCCCGAATATGATTCATTCACATTCGAGGAGTTCTCCTGTGAACTCACTCATATCATATCTCCATCGGAATATGATAACTTCTACTTTGATCTAGACACACCCGGGATATGTCTTGATCACATGAGCTTAAATGATGAGATTCGTGATGATGAATCCATGAATCCTCCTCCTGATGATGAGTTAGTCAAGATGTTTATCATGACTTTCTTTCTCTTTTTCACCTATCGGGTGACTTCTCCTGTTCTTCACTCTTTCGGGAATGAAGACATTATATTTGACCCCGGCATCACCGCTTATAGTTTATACTATTTTGAGCCGGGTACTTATCTCATCGGTGTGGAACTTTCACGTGCTTCAAATGTTTGCCCAAACATCTTGAATGAAAGTCCGATGGAGATTGTTTCTTCCACATCTTGCTTCCCCAAGAACCAATGAATTCGGGGTCGAGTCAAGCTAGCGACTCGGTAAACAAAAATAGTAGTATGTACTTAGGGTTTTCACCCTAAGTGTGGGGGAGTTACCCCTGCTGTGGTTACCAACAAAGTGAAAAACAAAAATGGTGTTTCCACATTTAGCTTTGAATGTTGCCCTTTTACGTTCAAAGAGTCGGTATAATAGCCGGGACTTTGAATATTGAGGACAATATTCAATCCTAAGTGTGGGGGGGAAATTCTAGCGAATTTTATCACATTTTACCATCTAGTACCCCCATTTTTGGCCAAAAATTTTAAAAATTTTTCACTCAAGTTTCAAAATTTTTGTGGTTATCAATCCGCCGTGTCTAAACGACAAAAGGATTGGCTAATCCAGGAGCAAACGGCTCTTGGTAAAGATATATCAAACCCGTTGATGGCTTGCAATTTGCCCAAAATTGTATGGTTCCTCAACTCCCCATATCCTCATTCGTTTTCGTCCGTTTATAAATATTTTTTGCCATTTTCAAACGTTTTCATATGTTTCTAAATATCACAAGTTATATTCTGAATATCACAAGTGATATTCTGTGATATTCTAAATATCACAAGTTATATTCTGAGTATCACAAGTGATATTCTGTGATATTCAGAATATCGCAAGTGATTTTCTGTGATATGTAGAATATCACAAGTGATACTATGAGTACCACAAATGATATTCTGGAAATCATAACTAATATTCATCCATTTTTCATACGTCTTCGTCCGTTTTGAGACTTGTTTTACGCTTTCATACGTTTTCATCCGTTTACATATATATTCGTTCTTTTTCGTTCGTTTTCATCCATTTTCTTTCGTTTTCATCCAGTTTTCGAACGTTTTTGCCCTTTTCATACATATTTTTACACTTTCATACGTTTTCTTCCGCTTTCATACATTTTCGTTCGTTTTTTCATTCATTTTCGTCCGTTTTTAAATGTTTTTTGCCATTTTTAGACGTTTTCATATGTTTCTAAATATCATAAGTGATATTCTGAGTATCACAAGTTATATTATGAATATTACAAGTGATATTCTATGATATTCTAAACATCAAAAGTTATATTCTAAATATCACTAGTAATATTCTTTGATATTCAGAATATCACTAGTGATTTTCTGTGATATGCAGAATATCACAAGTGATACTATGAGTACCACAAATGATATTCTGGATATCTTAAGTAATATTCGTCCATTTTGCATACGTCTTCGTCCGTTTTTAGACGTGTTTTGCTTTCAGACGTTTTCGTCCGTTTTCATACATATTCGTTCGTTTTCTTACGTTTTCGTTCGTTTTCATACGTTTTCGTCCGTTTTCATCATTTTTCTTTCATTTTCGTCCAGTTTTCAAACGTTTTTGTCTTTTTGATACATGTTTTTACACTTTCACACATTTTCTTCCGTTTTCATACATTTTTGTCCGTTTTCTTACGTTTTTGTCTGTTTTTTCATTCGTTTACGTCCATTGTCAAATGTTTTTTTTCTTCATTTTCAGACGTTTTCATGTGTTTATAAATATCACAAGTTATATTCTGAATATCACAAGTGATATTCTGTGATATTCTAAACATCACAAGTTATATTCTGAATATCACAAGTGATTTTCTATGATATGCATAATATCACAAGTGATATTATGAGTATCACAAATGATATTCTGGATATCATAAGTAATATTCTTTGATATTCAGAATTTCACAAGTAATATTTTGAATATCATAAGTGATTTTCTGAATATGACAATTGATTTTCAACAAATGTTTTGTAACATGAAAATCACAAGTGATATTCAGAAAATTACAAGTGATAGATATTCAGATAAGCACAAGTGATATTTTGAATATCACCATTGATATTTAGAAAATCACAAGTGATATTCTGAATATCAATTGTGATATTCAGGAACGTAAGAAAACGGACGAAAACGTAAAAAAAATGACTAATACGTATGAAAGTGGACGAATACATATAAAAACGGACTAAAACATAAGAAAATCACAAGTGATATTCTGGATATCACTGAATATCACTTATGATATTCAGAAATCACTTGTGATATTAAGAAACGTAAGAAAATAAACGAAAATGTAAGAAAATGGACGAATACATATGAAAACGGACAAAAACGTATGAAAGCGTAAAAACACGTATGAAAACGGACAAAAACGTATGAAAATGGACGAAAACGAAAGAAAACAAATGAAAATTGATGAAAACGTATTAAAACGAACGAAAACATAAAAAATTGGACGAAAACGTATGAAAACGGACAAAAATGGGCCAAAACGTAAGAAAACGGATGAAAACGTAAGAAAACAGGCGAAAATGTATGAAAGCGTAAAAACACATCTGAAAACAGACGAAAACATATGAAGAATGGACGAAGACGAAAAAAATACTCCCTCCGTCCCATTTTATAAGTCCATTTTGTCAATTTGGGTTGTCCCAAATTATATGTTCACTTTTAATTTCAACCAATGAAAATGCTTGTAAGTGGGTGAGAATGAATTTTTATTGGTTAGTATTGTAATGGCCCCACTTTTATTAAACTTTGTGAAATATAAAAGTGGACTTATAATTTGGGACGGAGGGAGTAGATGAAAACGGACGAAAACGTATGAAAACAAACGAAAACATAAAAAAACAAATGAAAACGTAAGAAAACGGGCAAAATTGTATAAAAACGGACGAAAACGTTTGAAAATAGACGAAAACGTCTAAAAAAGAGCGTAAACATAAAAAACAGACAAAAACGTCAGAAAACAGACAAAAACGTATGAAAACGGACGAAAACGTATAAAACGGACGAAAACGTTTAAAAGCGGATGAAAACGTATAAAAATGAACAGAAACAGACGAAAACTTTTGAAAAGAGACAAAAACGTAAAGAACGTATAAAAACGGACGAAAATATATGAAAACAGACGAAAACGTATGAAAGTGAAGAAGGGGAAAAAACGTGAATTAAAAAAAAACATGAATTAAAAAAAAGAAAAAAAAATGAATTAGGGAAAAAACAAATAAGAAAAAAAAAGTGTGAGAAAAAAAGAAACATAAAAAAACAAAAAGAAAGAAAAAAATGAATAATAAAAAAGACAAAAAGACAAAGAAAAATAAAAATAAAAAACATTGACTTATGTTTTCTATTTTAATTTTAAGTTAATCTCCACCATTATCTAATTAGATGGATGGTGGGAATTTAATAAGAGACACGTAACTTGGGGGAGGGTCTTTTGAGAAAATAGCCAGGGTTCATAGCCCACCTCCTGATAAGTACAGTCACTGAGACAGGTGCTCATTGCCTGGGGCCGGGTCCTTGGGGGAGGGTCCGGTTGGCATCCTTAGGATGCATGGGACCAGGGTGATCCCACCGATCTTCACCTTTTTGAGAATAAGAGACACGTAACTCAAAACACCACGTTATATTTATTCAACGGCTCTTTTTATCTTATTCGCTGCAAGACGTGGGCAGGCCGCTAGTTAGTAACTTATTGGTCATTAATTGACTTCGGTGTTAAAAAATTTGTAATGCAAGACTGCTGCTAACCAATTCTTACCAAAATGTGATACCTTTCCCAATTCCCATGGGTTGAGTTATAATAACGGTGGCTAGTTTTTTAGTTTCACGGGGTCTACCTCCGTAGGGGTACTTTTTTTTTTTTTTTTTTTTTTTTTTTTTTTTTACTTTTTCAGTTTTTGACGTTTTTTTTTTTTTTTTTTTTTTTTTTTTTTTTTTTTTTTTTAAGTAAATGTATTGTATATGTATAATATTTTGTATATTTGTGTTTAATAATGTTTTGTATAATTATTTTGTTTGTATAATAGCACGTTAAATAACTGCAACAAAAACTGTTATTATTAAATTAAACGACAACGTTATACATATTATTTAAAAACAACATCTACGACATATGAAGATTATTCATCTCATTTAAAAGATCATGGAGCCGGGCACTTGACTGACAAGCGTGATCCTCAGGATTCCTTGCCATTTCTAATTCCATTTCCAGCGCCTTTATTCTTGCCTTCAACAACTTGTTCTCATTTTTTATAGCAACGCAGTTGGAGCAATGCGTTGAAGAAGAGGCTTGATTAAAGTACTCTACTTCAAATTCATCTTTCCACTTGAAGTATCAACACCCATAGTCTTCTGTGCACAAGGTTTCACTACCTACCTCCCCTTGTGACTTCCTGCAGTTTGGGAATCTTACTATTGCTTTTGGTACTTGGCTTGTGAATATTGTGAGAATTGTGAAACATGTGTTGTGCATTCTGTGCCTTTTTTGTGTGCTTATGCACTTGGACCAAAACTGCTTGTGTGCAATACTGCTTGTGTGCTTATGCACTTGGACAAAATTTAACAAAAAAATACACCATGTGATATCAAAATAAAAACAGCAAACAGACAGACAAAAAAAAAATGCTGAAATTAGTACCATGAACAGTACCCTAGGGGTAGACCGGGTCTTGGCAATGAGAGGATAGACCCCGTTAATATAGGGCATCCTTCCCATGTTGGGGGATCAGAACACAAGTTTCCATAGACTTTTATTCAGTACTCACTAGAACTATGTGGACAACTATCATGCATGTAACTTTCACCAGACACTTGGCTACTTGAGGTCTTGAGCCAATGTGGCTAATTTGATGAAATTATAAACTGATCCAGAATACTTCTAGACTTTTGGTTGTATAATGGAAAAACAAAAACTTTGAAACTATGGGTCCAAATTTTATGAACATGAACTCATCTTAAGAATCATAAACAAAAATTTGGTCTAAATTTTTATACTTTCGACATATATGTTTAACGCTGTGTTCTTGGGATCTGAAAAGGGAAGAAAGGAAAAGATTTGGAAAAAAACTGGAAAAAAAAAATAAATAAATAAAAAAAAAAAAAAAAAAAAAAAAAATCGTGTTCTCAAGATTTGAAAAGGAAGAAAGGAAAAGATCCGGAAAGGAGAAAGAACTTGCAGTGTTATTTTGAGTGTAAATGGTTCCGCCCAGTTTTGGGAAGAAGAAGAAGGAAGAGAAGTGATTATCTTCCTCTTCACTTATCTTCTTTTCTTTTATGAAGTTAACTCAAGAACACAGCGTAAAACATTGATCGGAGTGATTAATTAGTTTGACTAGTTATATGACTAACAAAATGATAATAACACATGACAAACATGAAAAAGTAAATAAATAAATAAAACTGTAAGACATGTGTCGTACACCGATTAGACTAGAAAGTTAACCGCGCAATGCGACGGCAGGTACCCGGTAACTATTTTTATAGCGAGCAAATATTTTTCATTTTAAACATTCCTTATATAGCATGTCCCAAATAATTTATAACGTAGTAGATATATACTTTTCAAAAATAGAGAGCGTTTAAATTATTAATAGTGTAAACAGTTAGCACTTTTATTTTTCAAATTTTAGCATTAGATTGATGGTTATAAGTTAAGTAAACTTTTCTTATAAACAAATCTATTAAAATATATCATTATTTAAAGAGATAACTATATGGTTTAAATGAAACTTAAATTTTAAATTTTACATTAATTTTTTAATTTTTCTTTTATAGTAATGTTTTTTGTTTTAAAATTTTAAGACTTCTTTTTATAAGAAGTCTTAAATCTTTTATAATGTAATATAGATTATGCATAAAATGAAGCATGTAGAGCATCCAAATCATTTTCCTGCAGTTCTACTTTCATATTCATCACCTAAGTTCCTGGAATCCGAATCGAATTTAATACAAGTATTCTATCAAGAAAATTTGTAGGAATCCAAAATAATCTACGATATGGACACCTGGACAGGCCGGATAAGAGCTCCAAATCTGTGGGTCTGGATAACTTTTAGCCCAAAACTCATTCCAGCCCCAGAATGAAAAAATATAAAGGGTGTCCAGAATTCGGGTGTGACAAAAAAAAAAAAAAAAAAAAAAAAAAAAAAAAAAAGCCAGTTCCGTTATAATTTTGGCAAAATAAAACAGAATCGAACCGAAAACTGAATCATCATAAATATATTTACATTTTATATATCTTTATTTAAAAAAAAAAAAAATTAAAACTTTTTCATAGTATAAATATAACATTTCTTATGCTCAAAATTATTTTGCAAAAAATCTATATAAATAAATAAATAATTAATTAATTAAAATCGTGTAATTCAAATTATTTTGTTTGGTCTTCCGTTTGGTTTAATCCAATTTGAATTCAATTTTAGCAAGAAAAGAAAATAACCAAACTAATGAAACCGAATAAACTAAATAACCGAATAACCAAACCGATGAACGCCCTGGGAAAAATACTACAACCATATAAATAAGCTATAGACTATCACTACTATCAAAGACATTATCTTTTCATTGAAAATGACTTCTTATGACTTTTTTTAGAGTCATGTCACACACACCTCACAATACAAGAAGCTACAAACAATGAAACATAACACAAAACTTTGCACCATATTTTTGACCATTTACAATAATTATCCATAATCAACTTTGTTTTATCATACATTTCACCATAATGAAACCAAAAAGCCAAACAAAGGTACTAAAGAAAGTAGAAAGTATTGGGTTCTTCGACTTTAACCCATTACCCAAAATGTACACAGCATTTAAATTAACTATTCAATGCCAAAAACACAGAATACGTGGCGATAAACTTCACTTCAAAAGCTCAAGGAATAACCTTTTTAGTCTCTCATGCATATTATAATCCATATTGTTCTCATACAGTAAGTAGTTCCTGAAAGGAAATGAAAAGTATAAAGATATTGTAGTTAAGCTTTCCACATAAGCTCAAATAATGAACGGAAAACATGGCAAGTAATTACCTTCTCCTTCTGTTTGAAGATGGTGTCTATCTTTTTCATGTACTCGTCCGTCAATTTCTGCAAGTAATATGAGCAAGAATCAAACGTCCAATAAATAATATTATTGTAAAAGCATGTCTCACGTTAGCAATAGTAGATGAAAGACTTCCAACCAAAAACAAAGAAAAATCACTAGAACTGCAGCAAATAAATTACTTCACCGGTTCTGTTTTGATGGGTTACACTAAATTTAATACCTGCAAATCAGCTGTCAAATCTTTAACATTGTCTTCTGAGAGTTTTTTCTCCTGCAAATTATAACAAAGAATGACGGTAAAAAAGTGAAAAACAAAGAAACTTAACCACAAGTGAAAAGCTTTAAGGTCAAACCTTTTCAAGTTTATCATACGATTTAATGGCATCTCTTCTTATGTTTCGGATTGCCACCTGCATAAGAATGTTAAATAAAAATACAATTAAAACTAAACTAAAAGAATAATGAAACTTGCAAACCGCCTAAAAATGCCTACCTTCCCTTCCTCAGCTTGCTTTGCAACAATTTTTGACAATTCCTGCATTCAAAAGAATGTGATTAAACTACAGAGAATTAAAAGCATGTTGTCGGGAATAATAGTGGGGGTACCTTTCTTCTGTCTGATGTGAGTTGTGGAATGGATAATCGTATCACTTCACCATCGTTGCTTGGAGTCATACCAAGATCAGAGTTGACGATGGCCTTCTCGATAGACTTTAAGCTGGAAAAAATTTAAAAAAAAAAAAAAAAAAAAAAAAAGCATGTTACAAGAAAACCGTCAAACCAAACAACAAATGGCAAAGTGAACTGAACCGAACAGATATAGAGGTTAACTGCACAATGTTGGAGGGTGTTTTCTTCGTTGTTTGGTGGTCTATTTGGAGGTTTAGGAATCGTTCCATTTTTGAGGAAAATCATCCTAGACGTTCGGAGGTTTTTGATGACATAGTGTTTTGTGCTTTCAACTAGTGTAATAGTCGTTGTCGTAGGACGTTTTCTTGGGTGGATTGGTTAAAAAAACCCCCCATTTAATTTCTTTGTAATTGTTTCTCTAGCTTCTTGCTAGTTTAATAAATTTGCCGTTCAAAAAAAAAAAAAAAAAGTTTCAGCTAAGAACATGTGGCAATCCATACTCTCTTGTTGGGTACTTCGATTTTGACCCACATACTTTATGAACGGGTCATTTCAGGTTGTGTTTTGCTTGAATATAAAAAGGTGGCAAAAAAGGGGCCGTTCAGCCAGGTCAAGTCGTCCAACATCTAATTTAGTGCAAGCAACTTCCAAAAAATAATTTCATTAGAAGATTTATGTGAATGATATTGTTTTCTTAATCTATTTAATGCTTTAATCATTAACAGGAAAAAATAAATAGAATATAGAGTGTTACAGGTCGACCCGTCAGTTTGATCCTTACGAACAAATGACCCATTTCGACTTGTTGCGCAACCCACCACCCTTAAACACAGAACATATCATTCTATATATCTTCAAACACTCATTTTATATATTGAAGAAGAAAGGCAGCAACTTAGAACATCATATCTTAGGTCAATCTACTTCTATTAATCCAAGCTTGTAACTTTTACCACCCGGCAATGGAGAGAAAGGTAGGAGTTTTGATATAATTCAAATCTTATTTTGTATAGTTTACAGATACAAAGACTAGATAGCACAAGAGATCGGGTACCTGGATTTGTCATAAGGTTGCACCAAGAGAGAGCTTGAATCAGGAGTGCTGATTTGCGCAATCGTCTTCAAACCCACAGGAGAACCATAGTACTCCACCTACAGACAAACGAGTAGTTAGAATAAAAGCTAGAATATTATTGCAAAAGAATTATGTAAAAACATTGAAACTCGTTGATTTATTACAGCATGGAGATATTATTGTAGGTTTGGACCCCAAAGGTCGTCAATCCCACGAGGTTTTGTGTCTTATGTGGTCTTATGAGGTCTTAGTTTCAATTCCGCAAGATACTATCAGTTCTTTTTGCAGTGGTCTAACCATTATAGATATGTTAGTTGTATAAAAAAGAAGTGGATGTATTATGCACTACAAAGGGCGGCAAGCTCTAACCTCGACTTTGTCAAGCATTGCCGGATTTGATCGTCCCGTCCTTATGGAATTGAAATTTGATAGCACACTGTCTATAGCTTTCTCCATTCTTTCTTTCTAAAGCATACCAATGTAAACAATAAATCACTGATAATAAAATTGCATACTTAGACACAATCATTAAAGATTGCACACTAGAAAATGCAATACATTTTGTTAATCAACTTACGACACTCTTTTCAATCAGAGATTTCTCAGCCTCGATTTCTTCCATGGTGGCACACTTAATGGTCGCATCTCTGAAACAAAAGTACAACACAATAACACAATCATGTTATATGTACATAGATCAACAAACACACACGATAGAACTGTAAACATGCTTTTGTCATCTAATGCCTCAAGCTTAAAGAAACAAAATGATCCAACATAACCTCAAATTTTATCTAAGTAATCATATGCTGCTGCAAAAATCTAAATATCTTATTTAACATGATCTAAGGAGGTGTTTGGATTTTCATTTTTACAATAATAAGTATGACTTGAAGAGCCATGATCAAACAAATAGTACCACGGTTTAGGTTTCTCTCAATTATCAATTTTTTGTTAACTCTACTCCTTACCTTGTTATCGAAACCTTACTGTTTAGACCCTAAAGTTTCACAAATTTATATTATTAGTTTCATAAGCACTTAAAATTGATTATTACAATCCAAATCGCTATAATGATATTACATCCAAACGCCCTTGCCAAACATAGTCTAATTGAATTGAGGGTTTTCGGAATGAAGGAATGTGATATGAATGATTAAAGGTGCTTGGCTTGACAGAAATGGGTATTCAAATTAGCGATGAGACCCTTGAAATTGAGTTTCCTCTAATCCGTCAAAGGGTTGGGCATGACCAACTCATTCGTCATTTCTTGTGGACTCTATATCTCCTCTGTCCAAATGAAAAATTAACAGGCCCCTCTACAATGCATAAACTAAACACCCGGCTTTCAAATTCCCATTCCCATTCCTCCGCACTATCTAACCCAATATCCATAGTATTTTATCTACAGCCAATCAAACACCATTTACTTGTTCTGAGATTTTGCAACAACTGAGTTCCAAGCACACACAAAAAAATGGCTTAACTCCCCTAACCCAAAGCAACACGAATGGCCTCTAAAATAAGCAAAGTTGGTATTTGGTTAGCAATAGGTAATCACTATTAATATGAGTATGCCTGTAAAATAAACATAGAACTGGTATGCTTACTTAATCACTATTAAGATCAACCGCAACAATGTGAATAACTTTTCCATACCTAATCCCCTTAGAGGTCCAGAAACGACCCATAACAACGACTGGATTCCTAATCTTAAAACTTATACCGTTATACTAACAAACTTCTATCATTCACATTTTCCTTCCCTCCCTAAGCCTCATTCCAAACACGTCCTAAAACGCTAAAACAATGGTAACACTTAAAATGATATCTCACTACAAGTCCTGTCTAAGTAGCCCCTATATACTTAACTACATAAACAAGTACTACAAAACACACGCAAAAACATATATACTAAGGGGGTGTTTGTTCAAGCTTATTTTTATGGCTTATGAGCTTATAAAATTTCGGCCTATGTCTTATAAGCCCATTTTATTCCGGATTCATTCCAAAACTTATGGGCTTATTATATCATAATAAGCTTATATAAAAGCCGGAAAATGGGCTTACAAAACATTTGCCGGAATCAAATAAGCTAAAAACAAACATACCGCTTTTGTGAGTGTGACAACCCTTTAACCACAACACCATTTCTCACTTTCAACTTCACATAACTCGCACAAGAACTCCACGACACCAAATTCCCTGAAAACAAAAATCATTAAACAACATTTTTATATTAAAAAAGAACAACCCAAATGAAAAATATATAAAACCTTGAAATGACACAAGTGTTTTTTGTGAGTTGGTAGTGATAGTGGGTCGTTGGTAAAGTGAAGGTACAGATGAAGTAGTGGGTGATAGTGACGACATCGCCATTGTTGGTTATCTCCAAACTGAGCTTCGACAAGGGGTTTTGTGGATAAGAAAGATTTTGGGCTTGTCTTTGTCTTGTGTCTTTGTTGGGCTGTCTTGTTCGGGTTTTTTTAATCCGTTTAAGTACTTCTTCCGTTCCAAAATAATTAGCCAGTTTAGTTTTTTAGAGTTAAACTAGTTTAATTTTGATCTTAAATATTTTTTTTGTTATATAATACATTATCAAAAATAATACCACTGAAAAATACATTTAAAACCAAATCTATTCATACATTTTGTATCAAATATTATATAACACACACAAAAATAGTTAAAGTTAAAGTTGAACGAATTTGACTCTAAAAAATCAAACTGTACATTATTTTAAGACGGAGATAGTAATAAATAATGAGGTGAGATGAAGAGAAATCACAAATTATCTAAAGGTTAATAAATAAATTAAATTCGTTTATATATTTATTTCATCAAAACAAAATGACTCATTTTTCAATTTTTTTCATGAAAAAGAATATTTTGCAAACGGTAAATCGTTAAGCGACAAAAGATACGTTACCATGACGATAACTTTTTTATCTTTCAGTAAACGGACATTTCGATATACTTTCGACGAACTTTTTTTCAAATTATTTTGTGAGTGTTGAAATTTATGCACTGAAAAATCGTATGTAATTTGTAATATCACATGTGACTTTTAAATTAAGAAATCAATTGTGAATTTAAAAATCACATGTGAATTGTTAGGGCGTTCATTTTAACAAGGAAAAAAACTCGAAATAAATGTTCGTCAAAATTATATATAAATGTCCATTTACAGAAAGATAATTTAATTCTTGTCAAGACAGTATGGTTCGATTCGCGTAACGATTAACGGTTTGTGATATATTTAATTATAAAAATAAGTATGAATGTGAGCTTTTTAGTTTGATGAAAATAAAAACTAACTCCGTCTCAAAATTATTGTCATGAGACAAAAATCAAATAGTTTAATAAAAGTGTGACAACTTTAATTTTTAATCATTCAAATAGAATATTTCTCTACTAAATTCTCTGATTTTATGAGACATCTCGAAAAAGAAATACGGACAACAATTTTGAGACAGAGGAAGTTAGGGCTGAGCAAATCCATCCGAAAACCGACCCAAATAGACAAACCGACCGAACCAAACCGAACCGACCTTTCTCGGTTCGGTTTCGGTTTTATATATTTATTTTGGTTTTTGTCGGTTTCGGGTTTTGTTGGTTTTTTCGGTTCGAAACCAGAAAACCAACCCGAGCCGAGTCATTCAGTTGATTTTGATATATATTTCTCGGTTTTAGCTTTTTCTTTTTTCGGTTTACGGATCATGACGGTTTTTATTGGTCCGGGTCGGGTTTGACCTGATGCTCACCCGGTCACCCCTAGAGGGAGTAGTCAAATATCAATTCCCTTGATTGATACCGAATGAGGGATGTTTCATTCCTACTACCTACTTCGTTCAACTCTTGGTAATTGCTAATTACTTCTCATAAATGTTACTAAACGTAAAGTTATCAATTCTTGGATAAATTAATAAGAAATAAGAAAAAACTGAAGTCGTAGCTTATAAAAAGAAGTTAGAAATTATACTCATTGTGAACTACACAGCAAAAAGGAAAAACCCAACACCTGTTGTCCATTTCGTTATATGTCTGATCGAGCTCGAGTTGATTGGTGAATCTTTCCCTTTTGTCTCTGCTATGCACTTCTCGGCCTCGCGTTCATCAATATGGTACGTATTTTACGTGATATTTTTAGTGATTTTTAACTAATGAAGTTGTGATAGTGTGCAAATTTTGTGTAACAAACAAAAAGACAATAACCTGTGTTTAACATATCTAAATGGGAATCTTAGTATTGTCATCCATATTATAAAAGATTAACGTACAGATTTTAAGCATGCCATGATAATTATAAGCATTCACTCCATACTTAATTAACTCTTCAACCAAACTATGTGCTTGCAACGAAATATAGAAATTGATCGTGAGGGAACAAAAGATGTTTGAGATACTTTCACATCACTTCACATATTAGCAGTTTCGAGTTTTTACTCTGCAAAAATTAGTTTGAGAAAATTCATCAAAAATTTGATTGTACATTTATAAGAGATGTAGAGTTCTTGTACAAGTATATACAATTTGACATTTTTTTATAGTATTTCCTTTTTTTGCTTTATTAATTTTTTTTTTTTTTTTTTTTTTTTTTTAATTAGAACTTGTAGTCTAATTGATTACACGGGTTTTGCTAACAACAAACTTATGTGTTATGGTTAAGCATTTTTTTCTTAATTAACAAATCAGCAATCAATAAACACCAAACATATAATGTTTAACATCACATTTCATGTTTAATATGAATAAATGTGTATAATTATGAAATATATTAGTTCATTTAATGCAAATTTTTTACTTAAGGAATTCTTAACCACAACCCATAAGATTTTTGTTAGTAAAATCCATGTTTGAATTAGCATATACTACCTCCGTCTCAAAAATATTGTCCATATTTCAATTTTTGGATGTCTTAAAATAATTGTCCACTTTCCTTTTTAAGTAAAAACTAGAGAATATAGTAGGGGAATATTGAATATTCTCTTTGGGTGATTAAAAATTAATGTGACCCCCGAAGCTTAAAATGTTGTATTAGGTTGTCGGGTAAAAGCTTAAAATGTTGTTGGAGGGAGTTTTTCTCACTTTTTGGTAGTTCATTTGGTCCTTTCGCAACAGGTCTATCTTTGATGACTCTCCCCCGAAGCGTTCATTGTTGTTCGACGATATTGTTTCGTTCTCTTTTAATTGGTGTGTTAATCGTAGTTCTAGTTCTTTTTCTAAGGAGTCTTGGTTTAAAAACCCTTATGTGATTTCCTTGTAATGTTTCTAGCGCCTTGCTAGTTTTTAATAAAAGTTGTCGTTCAAAAAATAATAATAATAATAATAATAATGTGACCCCACTTTTATTAAACTTTGTAATTCTTGTTTCCTGACAATTATCTTGAGACGGAGGAGTATATAGTAGCACACTTATAATCTTTCTAACAACTACTCGAACAAAAGTTTAGGGTCCGTTTGGTTTGGGGCCAACTTTGGCATCAATCCTATTTATATTTGTTTGGCTCAATTCCAAGGATTTAAAAATAGCTTTGATGACCAAATAGTATAGGAGAGAGAAACCCCAAGGGAGGAGGCCGGATTTCTTTTTATATGTGTGGATCTTATTGTTTTTTACATTTTTTTATTTTCTTCCTCTCGCATTCTATTTTTATATTTTTATATATCTTAGTAAAATAATAACATATTTATTTTATAATGTATTTTCTCTCTTCTACATTAAATATAAATCTAAATCCTAATCTACAATTTTATATTCAAATCTAAACTCATTTACAAACCAAACGGGCCCTTAATTTCAATCTACATAGTTTTTATTGAAACAACTAGAGTTTTGAGTTTAGTTACAATTACACATGCCTCTACTAATGATAAAGATGATTTCGCTTTTCGATTTACATTATTTATGGAATATATTATGCTATAAGTGTGAGTCACTGATTTTATTTATTTATTTATTTATTTATTTATTTATTTGTGAAAGATTATAGCAACACTACAAAAAACTAATTGAATTCTCCACACTTTAAAGGCCAAATGGCCACATTTAAAAACGTGTAAAATTATTGATTCCACACTTTCTCAAGTGTGGTAAAAATGGGTGTGACAAATTTTGCTACACATATAAGTGTGGAGATATTATCCAAAATGTCTATAGTTAAAAGTGTGGAAAAATTCTTTGAATGTCCACACCTAAAAGTGTGGCAAAATTGCAAAAAAATGTTCAAAAATAAAAGTGTGGAGATATTTGCTACACCTATAAGTGTAGCTTTATTGTAATTATACACACTTATATATGTGAATTATTTTTTAAATATTTGTCACACCTATAAATGTAGCAAAATTATTATCCATATAAAAAAAAGGTCCACGGTTGACCATACCGTGGCAAAATAAATGTGGAGAATAGCACTATTTTTTGTAGTGCAAATTAGCTAAAAAAAAATTGTAGTCAACCTTTCCTCTAACATAATATGGTATAAAAATATTTGTTGAAATCCCCGGTGCCACGCGATTGTAATCCTCATTTACAAAAGTAATGAAAGACCAACAACGAAATGTGTCGTCAACTAGTCATTAAATGGTACATATTCAAGTTATTATCCGATGAGACAAAATCTTGCATTACTATTTTAGTCTATTTGTAATGTCTAGATGAAACATATAGATATATTGTTGATATAAGCAATCGTTGATTTCCCTTTTATTGCAACACAACGAGCATAGGTGAACATATTTTTCATAAGGTTGTCAAATGTGTAACCAGCGCATACTTTTTTCTAGTTTTAGATAAGTAATAACTAAATTAATTTTAAGAATAATACATATATGAAAAAAGAAAATTATGATTTGTCAATTTAAACTTAACAAAATCTAATTAATTTTTCTTTTAAAAAAATCTTAGTATATGCTAATTTATGGCAATTTATCACCAGGGCCGTCCCATTAATTAATAAATTTTTTGAAAACCTTAGAGAAAATTAAATAATGAGTCATTTTGAAAAAGAATGTTATATAAAGTGTCATTGTTTATAATATATAAAATACAATTAGTTATTTAAGCGTTCTAACACATTACTCATTTACGATATTTTCTCATCTAAATACCTTTTACTTTGTGAAAATATGTCTACACATGCATATAATTAATAATTGGACAAATTTTGGGGCCCTTAAAAATTTTAGAGCCCTAAGCGGTCGCTTACCTTACACACCTTTAAAGACGAACCTGTTTATCAAACACCAACCCCCCCCCCCCTCCCCCCCGCGGACGTAATGTGCTTTCTTCTTCAACACTTATCAAATTCATGTCATTTTATAAGGCTTCAACAATGAAGCACCGATGGATTTTATCACTTGTGATCTCCATGGATACGTACAATCATCACAACATGACGTTCAAGCATAAATAGGATGTCATACATGTGAGCTAATTAGAATTTAGCTAAACTTCAAAATTAGGCTTTGAAAGCAAGATGGAATTTGTTTAGGTCTAACATGCATACAACAACAAATCTAGACATGTAATTTGACAATATGAAGTAATAATGATTTAAAAATGATACAATTTTGCATATCAACTTTTTAGTCAATATAATATAAAAATACAAGTGAATCGCATGTATCCTTATGTTGGGACAAAATATGTGGGCATTAGAAAACACTCTACCTCAACAATGTGAAGTTATATCTTTAAATGCTAAGCAACACGAAGGGACAACCGCAATCCCAAGGTTTCCATTCATAAAAGCTCTATGAAAATTCAAATAACAAATCACGACTCCCTCGGTAGACAACAAACATCGTTCCAAGTTTTCAAATGGTGTTGTTATTGCTGTTGCAATCAACAAAATAACAAGAACTTTTGTTTCAATAGAAGCCATTGATGATTTTAATTTAGTTTTGAAAGTTTTGTCGTAAATGACTGAAGAGTGACACATATATAGTGTTTTTTTCTTGTATTTCTGGAAGGTGTTTTAATTTATATATCGTAATAAAGATGGTCATTAAGTTGATCTTGAAACATGTAACACTCTTCCATCGGTTATAATTCTCCAGTCATGCATGGAATATCACCGGTAATGTAATTACTATGAGATTCGACATCCTCGTAATGTTACTAGAAGCTTCCAAAAAAGATAAATAATATTGCTTCCAAAAAAGGTTATCAACACTTGAATTTCTTTTATAAGACTCCCGAGAAAGAACAATGAAAACTATTCTATGTGCATCTCCAAAAGTATTGTTGAAGGCTTATAGGATGAAATGAATCATGATAAAGTTTTAAAAGAAGGAAAAAGTATTATGGGAAAGACTAATTTCCATAAATTAACCACTCTTTCATTGATGATAATATTCCATATTAATTCTTACTTAGAACCAATGTCCTCATTAAATGGCTAGAAACTCACGATAAAAAGTAGTGTACGATGGTTGTGATTGTCCATTCAAAACACCAATGAAACATCCATTATTTCTTTAGTGTTGGAACGATGTTAATTGTCTACTAAGAAAGTTGTGGTTTCCTAATATTGAGTTCATAGAGCTTTTGTGAGTGGAAACTTATAGAACACAATTATCCATTCGTGTTGTTCGGAAATCAAAGACATAGCTTCATATTGTTGGGTCAACAATGACGCAACTAGAGGGTCTCGCGGTATCACAGGATACCGATAAAATTTTACTCCTTAGTGTTATTATTATTTTTTTAATCTTGAATTTGTCTATATGCATCCGGTCTCAAACACTTGGGTCTACTATTACGGTTTAAAATTTTTTGTGCACAGTCCTTTTTAGTTCTTGTTCTGCATTGGGGTCAAGTGTATCATACCCACCATAAATTTTGTTCCTACATAGGGACTCATCTAATTTACACATATTACAGTATAGCTAACTGACTAAAAAGTTATGTATGATTGTATAAGCATAAAACAATTATAACGTTAAAGTTAAACGACTTTCATCTCATTTTCAAAGATTTTTATGGTGTATATCGAAAACTTTAAGTACCTCTTATATGTATGACACTTTGAACATGGATGCTGGTATTTCTATACAAATCACAAGTGAAACATCTATTGTTGCCTTATTATTGAAGGTTTATAGAGGTTATCTATGTTAGTGAACTTATTTGTGTATGTTTTGGATTGGTATTTGTATTAGATTAGCATTAGTATAGTTAGAGCCCAAGCCCGAGTGTTGGGGAATAAATATTGGGATATATGTCACATCTTACATGATATTAGAGCCACATTATGTCTCCACATTTTTAGTATTTAAAGTTCGATCCCCAAACCCTTTTCACCAAAAATTCGGCTAAAGCTCGAGTTTCTCCTTGTTTTTTTTTTTCTTTTTTTTTTTTGACATCACACTTGTAGACTAAAGCTCAACTGCTTTTTTTCCTTAAAGTTCGACAAATTTAAGTCGAACTCTTTCTCACCCCTAACTTTAATGTCCTACCCCTCCTCCTACCCAATCACATACTGATAAAATTTATGCCATTAACTCTATTACCACCCTCATTACTCTTAAACTTCATTTGGAAAAAGCTAATTATGTCGCCTGGCGTTACTTCTTCAAGAATCAGTGTGAAAATTTTGATGTCCTAAAACATATCATTAGTGAATCTACATGTTCTTCCACAAGTACCTTAAGACCTCTTACGGTTGATTAGCTTAAAACCGATTCCATTATCAAATCATTGATTCTTTTGACAATTTTCAAGATCCTTAAAGGTAGGCTTGTTATCGCTAATGCATTTTGTCCATGATTCCAATGGTCGTGTTCCTACATCCCTCAATAAATCCTTGTGGCAGTCGAATACTTTGCCTACCAATGGGGTCTTGTCATAGTGTTTTTAATAATTTGCATGGCGTTACCACTTTATCTCATAATAATTTGCATGGGATTGGGATCAACAATCACACGAATAACAAACTTGCAAGCCTGGTCCGGTTATAATAACTTATATATGGGACAACCTTCCTAATTCTCAAGTGGGTCAGACCTAATTATTTAGTCTTCAATAGGCCCAACAACGTTTTCTTGAGCAGCTTGTACAGACCCATCATGCAACATCCCATAATATTTTCCACAGAAGCTAGAAGCGTCTCAAGCCCAGTAGGTTTCTATCCGGCCCTCTACTACTTCTACAAGACCACCTGGGTTTAGCTCACTAGCTCAACACCATGTGCAGGCCCAACATCAGCTTATGTCACTTCATACGGCCCAACAAGCCCAACAGAATATATCGGCCCAATAACCCACTACTTCTATTGGTTTTAATTGACAAGGACTTTGCTTCCGCAAGCTTTTAGTACTATGACTCTGCAAGATCCAGTTACTTCCAACTAGAATATGGATGCACGTGCCTCTTTTCATCGTAATAGCTTTACTAATAATCTTAGTACTATTATTAATAAATATATTGATGCAGGATTTCTAACCAGGTTTTAATATTTATAATAATCTCGTCTACCTATGGTCTACCTTATGCACTCATGGGCAGTGTACCCGATCTTGTGTAGTGTAGAAATCGGTAAAGCTGAGGTCGTCCCAAGAACTATGTGTTTGGATCCTAATTTAAGTCTGTCACATTTTAATAGGGGTTTTGAGTTGAATGATTAATTAAACTAATTAACAGAAATGAAATGCTTAAAGTAAATTGAGTTGAATGTAGTAAAGATAAAGTGTACTAGCCTAGCTATTCATCCTATCATGCAATGACTATGTTTTCTTATTAAACTTCCTATCACTTCAAGTGGGGCATAAGATTCATTAGACTCCTTTGGCCAATTCGTCTAGCCTATATCCCTAGAATCTTATTCAGATATCATAGGTCTAAATCCTAAGTGATTATTAGAGCTTGCAGGTAGGCTTGTTCGAGTCATTAAGTGCCGCCATGTGCTAGATTTATTCTTTGTGTGATCCGGCCGCTGGGATCTTAGACAACATATCTAACTTCTTAAGTTCATCAAACACGGAAGGTGATCCTTTGGTCAATTTGCAAACAAGGAATTGGTAGTCCTTTGGTCAATTCTTACCAACCCTCACAACCTACTACTCTAGGGTCCTTTGGTCAATTCTTCTAGTGTATCAAGTATAATCGTTCTTCAAAACTACCGAAACTAGAGGATCTTACGAAAAACTAAGCATACAAACACTAGAAGTAATAATAAAAGCATGAAAACATAATCATAACAATTAAGGAATCATAACTAGGCTAGCACTAAAGGTGCTTAGCCGATCATATTAAAAAGTACAAAAGATTCAATGTTTTGCATGGTAATGAAAAACATGGAATCATAAATGTAAATGAATATGAATCGCTAAAACTTATTGATGTAATGTCGTGATCTCTCCCTTGGAAAATGCTCTGTATGCTGCTGAAGATCGTCCTTCTTGAACCCTACTTCGTTTTCTGGCTTTTTGTCGTGTGAAAGATGTGTGAAATTCATAAAATAGAGTTTGTATTTATAGGCCCGACCCAGCTACGGTATAACCTCTAGGTATGGTCACGCTGTAACTAGTGTATTTTCAAACGATCCTTATCCGATTAATAGTAGTTACGCCGTATTGGATAGTTACGCTGTAATCTTCGACGGCGGCAATTACATCGTAATCATCATGCTAGTTACGCTGTAATATCATTAATTACCTTTAATCAACATTCTATGTAAAATTTACGCCGTAACCTATTGCATGGGTTATGGCGTAACCTTCATAGTCTCGAAATTCTTCTAAGTCTTCAAACTGTTATGGCGTAACTTTTTGTGGTAGTTACGCCATAATGCTTGATCAGCGTTGACTTGGTCATCATGTATAAATCCTTAGCTATGGCATAAGTGGAGAGTGGAGTTATGCCGTAACTTCTTCTAAGCATACTAAAGTGTGTTTCTTGTAAGTACTTTTCTAATTCCGCGTCTCATTTGCTCCTATGCTCATTTACAACCTGAAAACAAAATATATAAAAATCAAAGTATATATCCATATAAAACAATATAATAATGAGCATATTAGGGAAAATTGACACTAACATGTCAGGACTATTTGATGTCATCATATATTTATCCGTCTGTCTATTTTGGTGAGGGAAGTTCATTCCCATTTTAATTCTGGCTATAGCATTTTGCCATCTCCTTTTAAACAACTCACTTTAATAGTGTTCTTACTCCAGATATTGTAAAGATTTTGAAATACGTGCGTCAGTTTGTTTGTGTTAATGGTCATTAGGATGAATTTGATCTATTCGGTTTTTTTGTGAAAGATTATTTGACTAATCACATCCTCCTTAGATGTGACAGCGCGGGTGATTTATATCCTGTCACTAAGACCTCTCCTATTGCTCAAGATTTTCTTGTCTGTCAAAACACATGGCACCAACAACTTGGACATCAAGGAAATGAAGTGTTGCGTCTCTTATTTCTAGTAATCATATTTCTTGTAATAAAACGAACTCTCCTTGTGTTTGCCATGCTTGTCAGCTTAGCAAACATGTGAGGCTTCTTTTTTCTAGTTCTGAAACTATTGTTATGTCTGTTTTCCTCCACTTCAAGTGCTATGGGTATTAAATACTATGTTTTGTTTTTAAATCATTTTTTGCATTATTTATATTTGTCTAAAAAAAAGTGTCCACCTTATTATTTATGTTTGTCTCAAAATAAATGTCTAGTTTTTATATATGGACAGTAATTATTACTATTTTCCTACTTTACACTTGTAATCAAAACTTGCATTAATTACTCATTTTTTATTTTTATATTTATGAAGATAAAAATGACTTTTATCAATCAAAACTAGCATTAACTACACATATCATAATTTCTTCATTTTTTGTATTCGGACACTCTTTTTGGGACAGAGGGAGTAACTATTTTAATCTTACACGTACATAAGTTTTTTAGTCAATTAAATATGATATAATATGAGTAAATAACATAATCCATATGTAGGAACAAAATTCATGGTAGTTACGAGACACTTGACCCTTAAAGACGAAATAAAACTAAAAGAGACCATGTGCACACACAAAAAATAAATAAATAAATAAACCGTAATAGTAAACCCAATTTTAGGACCAGTTTGCATTCAGAAAAAAATTGAAGGTTTTCAGAAAAAATTCCATCGGTGTCCCGAGACACAGCGGGACCTCCTAGTTCCGTCAATGTTGACCACAAAAATATGAAGTTATGTATTTGATTGCAAAATAGCACGAATATATAATTGTGTTCCTTAAGTTTTTACACATAAAAGCTCTATAAACTCAATAATCAGAAACCGCGATAATAGATAATTAACATCTTTCCAACAATAAGGAAATAATTGATGTTTCAGAGTTGATTTAAATGGGATAAATGCAACCATCATACACTACTTTTTAGCATGAGTTTCTAGCCATTTAATTAGGACATTGGTTCTAAGTAAGAATTAAATTATGAATTAAATTATCAGCCTAGGGTCCTAGACCGGAATATTATCGTTGATGAAAGAATGTTAACTTATGGTAATTAATCTTTCCCGCAATGTGTTTTCTTCTTTTGAAACTTCATCATGATTCATGTCATCCTTTAAGCCTTCAACATTAATTTTAGAGATGTACATGGAATAGTTATCATTTCTCTTTCTCAAAAGTCTTCTAAAAAAATTCAATTGTTGATAACCTTTTTCGCAATCAATATCATTAGTCTTTTTTAGAAGCTTCTAGTCACATTAGGGGGACGCTGAATCTAATAGTAATTAATTTTCCGATGAGACTCCTTGCGCTTTGCGGACTTATAATCGATGGAAGAGTGTCACATGTCTTAAAATCAACTTAATGACCATATTTATTATCATATATAAATTAAAACACCTTCCAAAAATACAATATATATATATATATATATATATATATATATATATATATATATATATATATATATATATATATATATATATATATATGTCACTCTTCAGTCATTTACTCGGCAAAACTCTCAAATTAAACTAAAATCATCAATGGCTTCTATTGAAACATAAGTTCTTGTTCTTTGTTGATTGCAACAATAATAACAACACCATTTGAAAACTTGGAACGATGTTTCTTGTCTACCGAGGGAGTCGCAGTTTGTTATTTGATTTTTCATAGAACTATTATGAATGGAAACCTTGGGATTGCAGTTGTCCCTTCATGTTGCTTAGTATTTAAAGATATAACTTCACACTGTTCGGGTCAGTTGCTTTCTAATGCCACATATTTTGTTCCAACATAAGGAAACATGTAATTTCATTCATATTATTATTATAATATTATATTTTATTGACTTAAAAGTTGATATGCATAATTGTATCATCGTTATTACTTTAGATTGACAAGTTACATGTTAGGATTTGTTGTAAAACCTAAACAAATTTCACCCTACTTTCTAAACCTAATTTTGAACGTCGCATGCATGACATCATATTTATGCTTGAATGTCATGTTGTGATGATTGTAAATTATCATCGATGAAAAAGTGTTACAAAACTTATAATCATTTGAACTGACAAAACCAAATAAAAGAAGAAAAAGGGATTTTGTCTCCGGAGGCCACCAAACTCTTAACCTTTTTTCTTTTAGTCTACCAATATCTCAAAATTAACTTATATGTCACCTATTTATGTGTTAACTTTCGTTTATACCAATTTCGGTTACTTTTTTTGTGAAAACATCTGAAACAACAAGAATAAAGCTAAATATAACATATTGAAACACAAATAACTTTTAGATGTAAAATAATAGTTTTTGTCGTTATCTAAGAGCAACCTTATTTAGTTGAAAGTGATTATGATAATTAACTAATGTTTTACTGTTGAGTTTGATAAATCAACCCAATTGTCTCCGACAAATATTTAAACATAAAATAGCCTAATACACCTTCTGAAGGTCAGTGAACATCAAGTCTCTGAGAATGATCATAAAGTATGTCACTTCATAACTATCAAAGTGAACCTGATAGTTATCAGAAGTGATATACTCCCTGAGAGTTATCAGAGAACATGTCTCTCTGATTATTATTCATAAGATGACTCACTGATAAAGAAATCGGTAAGTGTTGTATAAAGCTCAAAATACCTGAATGGCTTTAAGGAAGTCAAAGACCAATTGAAAAAGGCAACCCCATAACCTGATGCGGAGTTAGGGAATGAAGTTACAAGGAGCTAAAGGCAACACAAAAGTCACTGAGATCTGACAAATGTCTCTGTGACTGTGAAGACTTGATTCTGATTTCAACCTAAACTTCAGAACGACAAGGGGGAAGCTTACACAATAAGATAAGCTCAAGTACTTATTGATATACGTGAAACAGTCATTGGAACTCTAAGTTGTCAAATCAGGAATTGCCGAAAGTAAAATTTAGACTAGCTTACTAGGCACGTGCATATCTATAGCAAGTGCACAACTTACTATGCAACCCACATGCAACCACTGTTTCCCTTCCTATATAAAACGAGGTCATAATCAAAGTTAAGTAAATATTCCTACAAAGAAAATAATACAAAGTATTATGGTTAGAATCCTCCTCTCCTATGAATAACAAGCTAGTTAGCAGTCTTTTGTTATTTGATTTTGAAGAGTTCTATTTACTTCTGTGTTAATACAAATAATGTCAAAAACATCATTTGTACTATTTGATCTCTATAAGTTTTGATAATCACAAAATGTAAAAACACGTTACGTAAAACTACGCTTAATAAGTTTTTAATTGAGAAAACTCGTTTCGACTACAACATCACTTAAGGTATGAATAAACAATCTACCAACTTAGTTAAGTGATCAAAAAAAATATTTTTCTTCAAACCTCACATTTTTATCTGACAAAAGATTTTTACAAAAGTATTTTTGTAATTAAAAAGAAATGTTTTAATAAGAAAACAAATCTGAATTTCAAATTCTCCAACAACTAGTTTTTCCGCCCAAATCAGATGAAATTTTCACCAGATAAATTTTCACCACACCAGGACAAAAATAGGAGCGTCTTAGGTGACGATCTCTTAAATAGGCGACGGTCCCTTATATATAAGAGACAGTCCAATGTTTACAGGATCGTCTCCGCCTCCTCCTGATGCCTATAAATACTACACTATTCCTTGAAGAAAAATTCACCTCTTGAGCACTAAAACTTTTTGTCTTCCTAAATCATTCTAAACTCTATTCTTTAATCACATTAACATGTTGTAACTTATTTACAAGTGATCACATCCATCATACCTCAAAGTGCAAGAGAAAAACGCTCGTATTAGTCAAGAAACGAAGTGTTGAAGAATAGTTTGTCACCTCGTAACCTTTGTTACGTTTCTTTTCTCAATCTACATTCTTTGTATCTCAATTCTTGTGTAAGATTCGACTTGTGTGTATGCTCAGAATCGCGTATTGTGTTGATTCGGACTTGGTATTGGTTCGAATTGTGTCGTGTGTTGTGGTTATCGTATGTACTATCGTGTTGATTGGTTCTAGTTAGGATTAGGACTCGACATTCTACTTAGTGTCATAAATCAGTGTAAGCGTTGGTGTACGGTTTGTTCCGCCACAAGGGAGCTTATTGATATAGTGTTTGTGAAACTCTCAAGTGTGATACTCAAGGAGTGAAGTAGGGCGAAGAGTGAGCTTCATAGCCGAACCACTATAATTCTCCGTGTCTCGGTTTCATCGATTCTTTCCTTTACCTTTACTTATTTTTTTATTAGTGTGTTCTTACATTGTTGTATTGATATCACATAAACTTCGAATCTAAAAGTGTTTCAAAAACAAACTTGAAAAAGATTTTTGAAAATGTAATTAAAATGGTGAAACTATTCAACCCCTCTTCTAGTTTCTACATTCTGTTTAGTTCAACTAGACTTCTGTTTATGGTATACATCTCTTGCGTTACCATGTGGAGAAGAATAAGGAGCATCTAAATTCTAGTTTAGTTGTTGATTTAGTTTTTGTTGGTTATGAATAATTTTGAGGTTAGTACTGTTGCTGATTACGGGTTATGATTTGGTTATACGGTCTTTCATTTGCTTAGTTATTGGGTTATGAGTTTTGAGGTGTATGACTGATGTTATCGTTTTAAGTATAGTTTATAACCGAAGAAATGCTTAGGAAAGTATTTCCCCGGGTCGTGTCCCAACGAAGGTGTGAATGGAATTTCGAATTCCCGAATCGTGAAACGTGTCGTGAAAACGGTAAAAAGTGATTTGAATGAGATTATACTAATGAAATAGTAAATGAAGCACAAATAATCAATTAAGCACGTAATTCAACTAAACAAACCAAAAACGTAACGTAGAATCGAAAACGTAAGCTAAAACGTAAAATAAACGTTAACGTACGAAATAAAACGCGACTTTTAAGCTACGCTACTCCTACGGACTTGAAAATAATTTTCAAAAATTAAAAATGATAAAAGAAAATTTTGAGAAAAAGAAAAATATTTTTTTGACTTTTTATGGATTTATTATGAATTAAAAACTAATTTAACTAATTAAAAATTAAAAGAAAATGCAAATAAGGTGAGAAAAATGAAAATTAAATTTTGAAAATTATAAAATAACTAAAAAGTAATTTTAAAACTAAAAACTAATTTTTTTTGGATTTTTTATGTAATTTTTAGGAATTAAAAACTATTAAATCTAATTAAAAATTCAAAATAAATTCAAATTAATTGAGAAAAATGCAAAATAAATTTCTAAAAATCTAAAATAACTAAAAATAATTTTCTAAAATATTTTTGGATTTTTCTTAACTTTTTCTGATTTTTTTTGGATTTTTTTAGTAATTAAAATGTATTTAAAAATGATTAAAGATGAAAATAAAATAGAAAAAATAGTAAATGAACTCGGAAAAATCTGAAAAAATTACAGTAAATCTAAAATATTAAAATGAACTTAAGAAAAAAATTTGAAAGAAAAATAAGTACGAGAAGTGCTAAAAAGCTTAAAACTGCTTATTTGAAGTGCTTATTGATAAGCACTTCTACCAAAACTGACCCAAGACTTTGACTAAGTGATTTAAGGACTAAAAGAAGCTCAAATGAACAGATCTTAACTGAAAATGAACTCATAACACAGATAAGGCACAAGACAGGGGAATAAGCACTTAAAGTGATAAGCAGTAGGCCAAAACAGATAAGCAAAAAGCAAACTTCTCAATGAACTGAACAACTAGAAGCACAATTAGACTAATATAGATCACAAATCTTAGGTTATGAATTCAACACAACACTAGCAGGCCTAAAAGATGAAATCAGAATCTATGCTTAAGTACCTTATTAGCAACTGATAATTAGACACCTTAATGAGCTTATTGAAACAATCTAAGAGTGGATATTGAAAACCTATACTACTAAATACTAAGATAACCAAAGAAAAGTCAATTTTAAACCAAATCAAACCTCTGAATGGACCTGAGAACAGGTCTCTTTGAACCTGCAGCCCTACTTTTTGAATACAGAAACTAGCACAACCTACTCAACTAATAAGCAAATAAGCAGAGCTTAATAAGCTGAGAATAAATGGCTTATGGGTGCAAAAGCAAACCTATACTACTGAGATCCCACATACACTAAAAAATCACACTAACAAACTGATATGAATACCGTAACTGCTCTGAGAACAGCAACCATTGAACCTGCAGGGCTGCGGATTAGACTTTTAGCGCACAATGTAATTTTGACCAAAATGAATTTTAACGGCTCAAATCTACTTCTATATGAAACACTTAAGCTAATATTAAGCTGTAATATGCTACTTTGAACTATATTGCAACTATTATCTCAAATCTTACCAACAGATTTCTAATGATCTAACAGATGATGAACTTTGAATCTTACTTTCCTATTTTTATGGACTAACTACTGTTTTAACACTAAATCTAAATAACACTAACCTAATGTGACTAAAAGTAACGCAATTCCAGTAAACAATCAATCAGCTGAGCACAGTAAAAAGTAGAACCAAACACCCTCTTAATGACTAGGTAGCAAACTCAGAAGTAGAACAACCAGAGCAAATGAAAGCGAACAAATCCAAACACCCCTGAATCAACTGTTAACACTTACCTATGTAACAGGAAAACGAGCAAATGATGACAATGATAGACACAGATGTAATATCCAACTGAGAAACTAAATCAATTATAAAATCTAACTACAACTATTTAATCCACATAAATAAAATCCTATCATAACTAAAGTAAAAGAAAAATAGATGCAGAACTAGAAATCCGTAGTACTCAACTAAACTAAATCAAATAAGCATAATCACAACTACACAAAGCAGAACTAACAACTAAGTATTCAGAAATCAAATAGTAAAGAACAATACGGATTTAAACTAACAAGAGAACTTACAAACTACCTCTCAGCCTAACAGAGAGGTTCTCCCCACACAGCCTATCTCTTAGACAGGCCAAACGCTCCTTTTTTACTGTCCTTTAACTCCAAATAAGCTAATGCTTATTTCAATAAGCATTTGATCAGTTGATCACAAATTTACCAAGCACAATTACTCCAACCACAAAAATAGTATTTAAACTAAAACAAGCTATTGAAAGTATTCAATGCAAGGTTATAGATAGCGTGAAGCGTGGCGTAGCGGCATAGCCAAGCCTCAAGCTTTAGCGTGAGGCGTTGCGTTATAGCGTTTTTAAGGCGTGATTCAAAGCGGCAAAACATATTTATAGAGTTGTCAATATTAGTTAGCTACTAGGCTTAAAATTGAGTTATGGAGCTACTAAGCCCGAATAAATACTTGTAAATAAGCTCAGTTCAATAAATCATTAAAAAAAATAAAAAAAATCTTCAAGTATTCAAAAAAAGGCGCCACGCTACGCGCTATAGCGCGCTATATCACGCTATATGACGCTTTGTTGCAAGCCACGCCTTGAGACGACGCTTTGACATGTTTCGTAACGTGGAGGCCACGCCTCACGCTATGGCGACGCTATAGCGCCGCTATAGCGCGCTATTTAGAACCATGATTCAATGTAAATTCAAAACAGATTTAATCAACTGAATATAAATTGCAAAAGTATTAACCGAAACTTGAATTTTATTGAAAACTAAAATTTAGTACAAACTTGGAACTGAAAATACAATTTAAAGCAACTGAAATTAACTATCTATTCCTACTCCTAAGCTAACCTAACATCTAACCGCTCATAAGGATGTGAGGAGGGGGATATAAATAGCTGATGAGAATAGAAGCCAGGTCACCAATCCGGGTGCACTTGTGTTTCTTTGGAGTACTCCTAAACCGTCTGATCAAATCCAGATGCTTCCACTCGTTGTAAGCCCTTGGATTAATTGATGTGACATGATCGATCCTCCGTGTCTTTCTCCATTGGTCCACGTGTCCTGACTACACCCTGACTATCTCTGACCCTTCTAGAAATTTTTAATCATGAGGTAATTATGGGATGAGGTGGGGTAATTGTGGGATGGGAGGTTAGGGTTCTAGGGGGAACAGTAACTGGCGAATTTGGGGGTAAAAGTTGAGCGGGGTGTGAATTTTATTTATTTGTTTGTGTTGACCGGTGTGAGTAAAGGGTTGACTGGGGTATTGGTGGGTTGGGTAAAATTATTTAGGGAGGTGGGCTTATGGTTATTGGTGTTTGGGCTTGAGTTTATTATGGGCTGAGTGGGGAAATGGGTTAAAGGGATGTTTGTGGATCCGGTTACAACTTTTTGATTTAGGAGTAGTAAATTCAATAAGGACCATTGTTGTAAATTTGCAAACCTCAAGGGTCAAAACTGTAATTCTCCATAAATGTAATCCAAGGGCATAAATTGTCATTCTTCAATTTATGAAGGACCAAGTTTGACTTTTCTTCGGATATTATTCCCAAGGATCATTGTTGTAAATATCTGAAAGCGGAAGGACTAAAATTGCCAACTCTTCAAACTTTGTCCTGGGACTATTTTTGCAACTTTGATGAATCACTGAGGATGAATTTGACTTTATAAGCTTGGACTTTGACCATTTGACTTCCCCGGCTCCGGCTTTAGACCTTTTTCCATTCTCGTGCTCGTTTTTGTCGGTTTTGCTATGTTTTTGTTCATTTTTCTCATATCCGTACCTGCACATACACAAATACAAAAACATGCATTCTCTTGGCATTTTTGGTTAGTATTTGGTGTTTTTGGTCTGAAATAAAGCCTAAAAAGGATGAGTGAATAAGCACTCATCAATGACATAAAATGATTATGGGTTATTTATTGATTATGATTCTAGATTTTGAATATTGAAGGTTTTAGTGTTCGAGCTGGTGAGATTGATTTTTGGTTGTGTTTCAGATTTGGAGATTTAGTTTTTGGTTAATGAGAGTTTTGAGTTTGGTCCCGATGAAACCATTTGATTATGATTATACTCTGGATTTTTTTTACTCGAATTGAGTTTTAGTTAATCGAGACCCATTGGTTGCTTCTTTTTTGGCTATTGTGGTTACTTAACACTAGAACATGTTTGTTCCAGTTGCTTCGTATTTTGGTTAGTTGAGACCTGAACATGTTTATTCCGGTTGCTTCATGTTTTGGCTAGTTGAGACATGTTTTGTACAGGTTGCTTCGTTTCTTCATTTGAGCTAAAACCTTTCTAGTTCGGGTTGATTTGTTTCTTATTTTGAGTTGAGTCCTTTTTTAGTCCTGGTCGTTTCGTTTCTTCATTTGAGTTTGAGACATGTTCCGAGTTTCAGGTTGCTTCGTCTTTTGGTTAGATATTTTGATTAGATCCCAAGTGAGATCTATTGAGACCTGTTTTCTTCGGGTTGATTAGATCCCACGGACGAAAATGTGAGAAAATGAACAAATACGCATGAAAGCATAAAAACACGTCTGAAAACGGACGAAAACGTATGAAACATGGACAAAACGTAAGAAAACAGACAAAAACGTATGAAAACCGCCGAGAACTTATAAAAACTGCTGAAAACGGATAAAAACGTCTGAAAACAGGCAAATACGTATGAAAGCATAAAAACACGTTTGAAAACGGACGAAAAAGTATGAAACATGGACGAACACGTAAGAAAACGGATGAAAACATATGAAAATGTATAAAAACAGCCAAAAACTTATAAAACTGCTGAAAACATATGAAAACGGACGAAAACGTATATAAACGTATGAAAACTGAAAAAATGGACGAAAACGTATAAAAACGGACAAAAATATTTGAAAGCGGACAAAAATGTATAAAAACAGACGAAACATACGAAAGTGTAAAAAAGGACGAAAACGGATAAAAACGTCTGAAAACGTATGAAAATGGATGAAAACGTCTCGGACAAAAGTGTATAAAATGGACGAAAATGGACAAAAGTGTATAAAATGGACGAAAACGTCTAAAAACATTTGAAAACGTCTAAAAATGGATGAAAACTTAAAAAAAAAATAGACGAAAACGAACGAAAAAATATGAAAACCGACAAAAATGTATGAAAACAGACGAAAACGTATATAAACATATGAAAATAGACAAAAACGGACGTAAACGTATGAAAACGTAAGAAAGTGAAAAAAAAATGTGAATTAAAAAAACAACGTGGATTAAAAAACAAAAAATAAAACAAAATAAACTTGAATTAGAAAAAAATATGAATTAAAAAAAAAGACAATAAATAAATAAATAAGATGAAAAGACAAGTAAACGGAATGGACTTAGGTTGACATATTAAATATTAAGTTAATACTTACTATTAGATCAAACTCGATAAATGGTGAAGATTTGTCCCTTAGTATGCAACAAAAACTAAGGGAGTATTTGATTTCGATTTAATTGATTTAATATGAAAAAAATTGAATTAATTAAGTAATATAAAAACTGTTTATTTGTGAGTTAATAGAGAAAAATGACTGAAATAAAGTAATAAAACTGAGTTTGTCTACATTAAATCAACTTTTAATTAAACGTGAGTTAATATAAAATTTTAACAAACAACCCCTTAGTCTCTAAATGAAATTTTCTCTACAACTCATTCTATATTTGTTTGATTTTGTCCTCACTATTCTTCTCACATTTTTTTTGGATGTCTTGAATTGCTAAAATTATATTCCGACATTTTACCATTTTTTATGGGAAAGAAGAAAAGATTATACCATTTTCAAACGTCCATAAACAACTCATATCTTGCTCGATTATGTATTATGTTTTCACACTTATCCTCACTTTTTTTGCATGTGCAAAGGAGTATTATGATTTGAGATCCTAGCAAATAAACTAGCACTGTTTTAACAAATCTAACTTATGACCTCGATTTATTAGGGAAATTTGCACTTCTATGATCCAAGATGCCACTTATTTATAACATGACTCAACTTTCTAGCGTATTACTAAAACTAGGAAAAGAATTTGTGAAATGACGAAATTGTTCTCACTTTTACATGAATTATCACTTGTGTCATTTGCTGCAAAACACTTTATTTCATACAAATTACACCTATCGTCTTTTGATCACGTGTATATGTAAAATTATAAAGTTTTTCATGAAACAAATTACATCAATAACGTATTTTTTATTTGGGTGTCCATTGTGATATTTTTTTGTTAATCCTTTTTTTTTTTTTTTTTTTTTTTTTTTGGTAATGAAAAGCTTTATAATTATAGTGTTGCTACATAAGAAACAAAATGAAACTTTCGAAAACATTAGAATATGTAGTCATAATATGGACTTGATTTTCAGACAGCCTATCAATGATGAAAAACATGTCCAACACCTTTGTCCTTAATAGTTTCTTTTTGTAATTACATTGATGCATGCTTATATTGTGAAAAGAAAATTTGTCAAATTACAAAAAAGAAAAAAATAATAAAAAATAAAACATTTAATCTGCTTATATTGGTTTGGTGAATTATCTTGTCTTTTATGTTGGTCACATGGTTCGATCATCCTGGTAATTTTAAGACAATCAATGGATTTTAGTTATCGTGTTAAAGAAAAGTGGTATTTCTTCTTTAACTATTGAATTTAAATTCCGTAGCATAGTACATTTTGCTAGTAGTAGTATAAAGGAAAAACACTTTTTTTTTTTTTTTTTTTTTTTTTTTTTTTTTTTTTTTTTTAATTTAAAAACTTAAAAATGAGTAATTTTATTTGACTAAAAAACCACTACTTATAGAAAGCCACACAATATACTAAATATTTAAATACTTAATTACAATTTAAACCACTACATATCTTCACTTTCACTTGCTCCCACCTATATACATAAAAAAATAGTTAATTGCTTGAAAATATATTATATTTGACACATTTTGTTATTGTATGTATTGATTTTTTTTTTCTTATTGTGTGAACTAAACTTTCAATTTTTGATTATTGTTTGTATTTTATGACTATTTTACCTTATATTTTTTTTTTCAAAATTCAAAGGGTAAACTGATTATTTTACTATGCGCGGGCAATTGTCTAATATCAATAAAAGGAAATTTTAGCTGAAAAATGAGCTGAAGTTCAGTTTTGGCGAAAATTATAAAATGTATGTTTCATTAAAAAAAATCCCTTTTTGTTATGATTTAAGATTATTGGAGAACAAAACTTTTTTTACATACCAAGGGAATAATCTCCACATTTTATTTTTATTTGATCTAATGTATGAGATTAATCACAATAATTTAAAAAACCCATTTTTTTCAAATATTAATATTTTTCAAACCGTTAATCGTTAAGCGAAAAAAAATATACCGTTACGACGAACATTTAATTATCTTTTTATAGATAGGCACATTGATATATTTACCACAAATTTATTTATTTTCGTTTTCTTTACCATTTTTTTTTCATTAACAAAAAAATCACATGTTATATATCACATGTGATATTACACTAATATCACATGTGATATTACACTAATATCACGTGTGATACTACATATCACATGTGATTTTTTCGGTAACGAAAAAAAAATCAAAAAACAAAAAAAAAAATTGTCGAAAGTATATTATAGTGCTCGTCTATAGAAAGATAATTAAATGCTCGTCACGATGGTGTAATTATTTTCGCTTAACGATTAACGGTTTAAGAGATATTTAAATTATAAAAAATGAGTAAAATATTAACATGCTTTTATTCTTAACCATTGATTTCTTTTTAAATGAATGGTTGAGATGAGCCCTTTGTATGTAGGAAAAGTTTTGTATGTAAAATAACTCTTCTCTTTTGTTATAGATCGGATTTCACAAGCTTTTATGGAAACGATAAATAAAATTGTATTACTCTTCATGTGAAAGAAAATTTCCACATTAAAAAATTTAGTAATTTATGGCTTTATGCTACCTTTTTTGAACAATCTACCAATGTGAAAATGATACAACTTTAGTAAAATAATTAAATTAAATACAATAGCATTAATAATAAGTTCTACAATATGCCAAAGCAATGAACAAAATGCAGCTGTTACGTCTATATTTAGTAAAAAGCAAAACACTCGTATAGTCACATGAAAATGCAAGGACATAGTAGAAGTAGACAACTAAGAAATGAAAAAAATACGTCGACAAGAATAGATATTTGAATTCACATACACATAAATACAAAATATTCCTACTAGAATGTTAAAAGGCGTGACAACATTTCAGTATAAATTGTGAGCTTCAGACTTGCTTCTAATCATTCTCACCATTCTTTCGAAACTTTCACAGGATTTCTCTTTCACAAACACAAACAAATCGAAAATAACAATGGGTTATTTTGCTCAAACATTGACAACAAACAAACTGTTGTGTACGCTACTAGTAATTGAGTTGAGTATGAGCTACATGATGGTTATGGGAGTAGTGTACAAGGTTGGCGATTCTGCTGGGTGGGACGTTAACTCAAACTTAGATTACCGGGGTTGGGCATCCTCGAAAACCTTTCGTGTCAACGATGTTCTTTGTGAGTATCATCCTTATTTAACTAATCAATTGTCCCGTTATTTAAGTTCCATGTATGGTTTTTCTTTTTTTCTCTATGCGTCTAAAACTGATTCATTCAACATGAATCATCATTTTTATCTTAAGATCGTATTCATTTTTATCTCAGAATCATTTGTTTTACATGTCAAATTGATGCAACGAGTTCCTTGATCTTAGATAAAATTGATCTGCATGGATTAATGTACACAAGCTTTTGTTAATTTACAAAATATAAGTATTGAATTAGTCCAAACATAACAGGAATATGTTTCTAGAGAAAAATAACTAGAGTTTTTTTTTTTTTTTTTTTTTTTTTTTTTTTTTTTTTTTTTAATTAATTAATTAATTAATTTATGTATTTTGAAGCAATTCATTGATGATCATCAACTACAAAAATATTTTAAAGTTAAAATATTACTATTCTGAGCAAATTACGGTTTGTGTTTTTGCTATACATAGTAAAAATGTCAACAAGCATTGGTGTCTTCTTTTATAACTTTTGTGCTTTTCTCCTTTTTGTAACGTATGGTAGTCATAAAATAACTTTATGTTTTATTGAGTTGTAGGTATTAAAAACGATCGAATTAAATAGCTTTGATCAATCATGGTATAACTAAAATCAACCTGGCAGTTTCTAACTAGCATGGTTTATTATGTATTGAAACAGTGTTCCAGTACAACGCGACGAAGGAGAATGTGATAGAAGTGACCCACTCTGATTTTCGGTCATGCAACACTGCAGCTCCAATGAAAGTCTTCAATTCTGGCAACGACTCGTTCACCATAAAGGCACCTGGTCACTACTTCCTCACAAGTAATCTTTCAGAACACTGCAAGGCTGGCCAAAAAATCGATGTCAGGGTCCTCAAAACACCTCCACCGGTCACCACCCCACAACAAAGCTCGACCGTTAGCCCCAACCCAAGCCCAAGCCCGTCAAATGCTCAAGCACCTAGCCCAATGGAGAATGCAGCGACGACACATGATACCAAGTGGATGCTTACGAAGGCCATTGGTGTGGCATTGAGTGGTCTTGTAGTTTTCGGTCATGGTTATGCTTAGAAGCAACAAAATGCAAGCATTTGATCTTGTTATAATTTAAAGAATAGTAACTAGCATGTACTATTTCATGTGTTATATGTGTTGCTAGTTCTAATTGTGGTTTATTATTATTGAAATAGAAATTAAAACATGTCATTCATGACACATAATTGATGAAAGTTGATTAGATTAATTCAACATAGACCATAATTTGATACATCATTTGGTGCAGTCAGGTTACAAATTTTGGTAATATTAAAACTTAAGTTTGTTTTCCCTATAATAGTACAAATTTGATTATTTATATCTGTCAAAACTCAAAACCATTCAAAGAGCACCCGGTATGGTGGTGGTACACTTTGACGCAAGCCATCGTACCTGGCGTTATAAGCACTCACGCTGTGACCATTGCACTCATAATTTTTTATTCTTTTTTATTTATTTTAGAAAGACACCGTGCTCGTTATCGGCCTTTTCTTTTTTCTTTTCTGCCTTTTTTTCAACTGTTTTATATATTTGTGTTAATGTATGTGTGTGGGGCAAACATGAGGAGGAAGATGAGATTTTTTTTTTTTTTTTTTTTTTTTTTTTTTTTTAATAATATTATTGATAATTTCATATTTATACAACTTAAAAATCAAAATTTCATATATTTCCAAAACACAAGTTTATAGTGCATAACCCAAAAAAAGAGTATCTTATTATTTATGTTTGTTCTAAAATAAGTGTCCAATTTTTATATATAGATAGTCATTATGACTGGTTTTCGTACTTTACCATTCTAATTAAAATTTGCATTTATTACTTATTTTTATTTCTATATTATATGAGTGTAAAAATGACTTTTCATCAATCAAAACTATTATTAATTACGCCTATCATAATTTTTACATTTTTTTGTGGACACGCTTTTTGGGACGGAACGAATATGACTTTAAAGCATATGTTAATGAAATATGAAATGTATGATTTTTAATTTGGGTATAAATTGACATTAATATTAATAAATACTTTTAATTTAATCCCCTGAAAATATAACTTACTTTTTTAGTTCTAAGTATTAATATTCTTTCACATTTTAGTACCTTATTTAGTCAATTTTGGGATATGAGTTTTCTTTTAATGCATATTTATTTTATTATTAATGAAAATTTGTTTTTTAGTTTAATTTGTGTTTTTATTTAAATAGTTGAAAAAATTAAAAACCCATTGGGCTCGGGAGATCCTATAACTTGAGAGATGAGGAGGCTGTTTTTGTGCTGAGTTATATGATGAAAAGCTGACGAAAAGTTGACGTGTGAATACTTTTTTACTATAACACAAATATATATCACCAAACTATCATATGATGCTCTAAAAATGACCATGATATACTCATGTTGCAATAATAAAGTTTGGAACAAATTTCATATCGTTGAAAACTTATAGTAACTTCTAAAGTTTTCATAACATGTCTTCATATATATATGAAAGTATGAAACATGTGAAACCTTTTGCTCATCACTTCATTGGTTATTCTATATGACAGTTGTAATTGTGTTAATTACTAGTTGTGTCATGGTACGTGGTTAGTAAGAAATATGTATATTGTAGCTATCGAGTATATCATGATTTATCATGTGAATCATTCTTGCGTATCACATGTCAATCTGCATGTTTCATTATGTCATCACCCTTATCCTCGCAATTTTATCACTTGTTCAAGTTTTTAAGGAAGTTAAGACAACAATTTAAATTTGTAAATGTTCTTGCAACAAAATTAGTTCTGGACATATATAAATTTTACAGTTTCCCGTAAGATTTTGATAATATCATCGATAATATCAACATCGATGATATTATCGATGTTGATGCTAGTGACGATATCGATTTTGATATGGGTCTGAAACTGCTAGCTAGCATGAATGCACGTCAAACTATATATAGTAGTGCTAATCTAATTTCATCTCGAAACAAAGGAACAATTTAACAACCATTCAAGTTTGTTTAACGAGTACCTTTTGAGCATGTATTACCCTATTAGTATTACCTTGTACTTGTTTTAAATACTATGAAATGAGTGTATCATCAATTACAAATGTTAAATAGTTTACTTAATGAAATACATAAACTAATTTTTCAACAATGTGCTATAAATAGACGTTACAATTTTAGCCTTGATAGATCATAAATATCACATGAATATGCGATGATGGGACTAATTCACAGCTAAGAAATGAATGTAACACACGCTAAAAGATTAACTTTGAATTCACATTCAGATAGGTACAAAAAATACGTAACCATACAATCACATAAATTGTGAGTTTAGAGCTTGCTCTTGACCATTCCCACAACTTTCTTCAAAGTTTTTACTCTGAGTTCTCTCCCATTTAACACAAAACATAGTGAAAGTTAACATGAGTTCATCCACTAGAATGATAACAACAACAAAAATGGCGCTACATACGCTATTGATAATTGCGTTGGGTCTAAACGCCATGATGGTTAAGGGGGAAGCGTACAAGGTTGGCGGTCCTGCTGGTTGGACCGCTAACTCAGATTCTAAATATTCAGATTGGGCATCTTCCAAAACGTTTTATCTTAAGGACGTTCTTCGTGAGTACCTTCATTTTCATTTCGTTCTAAAGCCATTAGTCCTTTTTTATTTTTTATTTTTAGCTTTAATTTGTTTACACATGCACAAATACAGTACACTTGATCTACCATGGAATAATTTTTTTGACTCAAAATCGATACTACAAATTAAAATTGAGTAGAGTTTTGTGAGTGAATCTACATTCCATTGTGAAAAAATGACTTTTTCCATAGAAAGAAAGTAATATGTATCAGTAGTCATTTACATATGCATTTACTGATTTACTCTTAAGAAATAAATGGTCTTAATGTATGAAGACAATAACATTTACTACTTTTTAGTAACTGGTAATAAAGTTTTGTTTTTAACAGGGATGAAACTTTAATTCTTGAACTTTTTACTATTTTGAGCAACCTAGGGTCCAATTTTGTAGTTATTGTTATTGATTATTTAGAATGTTGGACTAAAAAACATGAATGCTATACAATAAAATTTTGTACAAGGTAGATATGACAATATTCAGTAACCATAAAAAAAACAATGTTTTGGAATACCTGGTAATTTTTGACTTCTTGTATGTAACAGTTTATGTTTATTATTAGCGCTTTATATTGTTGCGGTATGAAAGAAAATAATATGTATAGTAATTTTGTTTATGCAACAGTGTTCGAGTACAATGCAACGACTGACAATGTAGTACTAGTGACTCACTCACATTACCGATCGTGCAACACCTCCGCTCCAATAAAAGTTTATGATTCCGGCAATGACACATTCACTATCAAGTCAAGTCGCCATTTCTTCTTCACTAGCAGTTTTGCGGGTCATTGTGAGGCTGGTCAGAAGTTCTATGTCAGGGTTCAAAAATCGTCTCATCATGTCACAGCCCCACCACCTAACGCAACCATCAGCCCCAGCCCAAGTCCCTCGGGAGTAGCACATGTGGATTCAAAGACCATAGCACCTAGCCCAACGGAAAGCAGTGCAGCGCCAGCACGTGATCCCAAGTGGATGCTTATGAATATGATTGGTGTGGCGCTAAGTGGCCTTGTGATCTTGGCTAATGGTAATGCTTAAAGAAAAAGATAACAAAGTGCAAGCATTTGATTTGATCTTTTGGAAACTAAAAGAACCTTAACTAGCATTTTAGTGGTTTATGTGATCACTTAAGTGTTTTGTTTGTTAACTTGGTCTAGTTATGGTTTACTATCATTGAAGTCATATTAAATATGAAAGTTACAAATATATATAAAAAGCTTCATAGTTGTGATTTGAAAGTTAAAAGATGTTTTTGGTAGTGGGGCTTTTTTTTTTTTTTTTTTTTTTTGAACGCAATAATTTTATTAAAATCAACTGGCAAAAAGTTAGAAAATACATTGATGAAACAATTGACTAACACGACCTATTCAATACAACGACAATAAAATAAACATTGTGAGTAACTAGTAACTACAAGATGTTGGAATTATGATATCATGACATTCATATATTATAAATCAAACACATCAAGTGAGCATAGCGGAAGCAATTATAACAAGATCATATAACATGTAATTAATTAATCAATATTAAATAGTAAACATACCTTTGTGATTCTAGCCCGAACAAATTCTAACCGATGTGATCACAAAGGTACTACATTCATGACCGATGCCTCTAGTACAACTCAAACTTAACGCCGATTAAATAGTAAACATACCTTACAGGAGCCTTACTCGTATAGCGTTAAGTTGTTCCACAAAAATGTACTACATTCATGACCGTTATCTTATATATCAAGTCTAAGGAAACTTCTTATGATTTACTTAATGACAAGATCCATAAAGTAACATCATATAGTCGGGATAAGTCCTATATTCAGTATCATCGAATATCGTCTGAGATGGCATGACTACGCATCAATATACTCTAAGTATATTATACCAACCTTCAGATTTGTCTTAATTTAATAATATTCCTATATTATTAACTGACAACGGACAATTTAGAATAACTCTTATTCATGGATTTAAACATGCAAAAATAGGACAACAATAATTAACAATAGAAATAAACATACCAACATACTTTATTTCATTAAAATAATAATTGTTTACAATATCCTTTATCCAAATACTAATCACAGTTATGCATGAAACTACTAGCTAATTTAAGCCCAATTCCATTGACTAATTCATTAAGCTTTTCTTTCGCCAAAGCCTTAGTGAATGGATCAGCTAAGTTATCATCTGTGTGAACTTTCAGCAGATTTATTTCACCTTCGTTAACCTTTTCATGAACAAAGTGATACTTCCGTAGAAAATGTCTGGTGCCTCTCATGACTCCAGGTTTATTGGCAAATATGATTGCAGCAGAATTGTCACAATACATATTAATAGGTAATTCAATTGAAGGCATAACACCAAGCCCTGAAACGAATTTCCTAATCCAAACAGCCTCCATAGCAGCTTATGAAGCAGCAATGTATTCAGCTTCTGTTGCAGACATCTCAATTGTACTCTGCTTCTTGCTCCTCCAGTCTACTGCTCCTCCATTGATAACAAAGACATAACCCGTCTGAGACTTCGAATCATCTTTATTACTTTGAAAGGACGCATCGCAGAAACCTGTAACACAAAGTTCTGCAACTGGTTCTCCACCATATACAAAAAACATATCTTTTGTATTTCTCAAATACTTAAGAATATGCTTAACAGCAATCCAATGCTTTTCACCTGGATTCTGTTGAAATTGACTGGTGATATTTTGAGCAAACGCCACATTTGGCCTTGTGCATTTTACTGCATACATAATAGATCCTACAGCCGAAGCATAAGGAACTTTACTCATGCGAGCCACCTCAGCAGGTGTTGAAGCACAAAACTCATCACATAAGCCATGTTTCACTTCCATCGACAAATATCCTTTCTTGGAATTTTGCATATTGAATATTTTCAATATTTTGTCAATGTAAGCACTTTGACTTAATCCAATTAACCGCCTTGATCTATCTCTATAGATTTTGATTCCCAGAATGTATGCAGCTTCTCCTAAATCTTTCATAGAAAAGCACTTTCCAATATATGCCTTAACCTTTTGCAAACTTGGAATGTCTTTTCCCATGATCAATATGTCATCAACATATAAAATTAGGAAAATTACATTATCACTCCCACTAGCTTTGTGATACACACATGGCTCATCAAGATTCTGTGTAAATCCAAACTTTTTGATTTCAGTATCAAATCTCTTGTTCCATTGTCGTGATGCTTGCTTCAATCCATAAATGGATCTTTGAAGTTTGCATACACGATTTGGAAACTTTGGATTTTCAAACCCTTCTGGTTGTGCCATATAGATGTCTTCATCTAGATGACCATTTAAGAAAGCGGTTTTCACATCCATTTGCCATATCTCATAGTCATAGTATGCTGCTATAGCTATGAGAATCCTTATAGCTCTTATGTCTGCTACAGGAGAAAAAGTCTCCTCGTAATCAATTCCAAAAGTTTGAGTAAAACCTTTAGCAACTAGACGAGCCTTATAAGTGTGTGCATTTCCATCCATGTCAGTCTTAATCTTGTAGAGCCATTTACTCCCGACTACCTTGGCACCAGGAGGGAGGTCTACTTCTTCCCAGACTTCATTATCATTCATGGATTGTATTTCCCCATCCATAGCAGCTTTCCACTTTTCCTTTTCAGGACTATTAATGGCAGCTCTATAACTAGTAGGTTCATTAAGATCCCCTAGTAAATTCTCATTAACCTCTACATTAAGACATAGATGGTCAGGAGCTTTCACAGATCTTGAAGATCTACGAATGGGAACTACTTCGACTTCCGGTGGAGGACCTAGACATTCAGGTTCTACAGGAAGCGTACTAGTGTTTTCTGAAGGTAATGCATTATATTGATCATATTCTAGATCATATACTCTCTCACTGACTTCTTGAGATACAAAATCACTTTCAAGAAAGTCACCATACCTAGCAACAAACACTTTGTTCTCAGGTGGGTAGTAAAAGTAGTAATCCATTGTTTCCTTTGGGTATCCTACAAAAATGCACTTTACAGATCTTTGTTGGAGTTTATCTGGTGAGTCACATTTAACATACACCTCACAACCCCAGACCTTTAAATAAGACAAGTTCGGAGCTTTTCCAGTCCACGTCTCATATGGTGTCTTATCAACCTTCTTTGTGGGAACCATATTCAAAATACGAACAGCTGATTCAAGAGCATAATCCCAAAAAGACAAAGGAAGATTAGTAAGATTATACATTGATCGAACCATGTCCAACAATGTACGATTCCTTCTCTCAGATACACCATTTTGTTGTGGAGTATATGGAGATGTGAGATTATGGACAATTCCATTCTCAGTTAAGAAATCTTTAAAATCTTGACTAAGGTATTCACCACCTCGATCAGAACAAAGAGCTTTAATCTTCTTTCCTAATTGCAATTCTACTTCTGCTTTGAAAACTTTAAATGTTTCAAACAACTCATGTTTATGCTTAAGTAAATAAACATAACCATAACGGCTGAAATCATCTGTAAAAGTTAAGAAGTAAACAGCACCTCTCCTTGACACATGTCTAAGTGGTCCACACACATCAGTATGTATCAAACCAAGTAGATCTGAAGCTCTTTCCTTATTTTTATGAAAAGGTTTCTTCGTCATCTTCCCAGAAATACAAGACTCACGCTTATCAAATGACTCATCATTGATATTTTTCAAAAGCCCTTCTCTTTGCAGCTTTTGCATGCGAGTCTTGCCTATATGGGCAAGTCTACAGTGCCAAAGGTAAGAAGAATTCAAGTTGTAGAATACTAATTATGTTGGAAACATGATTAAGTGGTGGTGAGTTAGGCGTAGAAATGGAAGGAAGGAGGAGAGGAGAGAAAGAGAGGAACCTTGAAAGAAAAAGGAAAAGATTAGATTGAAAATGTATGAAAGGTCCAACCCTCTCCACATGTGGAGAGGGGTATTTATAGTTACAATATAACGCCCACTCCCGGGCTGTGGATCAGGCATACAGTGGGTAAAGACCCGTTCCTTCTTCCACGGTGTTACTTAATCTAATACTAATTAACTAATAAACTAACTAACTACGAGCTAACTTAATGCTATTACAATCATTAGGTGACCGAGACTTTTACAGGAATATTTGTATTCCTAACAATCTCCCCCTAAGCGAGGTCACCTTTGAAATTAAGCTCTTTGGTCTTTAAGCATTCTTTCGTCTCTGTAGCTCGTAGGATCTGATTCTTCACTTTACTTCACACTTTGTACTTCAAGCAACGAACTTGTGATTTTGAATTCCTTTGAGATATGTGATCTTTGAGCTTCCTTTGAGATCATCAGCCAAAGTAAATCTCCAAGCTCATCCATAGTTGTATTGCCTTCATGTGATGTAGTGACTAAGGACCATCATGCTCACACCCTTCTGTGTCTGGAGACGTTGCATTAGAATTGTAGATCAGGAGACTTTTTCATCAGAGTTGCGGAAACGTTGTTGGTAGTCTCTCAACATTTGTTGTAGCAAGTCTCTCATCTTCATTGATAGTGTGAAAGATGTGTGAGCATGAGGTATGGATTGACCCGATTCAGCTGGAAACCGGAGCCATCAACGCCATCTTTATATGTGTCCCTGAAATAAAACAGTTAGCAATAAAGATAGAGAACGAATATGGCTTTGTCATTCATTCTGCGAGGACAGACTACCCTCCGGTTTTGTGAAAACCGACCTGTGATCAGGTAGAGTCCTTTTTAAAGAAGACTCTCCTTGACAGGAATTTCCAGCTTGTAGTAATGAATTTTCCAAAGAATCCACTTTGGAATCTTCATACTTAGCATGTTCTCATACCGGAACGTCTCAAAGCAGACAGCACGATAGAGTGAATCGGTGAATTGACATTCACGGATTGATGAGAAATTGATTTACAGAAATCACTCGCGTGTCATATGATAAACACTTTTGAGACACGACGAGAGTTTTATACTTTGAATCACATTTCCATCAAAAATACTTTTGTTTGAAAGATATTACACAATCAATGTGCTCGAAAGGTAAGTTTGTGAGCACATTGAAAGGTTTTAGCAAAAGTATCCGTCAATCCATATCCTGGAACAAGTTTGATTCAATGTTGAATCGCACCATTGTTGCTTTCCAGTTGTCACTTGATCATTGATCCAAGATGGATCTCACATGTCACCTACCAAGAGCTTGAGTGATGTTCGCTCTAGAAGGATTTCCATCGTCATTGTGAATATTTACATATCACTCGGATGTTCTGGCAATACCACAAGGATAATGCGTAGGACTCTAAGTATTTTATCTTATTTCCCACATTGTGTGAAACAATAAGCATATTAGGAAGTGTGTCCTAGCGAGATTTATGGATGATCTCATGGCTCTAGACTCAATAGTGCGTTTTGATCCGCTCCTGGAGACTGGGGAGGCGTCTCCTGTTTTAGGTATCAACATAGCTCGCAATGAGTGGTCGATACATTGCACAGGGTTCCCCGTGAGAATGAAACAAGTTCTTTTAAGAGAACTTGAGTGGTTGGGAAGTTTAGTGCAGTGCGTCACTGGGTCCATGACGTCTTGTCTTCAATACCGGTGTTACCTTAGTAACCGCCAGTAGGTTATGAATTGAACCCGGTTTCTGCCCTAAGGTTGAATATATGGAGGGCTATTTCTTTTCACCCTTTCTCATTATATTTCTTTTTCATTCTTCAACCCCTTCAGTGCTTACCGAGACTTCACCACTAGAACCTTGTTGGGTTTGTTCCAGTCCTAGCTCTATCTCAGTCCGCACTCTTCCCTTTCTCACTTTACTCCTTTTTTTCAATCATTCCTAAGGACTTCTATTCTATCTAGAGGATTGTCCCTGGGAAGATCCTTCCGGTTCTGGTGGATCATGGGAATTCATACCTAACCTTAACCAACCTTATAACTCCATGCATAAAGATAAATGGTCGGTCTTTGGTATAACTTCCACAAACGCCTTTTGCTCCCCCTCAATATGTGCATCGATATTCGAAAGTGTTTAGCACATATGCGAGAGCCTTTTATGAGTACAAAAGATCACTTTTGATTATCAGATTTCATATTTAAATCACATTCTCTCCCCCGATCAAAAGTTTCAAATCTTTTGAGATTTTTGATCTCAATTGATTTAAAAAATTTAGAAAGCGTTTTTGGGAGAGAAATGCGGTCAAGTTTAATATTTTCTGATAAAAGGAACTTTTTCTTGCTCCCCCTCAAACTGTGAGGGAGGTTGTTATGTGTCAGATTTGAAGAGTTATCAAAATATTCGAAGTTTTAACGAAAACTCTTTGAAAGTTTACTCATTCTGACACATAACCATCACAAGTCTTTTTGTTGCAAGGTTTTATGTACGAAGTGTGGGGAGTTTTGATGATACATAAAATTTTGAGAAATCACTCTCCCCCTCAATCAATGACGGATGTTAAAGCATAAATATTTTCATAAACTATTAACGTCATTGATTGAGTGAAAATTTTATCAAACATTTGAGTTCAATTTGATTTTCAATCAAAATTTCATGGTACCACCAAGTTTTGCACAAACACTTTCCGGAAAAATCATAGAAGGGAAAGTATTTGGCGATAAAAAGAAGACTTCTCTTCTTTATCAAGAAATAATGCACTGAAACGTACATTAGATCGAGGGTGCATGAATATAAAGTAATTCACGCTCGGATGAACGACACCCTTTGTTAGGAACAACCGTCTTTTTGGCGACGTGTTTTCCTTAATGTTGAAAACCGGGTTGCTATCTGAAGTAATAGCAAACCATATTTAAAGAATGTTTTGAGATACGACATGTTTTTGAAAAGAACTTTATTTGAAACCGAAAAAACTCTTGCTCAAGCATATGTATGATTCCGTGTCATTATTGAATGACATTTCTAGAATCGTACATAATATCGATTATACAAGAGACATGTCGAGAGAAAAATATTTTTGAGATTTTGTAATTAAAGTTTTTTTTTTTTTTTTTTTTTTTTTTTTTTTTTTAATTTTTTATGGTTTTTTTATGGGTTTTATAATTTTCTATTTTCTTTTTGATTTGATACTATACAAGGATATGTGAAGCAACCCCTTTACTCCTCTTGATCTTCCTGTTGACATTTGAGATCCTCAGGTGTGAGACTCTTCATACCAAGGCGTGGGAGGATGAAGTGAAATCGTTCCCTAGAAAGTGCTTTGGTGAAGATATCGGCTAGTTGGAACTCAGTCCTCACAAAGTAAAGTTCCACAATTCCTTTCTCAACTTGTTCCCTGATGAAGTGATGTCGAATGTCAATGTGTTTAGTTCTTGAATGCTGGACATTGTTGCAGCAGAGTGCAATTGCACTTTTGTTGTCACAGTACATAGGAACCTTATTGCAGATGAGCCCATAGTCAGAAAGTTGAAATCGCATCCAGAGGATCTGAGCACAGCATGATGACATGGCAATGTATTCAGCTTCAGTGGAGGAGATGGATGTACTCATTTGTTTCTTTGAAGACCAGCTGACTAGCTTATTTCCTAAAAACTGTGCGCCCCCAGATGTACTGCGACGAGTGTCTTGACATCCAGCATGATCAGCATCCGAATATGCTGTGAGAGCCATAGAAGTTTCTTTAGGGTACCAAAGGCCCAAGTGGATTGTTCCTTTAAGGTATCGAAAGACTCTCTTGACAGCTTCCAAATGTTTCTTGGTGGGTTTAGATTGATACCGGGCACAAATGCAAACTGCGAACAGAAGGTCGGGTCTGCTTGCAGTAAGATACATTAATGAGCCAATCATGCTTCGATACATGGTTTGATCGACCGGAATTCCCACATCATCTTCGTCAAGCTTTGAACGTTCAATCATTGGAGTATCAACTGAATCACTGGAGTCGAATCCAAATTTCTTCAACGTTTCATTGGCGTATTTGGATTGACTGATGAATATGCCATTGGGGTTTTGAGAAATTTGCAGTCCTAGAAAGAATGACATTTGACCCATCATAGACATTTGGAATTCGGAGCTCATCTCTTGAGAGAAACGATCACATTCTGAGGGATCAGACGAGGCAAAGATGATGTCATCGACGTAGATTTGTACATGTAGAAGGTGTTTGCCTGTTTTTCTGGTAAAGAGGGTAGGATCAACAGCCCCTTTGGAGAATTTGTTGGCCAGAAGAAATTTAGACAAGGTGTCGTACCACGCCCTGGGTGCTTGTTTAAGCCCATATAGAGCCTTCTTTAATCGATACACGTGATTAGGGCGATCTGGATCCACAAAACCTTCGGGTTGAGATACATACACCACCTCTTTCAGATCCCCATTTAAGAATGCGGTCTTGACATCCATTTGATAAACCACCATGTTTTGACTTGCAGCATTAGCTAGAAAGATCCTTATGGCTTCTATTCTAGCAATTGGGGCGAAGGATTCTTCAAAGTCAATACCTTCTTCTTGTCGATATCCTTTTGCCATGAGCCTAGCTTTGTTTTTCAGAACATCTCCATGCTCATCAAGTTTGACCTTGAATATCCATTTGAGAGCAATGATCATAGCACACTCGGGAGGTGGTACTAGTTCCCAGACGTCCAGTCGATCAAATTCATGAATCTCGTCCACCATAGCAGTGAACCATGAGTGTTTAGACATTGCATCCTTGACGCTTTTTGGTTCAGCTTTAGAGAGAACAGAATTGAAGAAACACCATAATGCGTCAGTTGCAAGTTGCTTGCGGGTTGATACTGGACGAGAAGGGTTCCCAATGATGTTGTCAATAGGATGATCATTGGTCCATTTTCGAAGGTATTCATGGGGTTGAGAATGTGGAACTGAGGTAGCCGTGTTAGATTCATCAGAAGATGTTGCTTCATTTGATGGTTCAGGGGCAAAGATGTTAACAAATGGCTCATTATCAGGTGGAGCAAAAGGATTAACTTCAGATGAATTATCTACATTTGCCGCTCGATGTGCAAGTGAAGGTTGGACATTGGACGTGCTGACCGATTGACTGATGGAGGGGGCTTCAGAATCCCATGACAATGAAGTGGATGGACCGTTATGGTCATCTTGATCATTCACCACCCCATCTGGTGGTTGAACCACTGTAGCTTCGGGAGCATTCATCTGTTGAGGCTCAAAGTATTCATCAAACATTGGGTCAAACAATTTCTTCCAATCTTCACTCGTAGGGGGTACAAAAGGAGCAGCAGGAATGGGATTCTGTACAAGCCTGGAACTAATTGGTCCAGGGGACAAAAGGTTAGGTACGGGTCCAGAACTTGATTGTCCAGGAACCGGGTGCTCAGTCAGCTCATCAAAAGTAACGTGGATTGTTTCCATTATATCTCTGGTACGTTTGTTGTAGATTCGGTACCCCTTTCGCTCTGGAGCATAGCCTACGAAGAAACCAATGTCGGCCTTGGCCTTGAGTTTCCCAAGGTCTTCACTGTCATTTGTAGGATAGCACAGTGCACCAAAAACTCGAAGAAACGAAAGGTCGGGTTTTCTGCCATGGACCAGTTCATAGGGAGTTTTGCAGTGGAGAGGATGTATCAAGGATCGGTTCTGAGTGTAACATGCGGTGGCAATTGCCTCAGCCCAAAGAAATAGAGGAGCTTTGGAAAAGATGAGCATAGTCCTTGCAGCTTCAACTAAAGTGCGATTGCGTCTTTCTACAACTCCATTTTGTTGAGGAGTTCTTGGTATGCTCTTTTGACGACTAATCCCGACACCTTCATAAAATAGAGTAAGTTGTCTGTTCACAAATTCTGTTCCATTATCAGTACGAACGACTCTAACTGTTTTGTTGAGACGGACTTGCAACATCTTGATGAGTTTGATGATGGTTTCGGGAGTTTCATCCTTTGATCGTAGAAACTTCACCCATGTGAATCGAGAGTGATCATCAACAATAACCAGCACATATTTCTTTCCATTGATACTTTGAATCCTCATTGGTCCACAAAGATCCATATGAAGGGTATGAAGAACTTCCATGATTGAATTGACGGTTTTGGGTTTATGGGTATGCTTTTTGCTTTTGCCCATTTGACAGGCGGAACACAGATGATCTTTTTCATACTTGAGTCTGGGCAAGCCTCGAACAAGATCCTTTCGTGTAAGTTCATTGATGGTACCGAAGTTCAAATGGTTTAAACGTCGATGCCACAACCATGACTTGTCCTTGGATGCTTTAGAGAGCAGACAAATTGGAGAGGACCGTAGCATATCTTCGATGGAGATGGTGTAAAGATTAGTGCCCCGACTCCCCTTGAGAAGATCAACACCATCTAATTCTCTAACAAAACAGGTGTGCTTTCTGAAGGCGACTTCGAGATCTGAGTCACAGAATTGACCAACAGAAAATAGATTGTGCCCGAGACCTTCCACGTAGTAGACTCTGGATATGACACTGTCTCCAAAGACATAATCACCATAACCCATTATAGACCCAAAATGGTCATTCCCAAACCTAACCGTACCAATAAATTTTTCCACGAAATTCTTGAGCCTTGAGCGATCACCAGTCATATGTTTTGAGCAGCCTGAGTCCAAATACCAAAGGACGATTTGTACGACCTGCATTTGAAACCAGACAATCGTGGATAACTGAAAAAGCTGGAGCCCCACACACAATTGGGGTCCGTTTGGTTAGAACACACAAATATTGGATTATCATAAGTAACAGGTATCTCACTGAAGTGTTCACATTTTGATGCACTAGAACTAGAGGTGGTATCTATTGCTTCTATAGGAAATAGTCTACCAGTAGGTCTCCACTTCCTAATAGGCATATCTCTAGAGTTAGTAGTCCTAGTTACTGGGCACATTTTCCTTGGAGTGAGTTTCCTTCCAGTAGGTCTCCATTGATAACCAACATTAGTGAACACTTTTCCTGTTTTATTCCAGACTTGTTTTGCTCGTTTAACACTAGAAACATTCATATCTGGTGATCGTATAATAGATTTAAGAAAAGGCACAGCACATGCATCATGATCACCATAAAATAAGCATTTGTTACATGTCTTACAAATAGCATCAGAATTCGAATTAATTACATCATTGTTCACACAAATGTTTGAAATAACTCGATTCCTTTCACTAAGCAACACTTTATTGTTCCTAGATGATTCTTCTACTTCCTTCATAAGTGAGCTCTTAGCCGGCAAAGTCCTATCATTCTTTGTATTGCTCTTAGGCTGTGACTTGCTAGCATTAGATACACCTTTTACTCCTGTAGAAGCAATGATGGGAACATTAGTCTGATTAGTTGCTACTTGTTTACTGGTGATCAAGATGGAGGATTGAGGCATGATTTGGGGAAAGTCAACTGTGACATGCTTGTTGCCACTGAGAGGGTGCAATGCAGTTGTCCTATCCGACTTGGTATCATTCTTGGGGCATGATCCTATGGCATATTCTAACAATTCCTGGGCCCTATTAGTGAGAAAGCACGCACCAATAATACCATCATCAAGTGGTTTAGCAATCCTCTCATCTTCAATGGTTTCTCTAAGTATGGCCAGACAATCCTTAAGATTTCTAAGATAGTTATTATGAACTAACTTATTGTTCCTAAGGGGAAGAGAAACATTCACAGCATCGCACGCATATTTATTACAAGCAGGTATCTTGGACATTGCATGATCACATGAAACAACGGGCATTTTACCCTTTACCATGGTCTTTAGATTCTCAATTTCATTTAACAAAGAAGTGACTTTCTCATTGTTTTGGTCACGTGTTGATTTGATTGACTCAAACAATTCTTTATAACGTTGTTTAGCGTTGGACATTTCAGCACGAAGCCACTCATTTTCATGTTGTAATTCATTGATAATGCCCTGTTTTTGAAAATTTTGAGAATCCATAGACTTCTGGTAATTGGTATTGATCACATCGCTTCTGTTCGATTTTAATTGTGCAATTTGGACCTTCAACTTCCGAATCGTGTTAGAGTGAGCTTGAATTACTTCATCCTTTTTGGCTAATTCAAAACATGTATCAAATTCAGGAACATCCGAAGATATCTTGGCATTTGATATTTTTATACTTTCTTCTAGATGTTGATATTTTAATTGTAGGTTCAAATTATCAACTTCTAGTTTTGAGAAATTCCTGACCATGTTATCATGATCATCGTTTTGAATTTTTTTAATAAGTTTGTAATTCTCCCCCTCAAGCTCAATCACACGATTTTGGAAGACATTCAGAGTAACTGACATTTCATGAAATTGTCGAGCAGATAGCGCAGAGTCGGTAACAGTATAAAACACATCTTTAGCAATGCAATTAGCAATCAAATTATCATTCATGATGAGAATGTTTTTCCTGTCAATTTCACTGTGTTTGAGATCAATAGCAAGTTGGTTACCCTCACTTTCCACTTCATCAAAAACCTTTTTCATTTGACTCACATCATCATTAATGGTGTTTTTAAGTCCCTCAAAATGTTCTTTTAGAAGTTTAAAAAATGGCATAACTTCAGTTAGGTAACACTGTTTTGTTTGCTCAAAACCCCTTTCCCCTTCTGTAATCCCTGTAGGTGTAATTCTTATTTTACAGGTTTTCTCAAAGTCATTGAACAATTGACCAAGCACATACAGCCCAATTAGAGTATTACATTGTGTGGGAAGAGTGAGAGGGACAAGGTGCCTGGGTGTGTTCAGGGGATAGGCAGTTGGGTGAGCAATTCTAAACATAGTGCGTGTGTTGCCTACAACTCTTTCAGCTTGCAATTTCTCAATGTCAATATTCCAAAACACTTTTTCAGGACAAATTCTCTTTTGAGGAACAAAAATTGCAGTGTGATTGTCATTGGCATAATCATAGTGAAACACGAGATTCTTAGCAATGCATTTAGGATCCTTTAACCGTTCAGCAAGTTTCGCCCTAGTTCTATCCTCTGCCTCATTGATGTGGTCATAGGATCGAGTATCAGGAGGTGCATGGTTAGGTTCAAGCATAGTTTTTGCATCATATAATGCAGGTTGTGCACCTAGACCTATTTTAAGGAATCTTGCTTTGGGTTTGGAGGTATCATGTTCACTAAATTCATCACTTAACTTCCTGTGGTTTTCCAACATTTGAGCAGATTGAATGGTTTGGCCCTGTGTGTACAACTTATCTTCCAATTTATTTTTTAACGTTTTTAATTTTGAGAAGTCATTTAGAAGTTTAGTTTCTTTATCCTTGAATTCTTGTTTGATTGTAGTCAAACCTTTTTGAACCTCAAGTTTTTGTTTGACGGTTTGATTCAATTGGCTCTTTAAAGAAACTAGTTCCCTTTTTAATGATTCTTGTTTGGAATTATTTTCAGATATGTAAGTACGCAGTTGCCATTCCATTTTCTGCTCACGTTCATTCAGCTCAAACTTAGCACGCTGCTCATAAATGTTTACTTGATCCTTAAGGGCGTTAATTCTAGTGATCAGAGAATCATCAGGGTTGTATATAGAGTGCTCATACATCTCATGGTTACTAGAATCAATAGACGGCATGTCACTCGGTACAACTTGGGTTCCATTGTCAATCACATACATTTCATATGGGATATTATTGGTATTACCCATATTTGTGATGTCTGTGTTGACAATATTCTTGAGTTGTACAGAGCCACATGCCCCCTGTACAGGTGCAGAATCATTTAGATCATGTATAGCAGATGTTGGTACCTCAGAGATAGCAGACGTGATGGATGAATCAGGATGCTGTGAAGAGGATGCTGCTGCAGACAGATTAGCCATGAAGATTGTTTGAGCAGTTGGTTCATCATCCACGTCTGAGTCAAATGCATCACACTCTTCAACTTGAAAGATATTTGGATCATTAAGAGCCATGTCCTGAACAGGTTGATCATCCACATCAGCGTCAAAGGTGTTCCCATCATTACCAGCCAGAAAGAGCAGAGCTTCTTCATCCAACACAGTCCCATTTTCTTGTGCCTGCATTAGCAGCATCTTGTCTTTGAAGTACTCAGAGTTTTGGGGACGTTTTGGGAGAGTGCAGTTCCTAGCAATGTGGCCCAACCCTCCACAGTTGTAGCATTTCGGTTGCTTAGCTTGTGCTTGAAGAGCATTCCCAACTCTGTACTGCCCATTCTCTTTACCAGCATTTCTTTGGTTGAAGTTCTGTCTTCCCTGCACATTCTGCACCACTACCCGACCATCTTCAATGACTGCCTGATTACGTGGATTAGATGAGATTCTGAGCTGGTTGTTAGTAGATGGGAGTGCAGCCCTGAACTGTTGGACCAGTAAAGACACTTGGTTGGAGAGATTATCAATCATCATGTCAGTGTGAGAATACCCAGAATCAAGTTGAGTATTCAATGCAGATGGTGAGGAAGTTGATGATTGACTAATGGTTGGGGTAGACCTGGAGGATGATTGTGATGGTTGAACTTGATCTTTAGAGGTTTGACTGGGTTGTTGAACATTGGAGACAAAAGCAAGAGATTCATTTGTTGCAGACGGATTGAGCTTTTCTCGCATTAGCCGATCATAAGCTGCATGTTTCTCATGTTGCTGGAGATACGCATACAGCTGTTCATGATTGGTATGCCTGAGACCCTTGTTGAGCTTCACAGCCGTGACAAACCTATCCCATTCCGGTGCCATGTTGTTCACGAATTTTGAATTGAGCTGTATGTTGGGCATTGTCATCTTGATAGCTCTCATGTCATTGACCAGCTTGTGAAATCTGACGTAATAGTCAGTGATGCTTTCACCTGGATTCATTTTGAAATGCTCAAATTCATCGTATAGCTGTGACTCACGATCTTCTTTAGTTAACTCAGACCCTGCAAGAAGCATTTTGACATTATCCCAGACTGCCTTTGCTTCAGTGTTGAAGTTGATCAGTTTGTAGACATCTTTGGGAAGGCCTTGAATGATGATATTAGATGCTCTGATGTCTGCATCATAGCGTTTCTTTTCTTCTTCAGACAACTCATTGTAAGTGCGAGGTCTATCAGGACCAAACACGGCCGGTAATTGATCAGTTGCTTCTGAGATTGTGTCTCTAGTAGTACCCACTTGAAAGGGTCCCTCATCGATGGATTTCAGAATGTTAACCCCATTATCTTTACCTAGACAGTACAGCCGTATCCTTTGAGCCCATGATTCATAGTCAGTTCTGTCCAACATCGGAGGTCGAGTGTCAGACCCCGCAGCTTGAATGTCATCGGAAGAAGTCGACATCACAAATAAGTTAACCACAACTTAACCACAATAAAAACCAACCTCAACTTAACCACAACTTGACCAAACCGCAGAACACAATCCGACCGCAGTATGAGCTAACCGCAACCAGAGCAAACCGCAGGCCAAAGATACTAACCGCAGAGTACTAATCGCAAGTTATACCAAACCGCAACAAAATCCAGTCGCAATATAAACTAACCGCAACCTACACGAACCGCAGACCAAAAATACTAACCGCAAGACACTAACCGCAGATTATAACTATCCGCAGAAAAAGTTAACCGCAATGCACTTGAACACAAGACACTTAACCGCAATGAGTTAACCGCAACACACTTAACCGCAGAGAATCTAACCGCAGTACTTAGAGCCAAACGCAAAATATTTAGCCGCAGAACCTAGAAGCAATACGCAAGCTGAGGGAGACTTAACCGCAGAATCTAACCGCAGAGACAAAAGTCCAAAACTGTCACTTTCGTTGCGTTTTGTTTGTATTCCCGAAATAGTAAACGCAGAAAGTTAATCGCAGCTCGCAGGACTTAACCGCAACTAAGAAATGAACCAGTGGACTTAACCGCAACTAAGAAAAACGCCTAAAAACAATTCCAAACTTCCAATAGCTTGATGATATTGTAACACACTCTACACTACAATGTTCCACAAACACTAATGAACATAAAAGGACATCACAAACATGTATAACAACACTAGATGGATGAAACCAATATGTTTTCCAAGAAAGTGGCACTAAACTCACAAAACCACTCAAAACATCATCAAATTCGATTCTACAAGGCCCTAAGATGAAACCATGGCTCTTGATACCAATTGTAGAATACTAATTATGTTGGAAACATGATTAAGTGGTGGTGAGTTAGGCGTAGAAATGGAAGGAAGGAGGAGAGGAGAGAAAGAGAGGAACCTTGAAAGAAAAAGGAAAAGATTAGATTGAAAATGTATGAAAGGTCCAACCCTCTCCACATGTGGAGAGGGGTATTTATAGTTACAATATAACGCCCACTCCCGGGCTGTGGATCAGGCATACAGTGGGTAAAGACCCGTTCCTTCTTCCACGGTGTTACTTAATCTAATACTAATTAACTAATAAACTAACTAACTACGAGCTAACTTAATGCTATTACAATCATTAGGTGACCGAGACTTTTACAGGAATATTTGTATTCCTAACACAAGTCATACTTCATTCTCTTACTAATGCTGTACATCGACTTATTATTATTATTATTGTTTGACATACAATCATTCATTCATATCAATTTCAAACACACCATTCACAGAAACATCATTAAAATAAAATACACCAATTAAAGAAACATAAATTTTATTGCCATCAATAGTACGAGTAAAACCAAGATCCAACAACCATGAAAAGCAAACAACACCTCTAATTATAGAAGGTGCATAATGACAATTGTTTAAAACAAGTACTAAACCCGAAGGTAAAACTAAATTAAACACTCATATGGCTTCAACAGCTGCTTGTGCTCCATTTCCCACATGCAGAAATTGCTCCCCATAAGCTAGTCTCCTTTCCTCTCTAAACCCCTGAAGTACTGGCGCCCATGTGCCCAGTCTTCTTAACCTTATTGTTTCGCAAGTCATCGAGATAAAGAGGAAAATTCCTCTTCCAGTGACCCATCACCTTGTAGTAATGGCATCCTTGATCCTTCTTTGGATTATTCTTCATAGGAGGGTTCTTCTTAGGTTGAGGTGGTTGATAAGCCATAACCTGCTTATTCTTATCAGCCTTCTTCTTTCCCTTACCCTTCTTCTTGTTCGCATTTGGCTTGTTAATTCTACCCCCTTGAATAGCAAGTACTTGGGGTGTAGGAGCCTTTTGTGGTAAACCTTTCTTATAATCAATGAGCAGTGTGTGCAATTCACTTACTGTCTTCCCCACGTAATGCATATTGAAGTTCCTTACAAAACCACTAAATTCCTTGTTAAGGGATCTATTGATTAAGTTCACAGCCATATCATTGTCATAGGGTTTCTTAAGTGTTTGTACTTGATCCATGAAACTTTTCATCTTCAACACATGAGCACTCACAGATTCACCATCACCCTGCTTACAACCATGCAGAGCCTCCATCAAATCGTAAATCTATACATTTGATGGTTTCTCATATAGTTTCTTGAGTTCATCAATCATGTTCATGGGGAAATACTCTTCAAACTGCCTTTGAAGAGCTGGTGACATTGCCCCTAACATCATTGCGGCCACATCAATATGTTCCTTACAAGCAATATTCCATTCAGCCTTGGCAGCCTCAGTAGCTTCAGGACCTTCAGGTTCAACAGGACAAGGCGTTTTCAAGATTTCAAGTTGACCAGTCACTCGCAGGACAATCCTGAGTGCATGAAACCAATCATTGAAATTTTCAGAGCCAATCAATTTTTCTCGTTCAAAGTAAGTTTTGAAATTTGAACAGAGACCGAAAGTTGGTGTTATCAGTTTGAGCCATTTCTACAGATAAAGAAAGTTCAAAACATTAGTATTTTTGATAATACAATTTTTCAAGAAAATTAAAATACCCAAGGAAATCATATCCATAGAATAATCTTGAAAACTAGGATCCTCCATAAACATAGTTTCATCACATCAGTTGATCTGCTAGTAATGAAAGTATAATATGAGGTAACTTGTCGTACAATAATTGGCATAACATTTGTCCAATTCCTAGATTTATGGGATTTACAATCACAAAACATTTGTATTGTAAGCATGTTTAATTCCCATCTTAATGCCTTGAGTCCAAGATCTCACTTACTACTCAATTTAAGCCGTCTAACTTAAAAACTGTAAACTCACAAATCCATCACATCAGTTGATCTGCTAGCAATGAATTTATGAAATTTACCTCTCCATTGCAATCTCGCCAAGTTCTCACATAACGTAAATTGCAACTTCAAGTGTTCTTAATTAGATGGCATTCGACTTAATTTTATAAGGGTATTAATTTTGACGTGATCAAAATAATGTATGAAGAAGCATGCATACAACTTCATAACATTGGTTTTTCAAAACATTTTTATTACCAATTTGCTAAGAGTAAAATAAAAAAGTTTTGATTGAGGTATCGGGTTCACCAATTAAAGAATTACCAATAATTATCGTCCACTATATCGTACTTTTGCATAAGCCCTAAGGCTTAGTGTTTCGGATAATCATTGTGGAATTGTGGTGAATTCACCCTTAAGATGACAATGTACGTAATATAGTGATATAGGTAAGTCTAGAGTCGGCAACCAGGCAGTTGTAGAGAACCGGTAGGTGCATGACCTTTAAAAACCCCTCTCTACAAGTACGTTGGATGGCAACCTTCGGTCCGCCTTTCGCACACTATGTACAAAAACATCAATCAACCAATCCTTTGAAATTTACTCTTAAAACCAAAACAATTTCGCCACTTATTTAGTCCGTATTATTTTTCTATTCAAAAAATTACCCTTTTCGTTTATAAACATGTCTAACATAATACTCCGTAATAAACAAAAACAAGTAATATAAAATAAAAAATAAAACAACTAAATAAACATATACATAATCATAACAATTAAATATGTATAAAACATGTAGCCACATGCAAATCTTATTCAATAGTCCTATTAATAATCAAATCTAGGTGTATAACGTATTTATTCAATTAAGACTTTCTTCTTCTAGGAAAAAGAGCCACATACATAGATAAATCGATTGCGTAAGCCAAAACTAAATAAATACCACATAGCGCATAATTGATTATTTAATATTGGAGTCTTCCCCAATTCGACATCTATTAATAAATTTACATGTTTCGATATAACTCAACCATTTATTTATATATCCAATTTAAACCATTTAAATTATCACACAATATAAAATCCATGCAAATATGCACTTTTTCATGGATTAAGCTTAACAATTAACATATTGCGCCAAGATCGTTTACTAAAACGCATAATAAATTACATGACATCCTAGGGTTTATAATCATATTAAAAATCAAAAACCAAAACCCTAAAACCCTTTAAGGTCTAATCGACACTTAAAAAAAATTAGGGTTAGGAATCTAAAAAAAACTCTAAAAACATGTAACTAAACGAATCAAGATCCAATTTTTATGCGTTTCAATAATTAATTACACATTATAACGGCTCTAGATGCCACTGTTGGAATTATGATATCATGACATTCATATATTATAAACCAAACACATCAAGTGAGCATAGCGGAAGCAATTATAACAAGATCATATAACATGTAATTAATTAATCAATCAATATTAAATAGTAAACATACCTTTGTGATTTTAGCCCGAACAAGAATCAAATTGCAATATTCAAATCAAGAACCCTAATTAGGGTTTATGTGGATTACAAGAATTAACCCTTACCTCTTTTGTAATTCAATCCAAGATTCAAACAATAGTGTGTTTGAATCACGTTCTTGTACACACGTACTAATTCAAGAAAAAGTTTATGCAAGTAAATTAAACACAAAACTTTGTTTGATCAATAAAATCGAATCCCTTATGGGATTAGTTTGATGGATCGACTAGGGACAAAGAGAAGGAGAGAAAACACCAAGATGTGTGTGTACAAGTTATGAGAAAACAATACATCTTGGGTTTGTATATATACTAATTGAAACTTGAAGCTCAAGACACAAAGGAGGTGGGTTTCCCTCCTTGGCCGATCGGTTTGGAGTCCCCCAAGGGATTCCGGAACTTTCCCTTGTTTCCAAATATTCATTAGTATTACTTTCCTAATATTCGTCTAATGGTCGTTAGTCATTCTCCGTTAAATAGTAACGGTCGTTACTAGTTTTGTGTTTATTAATAATTATATATATAAGATTTATAAATAATTATTTCTTTTACTCTTCATACGTATTGTGTGCAATCCCGTGATGTCGAGTTCGATCCTAACACAAGACTATTATTATAATGTCTATAAAACCAACACAAGAAATAAACTAAACTATAGTGATTCATCTAAATATTTATGTTATAATTTGTATCATCATAAAAAAAAAAAAAAAAAAAAAAAAAAAAAAAAAAAAAAAAAAAAAAAAGTTTTGATAAGTGAAAATAAATTTATGTTAGAATGTTGTTGTGTTAAAAGTTAAAACTCGAATCTAAAGATGTACACGAGGCGCAAAGCATGATTCACAAATGGGCTTCAACTTTTAAGCATGACTATCCGGGCTGAATCTTAAACTATTGGTTTTTACCGTTACTGGACCAATATAAACCGTTTCTCACTTACTACTACAGTGTTAATAGGACCCATTATAACCGGGACCAACTTAACATGAAACCAGTTACAATCCTTTTGTTTTTTTTGTTTTTTTCCCTCTGAATTAAAGACATCAAGTTATTGTGAACATATCGATCCTTTAATGACCGAAAGCTGTAACAAAAAAGACAACAATACTTGATTGGCCTTATCCCTTATGGCCAAAATCATCATAGACAAGACCATTTGCTAACATGTTTGTTATATTTACTCTTAAAGAAACGACAAAAGTCGACTGAGTTGGCAAGATTTTGTGATCATCATAACTAGAATTTTGTGTTAGAATCTGGTTCAACATATTAGTTTGTATTACAGTTTGTACTTTGTATTAGAGTTTGAATGTTTAGTCTATTTGCTGTTTGCTTTTCTTTAAGGAGTGTTTGGAAAATGTCCATAGCTTCTTAAGGATTGCTTGTATTGTAAATATTGGTTTTGGAGTAATATATATATTCACCTTTTTATTAAAAAAATTAAAAATAATAATAATAATAAAAATAAAAAATTGTTACATGTCTTAGATTCAAATTACACTAGATGCACACAACATAAAGTTCTCATGTTACCAAGAGTTTGAGTTTGTGAGATATAACATCAAAAAACATACTGTAATTACTTAAAAACATAATGCTATGAAAAATTATCAAGTTTGAACCCAAATTAATAAAATAATCGCGATTAAAATATTCAGACACGAACCAAACCACACTTCGAGTCATAAATGCACCCATACAAATCACGATCTTAAAACTTTTCAAAATTCAAATTTTACATTAAAGCTCATACCTTATTCCTTACTTAATGAAGATCATTAGTAAAATAACCAATTCCAAATTGGTATTATCAAAATAAAAATAAAAACACTTACATGTGGAAGCTAAGTCCACGCAATTCTCACGTGATAGATTTATTTATTAGATTGTACTATATTTCATAAAAGAACCTAAGCAAAATAAATATACCTAGAGTACATAATTAATCACCTACACCACCAAACACCATAACATTAGAATCAGTTATTTTATCATCACTCACTATATAACATAACATAACTTCCCCACCACCTTCATTCCACTCTCTACACATTTATGTCCATCACAAAGAAACCGTGAAACTGTGATTTGGATTCGACTCGAACCTGATATCGCGACATTTTAACGTGCTTTTAAGGTATGATATCAATTTTTGCTTCGCAGCATTTTGGTTTATTGTACGTATTTTTAGATTGAGTCGTATAGTCTAACGTTATTTATAAAGAGTATGAGATATCTGTATTATATGGATTGAGATCCTTTCAAGTTGACATAAATATTACTATTAATAATGTTTTTGTACAAATAGAACAGTGAGACCTACTGATAGACCAGTTTTGTTTTTTTATTTTTGAAGGAATATTACCGGTTATGTTCATATCAACTTGAAAGTATCTTAATCCATTATATATATGAACTGAATGTTTATAATTTATATATTTGTTGCAGTGACGATATCGAATAACCAAACATAGCAATGGAATTAAGCAGAGTTACACTAGATATATTTTCGAGCCTCGAAAAGAAATGGCTAGCACATTGCGAAACCAACAAGAAGACGCGCATCCTGAGCATAGACGGGGGCGGAACCACCGCCATTGTCGCAGGCGCTTCTTTAATACATCTCGAAGAGCAAATTCAAGCGAAAACCGGTGATTCAAACGCTCGAATCACCGATTTTTTCGACATTATTGCCGGTACCGGCATCGGCGCACTTTTAGCTGTGCTAATAAATGCCGATGACGGTAACGGTAGACCAATGTTCACGGCTCGAGAAGCCGTGAAGTTCGTTACAGATAACTGTAACGAACTTTATAAATCTAAAACTACAGGTATTTTTCGCCGAAAAAAGATTTTTTCGGGCGAAAGTATGAGTAAGGTTTTGAAAACAGTTTTGATTCGAGATGACGGTCACGTGTTGACGTTAAAGGACACGTGTAAGCCTCTCGTGATTCCGTGTTTTGATTTAAACTCATCTGCACCGTTCGTGTTCTCACGCGCGGATGCTTCTAATGCTAGCTATGATTTTGAGCTGTGGAAGGTTATCCGTGCCACGTCAGCGGACACGGCTATGTTTAAACCGTTTCCGTTGACTTCAGTCAACGGAAACACTTCGTGTGTAGCGGTTGATGGCGGTTTGGTTATGAATAACCCGACCGCTATTGCTGTTACACATGTTTTACATAATAAACGTGACTTTCCGTTACATAACGGCGTTGAGGACCTTACGGTTATTTCTATTGGTAACGGTCCGTTAAGTGTAATGGATCGTAAGAAAGTTAATCGTCACGGAATGTGTTTACCGTCAACGGTAGTTGGAATTGTTCTAGACGGTGTTTCGGAGACTATTGACCAGATGTTAGGCAATGCATTTTGTTGGAACAATAATGATTACATGAGAATTCAGGTACGTGACATCAATTTTTTTTTTATATAATTGTCATTTTATTTTTTCGCGATATGTTAAAATGACGTCGTTTTGGATATTTGTAGTCTAACGGGTACGTGAAGGGACGAGCTGGGCCGACAATGGAGGAGGTGTTGATGGAGAGAGGAGTTGAGTCTTTACAGTTTGGTGCTAAACGTTTGTTAAAGGAGACTAACGGGCAGAGAATCGAAGCGTTTGTGCAAAGGCTTGTTGCCTCACGGAGAAGTAGCATTCCGCCTAGTCCTTGTAAGGATGCAGCTTTAACTCCAATCGTTTATGGTCGATAGGCGGTTAGTAGAAGTGTGCAAAGCTCGGGATTTGAACTAGTATCGTTATATTTGTTATAGACTTATAGTGCTCGATATCAAATATAGCATAGTACATGTTTTTCAGTACTATTGACTCGACATAGGCATGGTCAGGTAACTCGAGCATATCCAACCGGTTTTCTCATCGGTATGGTTATCGCCTTATCGGTATGGTTTGTGACCAAACTTGTTATGCCGATACGAATCAGTATCACTACTGGTGCCAGAATGAGTTTTTTACGGTTCAGACTTGCATTTTGTGCACTTCACTAGTATGGTTTACTATCTAGTTTTAACCATCTCGGTTAATTTTTTTACTATCTAGTTACGGTGCTCAATGTATACAGTATTAGTTTGTCGCTATGTGTAATTCATATTTTTATCAAATTTTTGTATTGGATTATTTAATGTTCATTGTTGTTGAAGTTATAGAAATATTTAATAGCCTTGGAGTTATTTATTCTTGTCTTCTAAACAAAATAAGTAAAAAAATAAAGTAGCTTGTTCTATGCTAATAAATGGCATTAAAAGCCAATGCACTTGCCTTGTAAAAGTAAGATGCCAATTCCATTAATAAATGGCATTTAGATGTTCACTTTTGAAAGATTTGTAGTAATAAAGAATCAAATCTCGATGTGTTTATGTTTTTTTAAGATAAAAATTGAAATTTCGATTTGAGACAAACTAACATGTAAAGGTGAGGTTTGTATAAGTCGGTGATATTGCTAAATATATTGACAAAATAATCAATGTTAACGTGTTATATCTATTATTTGTGTACTTATTGTGTTTCTTTTATATGGGAGGTGATTTGCGAAATTGCGCATTTTATTTTTTAATCTGCACAATTGATCATGATTGTATAAGCAGATAATGTAGGATATGAGTGTGATACCACCATGCAAAGCGTGAAGTGTGACACAATAAAAATATCAAAGGCAATAATCAATTTGTCGTGCACTTTTATCCAAATTATCATGTATATGTTTGGTTATTTAAGAAGTAGCAAAGGCGATAAGATTTAGCACCATTATTACACTACATAAACACACTTTGTTGTCAAGATACTTTGCTTATAGAATATATTGTGATCACTAGTAGAATATTGATAATTGTGGTAATGGACCTCAAATTTGAAACATAAGCATAAGCATTATTTGTAAGAAGGTATAGTTCACAACTCACTATGTACACATCTAAGGATGGCCAACATAGTTAGAAACCATGACAAATACATCTTGATTAACCAGCATACATGAGAATCAAATATTCACCCCAAAATAACCGATCCTTTTACCCTTTTTATAATTTGATATACAGCATCATTCATAAAACAATTGAGGAACAAGGCACACTAATGGCATCTTTGAATGGAATGGCTTTGGGTTGGATCTTTCAAAGCATGTCTCTCTTTATGCTTCCTAATAACGTATTAGCCAATATTATATTTGGTTCAAGCCTTCCCATAGAAGTATAATATTTCATGAGGTATTCATCATTCAACATGGTATCGGAGCTCTACGTCTAATCCTCCAACTTGTTTGGCCACCTTGAGTTGCCTCCAGCCACACCGTCAAACCCTAGTCATGTCGTTCATTCGTAAAAAAAAAAAAAAAAAAAAAAAAAAAAACTTTATAATAGCAGCCCACTATTTCGACCATAACTTTCAAATCGTAAGGAGTTAGCTAATGAGGTCCCATGCTTTCGTAATTACATTCTGAAGAAAAGCATACTTAAATCGTAATTGTAGCCACAACGATGAACGTAACGCACCAAAACAATCAGCAGTATTCAGAAAATAACAATCGCTCATTGTTTTACTTATAATTCTCAAAGTGTTTAGAGTTTGATAATACTATTAGCGACTGCGAATTCGTAATTAAATTTTACATAAAATCATATAGGAATCGTTGCCTCTACTAGCTGGACACTCCGTCGCACGCCATTATAAGTCCAGATAATCGTAAAAAATAATAAATAAATATATAAATAAATAAATAAATAAAACAGTGGTTTTGGATTACGCGTCTAGGTACCTATCAAAGTCTTTATTCAGTATCATGATAGCCTTTTTTTTTTTTTTTTTTTTTTTCTTTTTTTTTTTAGTGTTTGGTTTTATTTTCAATAACTTCAGTTTTATTCTTCAATTCAAGCTTTCATCGCTCAAAGTGAGAATGATTTTAACCAGCACTATGTTTGGCCCAAACCCATTTGTAATTTAGCCATTAAGGTTTTTATTTATTATATATATCGATGAATAAAGTATAACATCTTACGAGATATTCATCATTCAACACAATGATGCTACTATCATCATATAATGGTAATGTCACAGATTGTTACACTATTTGACAAAAGTTCATTTTCATTACATTTGTCTAAGATTGGATTCTATTTTCTTTATGGGGATTTAGTGATCTACTCGTGAAGAAGTCGATTGTATCCAACAAAAGAAACAAAATCAATAGATACAGTAACCAACCGCAAACATAACAATCTTAATTGATTAAGGTGTCATTTGTTTTTTCAAATGTTTTATATCTTTATCTGCAAACTATGTTTGTAGTAGAAAAGGTACATTTCAAGTCTTCATTTGCAAAAAAAAAATTGTTCTTTGTAAAAAAAAATGAATAGTTTTTGGGATTTTCTTTGTTGCACAACTTTTTTGTGTCGCTTATCAGGTTTGTTAACTAAACTTTTATCATCACACGAATAATAAATACTCTGAGTTTGTGTTGCTTGTGCTTTTTAGCTTTCGTCACTTAACTTTATAGTCATGAAAACGACTTGATATGTATGTTTATAATCTTCGATCGTTACAGTTGTGCTGGAGTACATTAACTATTATACTTTGAGAGTACATTCTTTTTGATGATCGTCTAGAGTCTAGAGGTTCTGCACCTACAATTAGGTATATGTTTTACAAATTTGTCTTTCTTAAAAGTTTATAAAAATATATTTGGTCTTAACTTTTAATTTGAGATGAGTATATTTAACTCAGGGTGGTATGTGTGTACATACTTTTAAAACGTCATCGTTTGTGAAAATATTATTTTATTTATATTTTATTTTATGTTTTATGTTTTGATGCTACGTGCATACTCTTCTCAAACTTTATTAACGAGTTCATATATAATGTTAAAGTTTTACATGCGCCACTGTCAGCGCTATTGTTGAGTGATTGGGGCTCTGTACAAAACCTTATACGATAACTAAATACATTGATCAAAAATATATTATACCAACTACTAAAATAGAAAACATATTATTTTGATGATATATCTTAAATTTTTAACATAAATTTACAACATAAGATTGTAAAATGTTAACAATGTTTTTGGAGTAAAGTTTGAGACTCCAAAATCCAAATATATAATTGGGTATATGTTTTTAAGGCATTTAAATATTTAAAACCTGTTGCGGTAGCACATCGCACGTATGGCTCTACGCATTTTGGCCCAATGGTACAAGGTTGTCCCCAATCACTTTAATCAACTAAAATATGTTTTGTGTTAGGTAAAATATTATGGATTAGTTGCGACTTAAGCTATAGGGTTTCAGTTACTTCACGAGAAAGATACATTGGTTGGTATCATGGTATGCGTAATTAAGCTCCCATATTTGATTAATTAACCCACTAACATAAAAGTTTTACTGTTAAAAATAATATCTTTCTACCGGATCAGAAACATTTACGTTATAATATTATATAAATAACTATTAGGGTTGTAAACGAACTGAACGTTCAGTAAACATGAACCGTTCGGTAAAATGTTCGTTTATTTTCGTTCGTTTATTAAATGAACGAACATGAACAATATTTTACGTTCGTTTAGTTAAATAAACGAACATGAACAAAGGTCTCGTCCGTTCATTTTTATTCGTGAACGTCCGATTATGCATTCGTTAAAGTTCGTTTATGTTTATTAATCTGTTTATTTTCATATATCATATCTTTTAATTTTATAATTTTAAAAATTAGTTTGTTTAAACAAAACAATACTTATAAAACAATATATTGTGAAGAATTCAATAAAGTTTATGTTTGTTTGTTTATTTTCATTTGTGTTCGATCGTTTATGTTCGTTTAGCGTTCATTTAGTGTCTTAATGAACGAACATAAACGAACATGAACAACTCATTTTCTTAATAAACGAACATGAACAAGAAAATTCATCCGTTTAAGCGTTCGTGTCCGTTTATTTGTTCGGTTAAAATTAAATAAACGAACATGAACAAGGCTCCGTTCGTGTTCGTCCGGTTCGTTTTTACAGCCCTAATAACTATTAATCTAAGTCACGCCTATTAGTTGATAACTAAAAGTTTATATTTTATGATCACTACTCTTTTATGATTTCTTGTATAGTTTTTAAGTAGTTGGGTGATTATCCGTGGTCTACTTGTTATTTTGATGATGAACACGGACTTGTTTACTTGATTTTAGATATAAATTGCAATATTTATGTAGTTATCTATACTACATTATAAAGGATTTAAGACCTTTTTAAATAATGAATTTTTAAAATTTTTAAAATAAAAAACATTTCTTTAATAGTAAATTAAAATTGACAAGTCACATTCAAATGTAAATTAAATGTCTTTAATTGTGATAACTTTAATATTCATAAAACCCATTCACTTGTGTGTTGTAACAACCCATTTATCCATCATCATGTAATAAATGTGTTAATGGATTAATAGTTGGACATCTGAAAATTTAGACCATTAATAGGCTTATCCAAGTATACATGGGCTCGTAGTTTTGTCCCTAAAAGTTATTGTAAATATGTTAATGGATTAGTAATTTAGTCATTTTGTTTGTAATAGTTTTAAATGTATTTGAATTATTATTAGATGGTTGAAAAAAAGTTAGAAAAAAAATTAAAAGAAAAGAGGTCGGTCAACTCATTATGCTTAAAAGGTCACATGGAAAACATTTGTTTGCCATAAAAATAGTCACCGGGTACCCGTCGTCGCATTGCGCATGTACCCTTCTAGTTAGTATTTTATGTACTTGTTATACCAAGTTAGTTAATAGCGATAAGGGCGTCCAAATATACGATGAAAATGAACTTCTGAACTTTTGTTTGTGAGCTTTATGAACAGTTTAAACAAAGCTAAAGCTATTAAATATATATTTTATTTACACACAAACACTTTACTCAAGTTAACACTTAACACATATTATTGTTATTTTCCAGCTTATGTGTGACAAATCCATAAACACTTGTTAATGCTAAATATCGTTACACATTATAACTCGACTTGTTTCGTAACTAAGAGCAAGTGGATGATCAATTTGAGAAATTGATTTTTAACTACATGATATTAGAGTGTTTCGACATCCTTGGGTTAAATGTATACACGAATATGAAATCAGGTACACATATATTGAAACTATAAGCCCAAATAGAAATAGAAATTTATATATAATTTTGAACATGTAGTTGCAATAAACTTTTCTAAAACTGGAATGCATGTTTATGTTTAAAAGATATAAATTGAAACTAATGCATATGGTTGTTCTGGTCCGTTGGTATGCTAAGATACAGGTGCCCGGTTCAATTCTTATCAAAGAGACCGGAATAACTTTTTTATTCTTTACATCCTTTTTTATAGTTATTATATATATTTGAACTATACATAAATTATAGAGGAAACTGCAAAATACATTCCTGTGGTTTACACATTTTGTCATCTTACATCCCTGTCAAAAACTTTTGGCAATATACATCCTCCGTTAGACAAACGTTTGCCACAATACATCCCTCGTTAACAATTAGGACTAACGGTGCAAATTTTTCATCCGTTATCTCTTAACGAGACTGAAAATATTACACCGTTAGCCTTCGTTAGCCAAACATTTGCACCGTTAGTCCTCTTTTTTAGAAAAAAAAGTTAAAATTAAAAAACAAAGGGAAAAAAATTTAAAAAAATAATATTATTTTTAACGTTTATATTTTAAAAAAAAATCAAAATTTTTTAAAAAAATTAATATTTGCGAAAAAAATTAATTTTTTTTATAAATACGCATTTTTAAAAAAAAATTAAAAAATTAATTTTTTTTAAAGTTACTATTTAAAAAAAATAAAATTTTTTTAAAAAATTAATATTTGCGAAAAAAAATTATTTATTTTTTTATAAAAACATTAATTTAAGAAAAAAAATAATTTTTATTAAAATTAATTTTTAAAAAAATACGCATTTTTAAAAAAATTAAATATTATTTATAATTTTTAAAAAAATACTCAAATATTATTTTTATTTAAAAAAATTTTGATTTTTTTTTTAAATATAAACTTTAAAAAAAAATAATTTTTTTAATTTTTTTCCTTTTTTTCACTATTTTTAAAAAATGCGTATTTATAAAAAAAAATTAATTTTTCTTTCGCAAATATTATTTTTTTTTAAATTTTGATTTTTTTTAAATATTAACTTAAAAAAAAATAATGTTTAAAATTTTTTTCCTTTTTTTTTTAATTTTAACTTTTTTTTACTTTTAAATTTTTTTAACTTTTTTTTTTCTAAAAAAGAGGACTAACGGTGCAAATGTTTGGCTAACGAAGGCTAACGGTGTAATATTTTCAGTATCGTTAAGAGATAACGGATGAAAAATTTGCACCGTTAGTCCTCATTGTTAACGATGGATATATTGTGGCAAACGTTTGCCTAACGGGGGATGTATATTGCCAGAAGTTTCTGACAGAGATGTAAAATACCAAAATGTGTAAACTACAGGGATGTATTTTGCAGTTTCATCTAAATTATATCATTACTATATAAATGGAAACTGTATTCGTGTTTCCGTTCCAACTTTCACTATACTTTTAACTTTTACATTAATCGAAGCCGAATATATATTTGTTTGTGCATGAGATATATTAGAGTGTTTGTCTTATATATTTGGTGCACTTGCGGTTATCAACAAGTTATCCGAGCGCCACATCAATGTTTGTCTTATAACTATCTCATAACACAAAATAAAAAAATACCTTCCCCAGCTAACATTTTTGTAACAAACTATTTAAAAAATTAACTTCACTTTTACATTGAAAAAAAAAAAAAAAGAGTTGATTGCACAACTTCATCATATAACACCGCCATAGGTGAATTTGAGGTGCATAACGTGGTGATAGCACAACTTCATCGCTCTCTCTTGGTAGGAAAAAAACATACGGTAAATTCACTAGCATACATACCACATCAAGTACTCGTTAATTAACCAACTAGGCTAGCTCAGTTGGTCACCAAAAGTAACCTTGGGAAGATATTCTTTGATGGCTGTCACTGTGGCCTCGAATCACTAACTACTAATTTGCCGTTAAAAAACTTATAAACTAACTCATCATAATAGGATTTTTTATTTTATTTTATTTTTATTTTTATTTATTTATTTTTTACATGAAATGAAATCGGTTGAAGATTATAAATTTTTTTCTTTCAGTTAAATACATGTAACCTATTATGTATATCTCTTATTCATAAAATTATACAAAGTTCAATCATAGTAACCATAAATACTAAAAATGTAAAATTTTATAAATTAATATTTCAAAATTACATGAAAATTTTACAAAGCTATTTCAAAATTTTTACAAAGCTAACACTCTAATGTATCAAGATATGGTTTCAGGAGGAGAAGCTTTATTCGCACTTGCAGCCGTGGAGATTTGTGTGACTACGGAATCATGGTTGCATTTGTATACTTGTGCTATATATATTGTCGGTGAGTAGCAACTTATACTAGTTACAAACACATTTTATATGTGCTCTTTTATTGGCAAATTGTATTATTTTTGGGATTCTCCATGTTCACAAGCTGTAAAAAAACTAACGAAAAAATATTTCTTGAATAAAAACTCTTTGATTGCCAAACCTATCAATTGGGAATAGATAATTATTTGTTAAAGTTAACCAGCAAACGGCCATTCCGCTTGGAAATTTTGAAATATTTGGAATATTTGTAAGTTTCGATTATGGATTATCTTGGTGATATGCTTATTACAATATACTAGAACGGTACTCACGCAATGCGGCGACGGGTATCTGTGACTATATTTTGTGTTATTCGATTATTCGGTTACACATTTAGTTGTTTTATGCTTTATAAGTAGAGATGGTTAAGCCTAATAATTTTAGTTTAAACAACTAACCTGAAACTTTATAACCAATTAATTTTGAAATCTTTCTATAATAAGCAAGTAAAAGTCTGAATTTGAAACCTTTCTAATTATAGAATAATCTCAAATGAATTATATAGTAGTATAGATGTCTCATAACTTTACCTTAAGTATCAAGAAAACATGGCAAAGAGACCGTTATGAGAGAAATATCAGCTTTAATGAGGAGCTTAGCCAAACACCCTCTAACCGTCATTGCTAGTGAGAAGGAATAATGACATTATAGAGTACAACGTATTGCTCTGAGGCTTGTAGATTATTTGTCTTTCTTCTGTTTTTCTATCAAATGTTAATCACATTGTATTTCTTGAAGTGTCAAATATTAAACAATTTACTAACTCGCATTTTGAACCCAATGATACAAGCTTGTTAATCTATAGGGTTGCAATTACTTAAATGTCAAATATGTAATATGTTTTAATTTGCTATATCTAAAATAGAATGGATTAATAGTGACTTAATCTATAGGGTTGCAATTACTTCACGAGAAAGATACATTGGTTGGTATCATGGTATGCGTAATTAACCTTCAATGTTTGATTAATCAACCCACTAGCATAAAAGTTTTACTGTTAAAAATAATACTTCTTTCTATGGGATATCTAAGGCTGTGTCTGTTTTTTTGTTTTTGCCTCTTAACAGCCTCTGAATGGGCACTGTGTCTGAATCGGCCAGATATTTTGACGTTCAGACCGTATGTTTTATTTTTATTTATTTATTTTTTATTTTATTATTTATTTTTCGTTCAGACGCGTTCAGATGCAGTAAGATCTTAATGATTTAGACTTGAGAGAGGTGTCTGAATGCGTCTTGTTGCCTCTTGCTGACAAAAAAAAAAAAAAAAAAAAAAAAAAAAAAAAAAAAAAAAAGTACGAGCAAGCAAATGTGCGGTTCAAACATGAGCTTTTTTTTCCCATTCAGATGCGATCAGATTCAAACATTTACGCATCAGATTCAGATTCAGATGTGCGATTCAGATTCAGATTCAGACCATCTTAACAAACAAACACCACCTAAGTCACGCCTATTGGTTGATAACTAAAAGTTAATATAATTTATGATTTCTTATATAGTTTAAAAGTGGTTGGTTGGCAACCTTTATTCTCCTTGTTATATATTTTGACGATGAACACATACTTGTTTACTTGATTTTAGATATAAATTGCAATCTTTAGGTGGTTAGTATTTTGGTTTGATTTTGTATACCAAGTTAGTTAATGATGATAAGAGCATACAAATATACAAAGTTAAACAAAGTTAGGGCTATTAACTTACACACAAACACTCTACTCAAGTTATTACTTAACGTAGATTCTTGTTATTTTCCAACTTATGTGTGACAAATCCATAAACACTTGTTAATGCTAAAGATCGTTACACGTCATATATATCTCGACTTGTTTCTAAACTAAGAGTACACGGGTGATCACTTGAGAAATCGATTTTAATTACATGATATTAGAGTGTTTCGACATCCTTGAGTTAAATGTATACACGAATATATGAAATCAGGTATAAACATAATATTGAAAATTGTATACACCCAAATAGAAATAGAAATCAATGTACAATTTTGGACCCGTAGTTACAATAGAATTCCAAAGTGAGTCACTTGAATGCATGCGTATGTTTAAAAGACAAAAATTGAAATAAATGTATAAGGTGGTTCTTGGTATGCTGGTAAGAATGATGTCCTCCTAAGATGGAGGTACCGGGTTCAATTCTTACCAGCAGTATCTGCGAACGCTTTTTTGTTTTACATCCTTTTTCCTTTTTATATAGTTATACATTTATATTTGAACTATACATAAACTTGTTGGATACATAATTAATTATTGTTTACACGCTAAACTTTTTTCTCCGTGTTATACTACTATAAAATAACTTGTTGGATACATAATTAATTATTGTTTACACGCTAAACTTTTTTCTCCGTGTTATACTACTATAAAAATTGAAACTGTTTTGTACACTTGTTTCCTTTCCAACTTTAACTTTATAGTTTAATCGAAGCCGAATATATATTTGTTTGTATATAAAAGCTTGTGCATAAGATGTATATTAGAGTGTTAAGTGCAAATGCGATTGTCTGTAAGTTATTCGAGCGCCATGTCAAACATTTAACTTATAACAATTTTATAACACAAAAAATTAAAAAATAATTTTTTCAATAGCATTCTTACAACAAATCACTTAAAAAAAAAAGAAAAACCTAATAACTCCACTTTTACACTAAAATAAAAAGAAAAAAGAGAACACATTTATTATCGTCATAACGTAATGTTTTATGCGAGAATTTAAGTTTTAAAATGGTATTTTAGTGATTAACATTACTTATTTTTAAGTATTTTAGGTTTTTAACATGCCTCTTTACTTGATATGTAGTTGATGTATATAAAATTACACCGTTTATAATTCTTACGGCGATTATGCATTAATTGTGTTTCCAGATGGTATTCTATCATACATAAACTTGTTGCATACATCGTTATCGTTTGACAATTGTTTTCCTGAATTCATGCTACACTTTTACTATACCTCTATGAAAATGGTTCTCATACACTTGTTACTACTAGTATACCTTTCCAGCTATAACTATACTTATAGTTTATATATTATTAAATCTATTGGTCCGTGGCTAATGGCTTGGTCTTCGAGACCTCACATCACAAGCATGTTATTTTGCATTGTTTTGTGGTTCATCGTATTAGTTTTTGTTCTATGTTTCGTAAACGCTCCCCATGTTTCCTCGTACTCCGTCGGTTTATAACATCATTTTTGGCGTACCTGCAACATTGTAAAGGCCTCGATCATATATGGTTTATAGTTATAAATAGATGTTTATGACCTCCTTTAAGTTTATGTTTCTTGTGCTTTTCTGCTTTCGTCACTTAACTTTATAGTCATAAAAACGACTTGATATGTATATTTATTATAATCTTCGTTACAGTTGTGCTAGATGCAAAAGTATTAAACATACTTTCTAATGATCGTCTACAGTCGAAAGGTTCTGCACCTTTATTACGTATATGTTTTACTTACCAAATTTTCTTTCTTAGCTTGTCCCCAGTCACTTTAATCAACTAGTAAATGTTTTGTGTTATGTAAAATATTATGGATTAGTTGTGACTTAAGCTATAGGGTTTCAGACTTTCAGTAACTTCACGAGAAAGATAGATTGGTTGGTATCATGGTAAGCGTAATTAAGCTCCAATATTTGATTAATCAACCCACTAACATAAAAGTTTTACTGTTAAAAAACAATATCTTTCTATCGGATCATAAACACGTGTATTGTAGGCTTCAAGTTTACATTATAAATATTATAAAAATAACTATTAGTCTAAGTCACGCCTATTAATTGATAACTAAAAGTTTATATGATTTGTGATTTTCTTGTATAGTATTTAAGTAGTTGGGACTTGGGTAGTAATCTGTGATCTACTTGTGATTTTGACGATGAACACATACTTGTTTGCTTGATTTTAGATATAAATTTCAATATTTATGTTGTTAGACTATCTTTATTCACAAATTCATTCAACCTAATTTTTATTAAAATATTATTTTCTTACTCTTTCATCTATAAAAAAATACTTACAACGAAACTATATTTTTTTTACCATTTATTAATAACACAACCCAACCAATCTACGTAGTATTATTTTATAAAATAATAATTATAAAAGGGGAAAAAAAATAAATAAATAAATAGTCATTCACTTGTGCCATGTTGCAAATTGGAGGTTGTCAACATAGATTACCATGTGACCTTGGTTGATGGAAAGATTAGAGGATTTTATTAAAATATTATAATTTTTGTAATCGGTTGGGTTGGTAATCCGTTGATAAACATATATAATCTTAGTATTTTGGTTTGATTTTGTATAATTTGCTGTTAAAAAAAAAAAAAAAAAAAAAAAAGTATGTTAGTTAATAACGATAAGTGCGTAATATACGAGAATGAACTTTTGGACTTTTGTTTGTGAGCTTTATGAACAATTTAAACAAAGTTAAATCTATTAAATACTCCTCCGTCCCGAAATATAAGTACATTTTAACTTGTTTAAAGTCTTTTATTCCAACTTTGACTTTAATTATTTACGTGTTATATAATACTTGATGAAATATAAAAATGAATTTGTCTTTTAAATACATTTTCATTGTTATATTTTTCATCAAATATTATATGACAAAAAGAAAATTATAATTAAGGTCAAAGTCGTAAAAAAATATGTTTTTGAAAAATAAAAAACGGACTTATATTTTAGCACGGAGGGACTGAGGGAGTATATATTTTACTTACACCACAAACATTCTACTCATGTTAAACTTAACATAGATTCTTGTTATTTTCCAACTTATGTGTAACAAATCCATAAACATTTGTTAACGCTAAAGATCGTTACACATCATATCTCGACTTGTTTCTAAATTAAGAGTAAGTGGGTGATCAATTTGAGAAATCGATTTTAAGTACATGGTATTGGAGTGTTTCGACATCCTTGAGTTAAATGTATACACGAATATGAAATCAGGTATAAACATAATATTGAAAATTGTATACACCCAAATAGAAATAGAAATCAGTATACAATTTTGAAACTGTAGTTGCAATAGATTTTTACAAAGACTTGAATGCATGCTTATGTTTAAAAGACAAAAATTGAGATAAATGTATGTGGTGGTTGTTGGTATGCTGGTAAGCATGATGTCTCTTAAGATGGAGATACCGGGTTCAATTCTTACCAGCAGTATCTTCGACTACCTTTTTTTTTTTTTTTTTTTTTTTTTTTTTTTTATATAGTTATACATTTATATTTGAACTATACATAAACTTGTTGGATACATAATTAATAATTGTTTACACGCTAAACTTTTTTCTCCATGTATACTACTATAAAAGTTGTGAGGAAATGCAGAAATGGTCTAAAGGTATGCTTCTATATCTCAAGAGTGAGTGGGTAGTTGTGTTGGAATATGGGAAAGTGTGAAGGGATATCATTGATAAACATGATGGTAATGTGAATTTGATTGCGAATGAATGGGAAGGGGGTGATACTCAACTTCTCAATTGATTACATGGAGTTTAAGCTTGCAACATGGAATATTAGAGGTATTAGTAACGAATTTAAGCAGAATGAGGCTATGAAGTTTATAAGAGATGGTAGATATAATGTTTATGCACTCATTGAAACTTACCTTAAACAGAACAATATCTTAAAGGTGGGAAATAGAGTGTTTGGTCAATGGGAATGGATTTCTAATGTTAATTGTAGCCCTACTAGCTATAGGATTATGATTGGTTGGAATCCTGTAATGGTTAGGTTGATGGTGATTAATATGTCTAAGCAAGCAGTCTTGTGTTCTACGGAGATTGTTGCTACTAAGGTCAAATTTTATTGCAGTTTTGTTTATGCTAGTAACTCTGGTATAGAAAGGAGAATTTTATGGTCTGATCTTATGCAACATAAGCAGTTTGTTGGCAATAATCCATGGATCCTGAGTGGTGATTTTAATGTTACTATAGATGTGTCTGAGCATTCATCTGGTGGTTCATCAAAAACTATGGATATGAATGAGTTTAGTGATGCTATTAATAATATGGAGGTGGAGGATATAAGCAGTAGTGGTTTTCATTTTACATGGACAAAATCTCTTAAGAATCCTTTATGTACAACTTTAAAGAAGTTAAACAGAATTTTGGTCAATGAAGAGTTTATGCAAAAGTATAATAAAGCCCATGGTGTTTTCCTTCCTTATATCATATCATAGTCCTGCTGTGTTAATAATCAATGATTGCTTGCCTAAACAAAAAAGATCCTTCAGATTTTCTAATTTTGTTGCTGATAAAGATGATTTTCTGGAAACCGTGAGAAAGGAATGGAATGTGGAAATCAAGGGTTGTAATATGTTTAGGCTTGTTAAGATTGACGAATTTAAAGAATCCTTTGAACAAGTTGAGCTGGAGTAATGGAAACTTAACAAATAGAGTCAAGTTGTTAAAGGATAAGCTGAGTAAAAATCAATAAGAAGTGGATAGAAATCCTCATGATGGGAATGCTAAAAAGATTGTTGTGGCTACTCTAAATGAATATGTTGAAGCTGTTAGTGATGAGATTAAATTGCTTCAACAAAAAGCTAAGGTGCAATGGTTAAAAGAGGGTGACAAGAATTCAGCTTATTTTCATGGGGTTCTCAAGGCTAGAAGAAACAAGAATAGGGTTGAGAGTATATGTGATGAAGCAAGTAACAGATTTGAGGGGGATAATGTTGCTAATCAATTTGTGCAACATTTTGATAAGTTTTTAGGAAGTTCAGTGCCAATGCAGCCTATTATGGAGGGTCTCTTTAGAAAAAGGTTGAGTAGTATTGATGCAAAGGAAATGGTGAAGGCTATTACTGACAATGAAGTTAAAGAAGCTATTTTTGACATTGATAGTAACAAAGCATCAGGACCTGATGGTTATTCTTCTGAGTTTTTCAAAAAGGCTTGGAACATAGTTGGTGATGATGTATGTGCTGCGGTCAAAGAGTTTCTTAGTAATGGACAACTTCTTGGAGAGATCAATGCAACACTTCTTGCTCTTATTCCTAAGGTTAGTACTCCTAATAAGATTTCTGAATTTAGGCCTATTGCATGTTGCAATGTGATATATAAGTGCATTAGTAAGATTTTAACTAATAGAATTAAAGGTGGGCTTGATAAAGTGATACATATAAATTAAAGTGCATTCATTCCTGGAAGGCATATTCAGGACAACATACTTATTGCTCAGGAACTCTTGAGAGGATATAATAGGAAAAATGGTCCTAAAAGGTGTGCTATGCAAATAGATATTCTAAAAGCCTATGATTCTGTTAGTTGGAAGTTCTTGGAAGATACTCTGATTGGTTTTGGTTTTCATAACAAGATGGTCACTTGGATTATGAAATGTGTTACAACTGCAAGTTTTTCTATCTGCTTAAATGGTGAAGTTCATGGTTTCTTTAAAGGAGGTAAAGGTCTAAGACAAGGTGATCCCATTTCACCCTATTTGTTCACCCTTGTGATGGAGGTTTTCAATTCTAATGATAAAAAAATATAGCTGAAGCTGATGGTCATAGGTATCATTTTGGTTGTAAAGAGTTAAAATTATCCCATATGTGTTTTGCTGATGATTTGTTAGTATTATGCAAAGGGAATAAAGAATCTGTGGAAGTGGTTAAGAAAACATTGGATGAGTTTAGCTTGATTTCTGGTTTAGTTCCTAATCTTGGCAAGAGTATTATTTTCTTTGGAAGCTTAACTGAAGATGTCAAAAAGGAATTACTACAAGTTCTACCCTTCAAGACTGGTAAGCTTCCTGTAAGGTACTTGGGGGTGCCTTTGTTAGCTAAAAAGTTGGGAGTTCAGGACTGTAAAGTGTTATTAGATAAGGTGGAAGGTAGAATTAATAATTGGAGAAACAAGCATCTTTCCTATGTTGGCAGATTGCAATTAATTGCAGTTGTGCTAGGATCAATGCAACTATATTGGGCCTCTGTGTATATGATTCCTATATCAGTCATCAATGATCTTGAAAAACTCTTCAAAAGATTTTTATGGAATGCTGGTGATTCTGCAAGAGGGAAGGCCAGAGTTGCTTGGAAGGTGGTTTGTAAACCAAATGAACATGGTAGTTTAGGTATTAAGTCTCTTAAAAAGTGAAATGAAGTGCTTCTTATTAGGCAATTTTAGAAGATTATTGAAAGTAAGAAATATTTGTGGGCTTAATGGGTTAATGTGGTAAAGTTAAAAAATAGAAGTGTTTAGGAAACTCAATTTGATTCAAGTGACAGTTGGGGATGGAAACTATGTTGAATATTAGAGATATGATTAAAGGGAATGTTATGTATGAAATTAGCAGTGGTGATAAAGTGTCAATGTGGTATGATAAATGGAGTAGACAAGGGCCTTTATGTGATTTTATTTCTAAAATGGCTATATATGAAGCAAGGTTAGATGATGGTATGAAGATTTCTGGTATGATTGGTAATGGTAAGTGGATATGGCCTGAAGGATGGGAGTCTAGATTCCCTGTTCTCAAAGATTTAGATGTTCCTATCCTTAACCCTGATAATGAGGATAAAGTTGTATGGTTGAATAACTCCAATCAAACTGTGGAATTTTCTGCTAAACAAGCTTGGTCTGATTTAAGGGGTGTTTAGCCTTCAGTTGTATGGAAGCATGTGGTGTGGTTCAAGCAATTTATTCCAAAACATGGTATTATCTTGTGGCTAGCTATCCAAAATAAACTTTTAACACAAGATAAGATGGATAAGTGGAATAATAAGGGCCGGCTTTTATGCAGTTATTGTAATGCTGTGAGTGACTCTCATCAACATCTGTTTTTTCAATGCAAATACACTGAGAATGTGTGGATGGCTATGAGGAAGTTATCAGTTAGGATGGGTACTTATAATAATCTTGATGCTGCTGTATCTAATCTTGCTGTTAAGGATGACAAAGATAGTATTGGGAATGTATTGGACAAGTTAATTGTGGCTGCAACAGTGTACTTTATCTGGCAAGAAAGAAATCTGAGACTATTCAAGAATGAAACGAGAAGTATAGAAGTCCTATGCAGAGTTATCAAAGACAACATCAGGTACAATCTCATGAAAATCACTAGTACAAAAAGTTCTATTGGTTACGCATGGTCGATTTTGAAATGTCACACTGTAAAATTTATACGTGACTAAATGTACCAGAATAAAATAAACAGCCACACTTGATCCGACTTGTGTGACCATTTCAGAATTCTATTGTCGCACATTTGAATATTTATGTGACTAGAGGTAACTGGAATTTTTTTTTGATTATTTGGTCACTTATAATTTGGGACGTGTGACAAATACAAATGAGTTTGAGACATTAGTCACACTATATATATATATATATATATATATATATATATATATATATATATATATATATATATATATATATATATATACGTATGTGACAAATATGTATCACACAATTGAACAGTGTGACCAAAATCCATATATGCTCACATGAAGTAATTGTGTATGTGTCTAAATTATGTAGTCAAGTTTGTCACACATTATTTAAACGTGACTGCTAAGCTTTGCTGAATATTTAGCCACATATGAATGTGAAATGTGTGACAACTGAAAAGTAAGTTTGAAGCGTTAGTCACGATATGCATTTAAAAGTGACAAATATATGTCACACACTTGAAGAGTGTGACCAAATATCATATATGGTCACACTAAACCATAAACATACATGATTAAGTGTAACCAAAATTTGATACATATGGTCACGTAAGTTAATATGCGTGTCTAAAGTCTAGTGTGGGTTTGCTTGCCACAACCTAATGTGTATAGTCACATTTAATTGTAGCACGATCATGTGACTATAGGCTTTACAATAGTCACACCATATCACAAATGTGTATCTAAATCATGATTATCGTCACGTTATAAGGGTATTATATGTGACCAATACATTCAAAATAGTCACATTGTGAATTTCATGTGACTATTATTTATAGCAAAATGTGAACTCAGTTATCATTAACCTTGATATTAGTCACATTGAGTTACCCAAACAAGAGTTGTAATAGCAGTTGTAACTATTGTAATAGCAGTAGTAACTATTGTAATAGCAGTAGTAACTTTTGTACAAACAACAGAGTTGTAATCTCACAAAAGGTGAATTATATAGTACTTACCAAAAGGTTTTTTTACAACATAATGAAAACAGAGAAGCTAAAGTACGTACCCCTGCTACCTCTAAACACCTAATTATCAGCTTGTTTTCTTCACATCATACAATGCTCTCTTATACTGAGCATGAATTCTTTCAATGAGATCTTTAACTACCTCTCTACGTTCTTCACATATGATCTTTGTAGATGTCATCACAACAAGTAAACTAGCAGGCAAAGGATATTCTTTTTTTGCAAGCATAAAAACATCAATTCCACCTTGTGTTGATAAGTGATGTACATTGCAGCTATCATAAAACTTCCATGAAGTTGAGAAATGATGGCATGGGAAGTTCCAATAGATATCAGCTGGATCAGGTTTATATAACCTATGTAATTCAACCCACAAATCTTGCTCTTTTGCATCTAGCTTCTTGACTGTTTTGATTCTTTCTTGAACAACCTCCCATAATCTGTCTAAGTCTTCTCTGTCAATTGTTCTTATCAAATCCTCAAACGTTTTGGACACACTTGATGATCCTCCACCAGCCCTGATTATCTTCCAAGCCTTTCCAAATTTATCTCAGTAAATCTCCCAGTCCATGATTAGATGTCTAGCTTGAATAGGGTCAACATATAATGTTTCAGGAACAATCACCATCATCTAATCATGAGAAGAGCTGTCTTCTTTTCTTTGTGAATCACTCTTCTTCTCAACAGGTTTGTCTTCAATGATCTTTTGTTTCTTTGATGGTGTTTCTTCTGTACCCATGGGGATAAAGTTTTCAACATATTTCTTGAGTCGGTAATATAGACTTTCAATTTGTTCATATGTCATTCCCCTGAGGCCAGAAGCTTTATACTCACCTTGATGTTGTATGTATATCTTCATTTCATTGATGAGCTGAGACCTTGTGGGATTTCTTTTCCTCTTCTGACTTTGACGTTGATTCATTGACTTAATTAGGTCCTTCAAAACTAATTCTTCATATCTTTCCTTTATCAAATCAGCAAGTCTTTGTACTTTGTCTTCCCCATTTACAATCTCATCTGTGTAAAGTTCTTTAATTCTAGCCTATAGAACTTCATCCGCATCAATAAAAGCTTGCATTTGCTCTCCATGAGCTCTTTTTTTCTCCTCTTCTTCAAGTCTGAATTTTACTTGCTCATCTGTTTCAAATTCAGGCACTTTATCTCTCCTATTCTCATCCATAAAGTTAGCTATTTCAGCTTCATCAACTCTCTTTGCAACCTCTTCATCTGTAGCAACTTCAGCAGTAGAAACTTGATTTGTTGTAGCAGCAGAAACATCTTGTTGTACCACCTTAGCCATTTCTTCTACATTACTATTAGTAGCAGTTTCTCCCAAACTAGTATTAGTTTCCACTACCTGCTCTTTATTTACATTTTCCAAAACCGCCTCATAACCCCCCTTGTCAGCAACTATATAATCATTATCCACATTATCATCACTATCAATCCCAATGTCCATATCCACATGCATATTAGCACAAGCACCTTCAGCATTTGTTGTTTCATTAGTCACCTGTTTGGGAGCATCCTCCAAACTATTAGCCTTAGAAGAACTCACCCTGTGTGCTGTGCCCACCTTCTTCAACCTTCTGAACTGAGCTTTTCTTGACCTCTTTCGACCTTCCAAATATCGAACACTCAGCTTCAACCTTTTGATCTTTGCACCATTTTTTGTTAAGCACTTTTGGAGGCCAATAATATCCTCTTCTAACTGGGTACAACAGGCCTTCAGATCATGTATAAGTTTCATTCTATTCTCACCAGAATCCATCAATTCATTTGTTTCAGAACTACCCTCATCACTTATGGATGTGTTACCTTCCCTGTGAGGTGAATCAACGGGTGTATACTCACTCTCATGTATGTTACCACTAGCCTGCTCCACACCCATGACATCCTCACCCTCTTTTTGTGAAAGGTTCACCATATATGGAAAAAGCGGTGAAACCGTTCCTGAAAAATCCTTGCCATTATTTTTCAGATTTGAAAACACTTTCTTTTGTAGTGAAGGGGCAGCATGAGTTCCTTTATGTCTTTTAAAGGTAGTCAACTATTTTTGAATAATAAGTTGCAAAAACCTTTGATATAATAAAGAAGTACCATCATCAGCCAAGGTCTTGATCATACCTCCAAAATCATTTTTGAAAAATTGAAAGGTTTTCCTTTAGCAAGGCATATCACTGTTGATGCCATGGTGGTACCAAACTCATTCCAACATGTTGTTTTAGGACTCAAACAATGTAAGAGAGTATGCATCAAGAATTTCCACTAAGATGAGAAGAGACCTTTGTAAAATTTTAATCTATCATTCTTCTTCTCATACCCCATTTTTTTCAAATCTTTGAAAATGTCGGCATTTTCAAGACACACAATCACTTCATTATCTGGTAGGTTAAGAGATTCCCTTATAGATGGCTCAGTTATGAGTATATGTTGGTCATCTACCTTAGCCTTAATATGTTTTTCTTCATTAAAAGTTATGACCTTAGCAGTAGCCCAAAACTGCTTAATAAAAGAAATGCATATAGGAGAATTCACAGTTAATGCATACCTAATAGGGGTAGCATTCAAGAAATCGATTATCTGTGTGAATCCTTCAGAACCATCTGGTTTCTTCAACAAAGCGACCATGTTGTGTCTGTCAACAAATGTGCGTTTTGATTCAATTGGCAACACCATCTTGAATTAGGGTTTTGTGATTTGGGGATTTTGAAAATGATTGATAAGAGATGTTAGTGTTTGTGATTATAGAGAAATTATGTGTGCGTGAAACTGAATTATCGATTTGATTGGGGATTTAAACCGTTAAGTATAAATGTTACCAATCCACCCCTGCACTCTCAGTTCTAGCAGTACAAACCCAGCAAAAGTAACATTTTCTTAGCAGCAGATTTTTTTTTTTTTTTTTTTTAGTGCAAAGGGTGAATCATTATGTTAATATCAACAAGTAATGAGAAAATTGAGCAATGACAAAAGTACGAGAATTAAGATTAAACATTTTTCATTAAAACTTGAAATGAAAAATTACAAAATAATGTACAAAACCAGCTGCAGTAACGTTTTCTTAGGAGCAAAATCTTTTTATACTGCAAAGGGTGAATCATTATATTAATATCAACAAGTAATGAGAAAATTGAACAATGACAAAAGTACGTGAATTAAGATTAAACATTTTCCATTAAAACTTGAAATGAAAAATTACAAAATAATGTACAAAACCAGCTGCAGTAACGTTTTCTTAGCAGCAGAATCTTTTTATACTGCAAAGGGTGAATCATTATATTAATATCAACAAGTAATGAGAAAATTGAGCAATGAAAAAAGTACGAGAATTAAGATTAAAAATTTTTCAATAAAACTTGAAATGAAAAATTACAAAATACTGAAAATAAAAGTTACACATTCTAAAAATCTACTAATCTAATTTTGGAGATTTCTCTGGGTCAAATACCACATGTACATCTTCGTAATTCAACCCATCAAACTCCACATCAGACAAATCATCATCATCCAATGTCTTGTGTGTCTTGGGATGTTGTTTGAGAGATGGTTTTTTTTGTTGCTTTGTACTCCTTTTCATCCTCAGCATGTTGTTTGATAGATTGTGTTTTTCCTTCTTTCTTTCTTTCAGCAGCCCACCAATTGTACCACGTATTTTCATCCAATTAAATTTTTTTTTACACTTTTGCCGCTTTCTTTTTTGAAGCAGACCTGCTTGAACCTTCTTCTTCAACCCATTGTGCTGATCTCTTGTTGTTTGTAGACATTGTTTATGAATACTTCCTACAAGTTTTTGTTTATAGATTTGATAAACTAGGATTTGTGATTTGAGATACACCTGGAAACGAGTATAAAAAAGGAGATATGGGAAAACCAAAATACCTATGTTTAATGCAGGAAAGGATTGATGTTTCCCACAGGTGCCTTGAACCTTTTCAAGATCTTCGGGCCAATCATGATCCATTGGGACGAGCGTTTGCCAGGGATCAATGCTTATATATAACTCTTGACAGAACTATATACATATTAGTCGCCAACAAAGACTCGTCACAATGGAACATGATTGACTTGAAGAAATCTGCAAAATTTCATGATTGACCTGATCCAAATATCCCTTTGGAAAGTAGTCTGACCATGGATTTGCTGCAAAAAAAATTAAAAAATATATTAAAATTTTAAAAAATATAGTGTAAATGAAATAAAAGATAATGTTGCAATTCAGGGTGTGTTTGAAACAACCTTTGTTCTTGGAACTCCAATGGCCACATTACCAGGTGGATGGTTGGTTTTAGATCATAAAAAATAATGGAATGCAATAAACCAACATACGTAACCCTTCTAACTTCCCACTACTGCTCTTTTTGTCGTTTCAACTCCCTTTGAGCAAAGGACTGCACCAGCCGCATTGCTAGATTGTTGAAAAAACAAAAGAAACAGTATGGGAAGTTAGAATGAAAAGGTATGTTGAAATTCCAAACTCAAAGTAATACAAACAATCTACAAATGTTGAGTAAAGAATAAAGTCTAAGTAACATCACTCATTTTGAATGCCATAATGGAGTGTGGCATGTCATGAACAGTACACACTATATCATTATTGCATTGAAGACGTCTCAATGATCAGGCCAGATCGATCTATCTAACGTTGCAGTACCGTCTAATAACCACACAAACGGTAGTAGTCGTTTTCCAAATTAAGCAATGGAACCATCTACAACGCTAGATAGAGCGCCCGAATCATTGAGCTTTAAGTTATTAGAAAACAGATTCTTACTATCATTTATATTACTCCCTTAGATGTCACGAACATACATATTATTTATGTAGATTCTACGACATTAGAGAGCTAATTGTGCATGAATGAAATCATATAAAATTTATATTAACAATGCAATGAACTACCATCCTTTCTACCCTAGCCAACAACAACATATTATTCAGCCTTGAATCTCTAACCTACCAACATGCTGGAAGACAAAGACGCTAAATTCAAGCATCGAACCTACAAATTATACTTGATAATTGTTTCTGTATTTTGACAAAGACCAAAGACGAATCAACATGGATGAACAACACCAAAACAAGTTTATGTTCATACTTGAAAGTGGTGTCTGTCCACCCATGCTGATACTTCTTCCATCTTTGATACTTGGATGTTTTAGCCACACATCCGCCACTTTTCTTCCTTATTCTCTCAATACAAATGCAACATAATTCTTATATCAAAAATACATCATACATATATATAAAGCAAACAGAGTGATACAAACAATCTCCAAATGTTGAGTAAAGAATAGAGTCTAAGTAACATCACTCATCTTGAATGCGATAATGAAGAAGTGTGGCATGTCTTGAACAATACACACTATATCATTATCGCATTGAAGACGTCTCAATGATTAGGCCATATCTATCTAACGATGTAGATGGGTTCCATCGCTTTAATTGGACCCCGTTTTCTAACGATGTTTAATCTTGATTATTGAAAGAACCATTAAACATCGTTAGAAACTGGGGTCCAATTAAAGCGATGGAACCCATCTACATCGTTAGATAGATATGCCCTGATAACTGAGCTTTAAGTACTTAGCAACCAAATTCTTACTATCATTTATATTGCTCACTTAAATGTGACGAACATACATATTAGTTATGTAGGTCCTATGACATTAGAGAGCTAATCATGAATCAATGAAATCATATTAAATTTATATCAACAATGCAATGAAAATATTTTCATTGTAACTAAATAAATGAAAAAAACTGTTTAAGTTCTTGATATGTTTATTGTACTTCAACCTAATCTAAGATAAAATAAGCTAATCCAAGCAAACCTTAATATCTCTTTTGCTCTAATTATTCGAAAAAAACATCACAACATGTTCTTCCTTATTCTATCAATACAAATTATACTTAATAATTATTTATGTATTTTGACAAAGAGCAAAGATGAATCAATAATGGACGGACAACACCAGAACAAGTTTATGTTCATACTTGAAAGTGCTGTCTGTCCACCCATCACTGATACTTCTTCCATCTTTGATACTTGGATATTTTAGCCTAAATATTCGCACACACATCCGCCACTTTTCTTCCTTATTCTCTCAATACAAATGCAACATAATTCTTATAACAGATAGTCGACCTAATCCTAAGATAAAATAAGCTAATTCAAGCAAACCTTAATATCTCTTTTGATCTAATTATTCACAAAAACAACACAGCATGTTCTTCCTTATTCTATCAACACAAATGCAACGCAATTCTTGTAACAGATAATCAACCTAAGCCTAAGAATAAATAGCTCTAAGGGGGCATTTGGATTATATTCATTTGTGATCTTATCAGCTTTTTGAGATTTGGGATCAAAACCTAGATCCGAGTGAGTTGTAACTGTGAGTGTGAGAGAGAAATAAAGGATTATGGAAATGTGTGATGTTTGTTTGATAAGTTTGTATATATATATATATATATATATATATATATATATATATATATATATATATATATATATATTACTGTAGAAGTGTAAATGAAGTGTGTTTGATACTCTTGCTAGGGGTGTTCACGGGGCGGTTCGGTTCGGTTAGTTGGAAAATTTTAACTATCCATCAATGAAGTGTGTTTGATACTCTTGCTAGGGGTGTTCACGGGGCGGTTCGGTTCGGTTTGTTGGAAAATTTTAACTATCCATCACGGGGCGGATAATTTATTTATATTATATACGGTTCGGTTCGGTTAGGTTAACCATGGATATCTAAAAGTAAAAACCGAAACTGAATGCTTGGTTTGTCAGTTTCTCGGGTTTTTTGAACTCCCCTAATGCTTGGTAGGGGGTTATAGGGGTGAAGAATGGGAAAGGTAGTAAAAAAATATGCTTGGCAAAGCATAATGCAATAAACCATTACCCAATAGTGGGTAATGGATCATTACCCAATAAATTGGGGGATTGATCTTCTTTACATTTCCCATTCCCAAGTTTTAACTCAACTATTTTCAAATTCAACCCTCAACTAAAACTAATATTTCATTTAATAACTAATAAAACACAACTTAATTATATTAATACTTAAAATTTAAACATACATTAAACAAACTACAACAAACATCAAACATAAAATACGATAATTAAACATAAACCTACGATAATGAAACATTAACCTACGATAATTAAACATAAAGCTATGATAATTAAACATAAAACTACGATTCAATAAAATGTATCATCAAACACATAGCTCTCGTGACTCGAATAGGAGGCACTTGAATCGTCCTCACTCGACGGCGGCACAAGTGGAAGTCCCTGAGCCCATCGCCATTCTACTCGTCTGTTGTTCCTATCCTGTTTCCCTTTGAGGTACGCCTCACGCTCCCTTTCCTGACGGGCTTGCTCAGCTTCAAACTCCAAAACGACTTGCATATCTAGCTCATACTGTTCTTCCTCAGTCAACTGATGAATGATGGGTTAGTTTTCAGGTGGAAAGTTTGGTGTGGTTGATTGTTTGGTTGTGGTATGTTTTCTGGTGGAAACATTACTTCTGGTGGAGTTGGAGGTAGTGGGTTGTCATATTGGAACATCGGAAAAAGATCTTCTGGCGGTGTGTTTTGTGGGGAATTGTCTTCAGGTGGTGTGTTGTACACCGATACGTTTTCAGATGATGTGTTGTGAGGCATTCTGTTGGAAGAACAAAAGAGAATTCTTTGATGATTGTGGGTGTGTATTGTGTGTGTATTCAGCATAACCCCAATAGGTATTTATAGGATGCGCTTTGTGGAAGTATCCCGCCCTCTATTTGAATTCAAAATTTAAAATTACCCCGCCCTCTGTTTTGAATTCAAAATTTCAAATTACCCCACCCTCTGTTTTGAATTCAAAATTTGAAATGTATCCCACTTTCAATAAGTGACAATTTCTGTATCGTGTTTATTTCTTTTCTGTATCGCGTGTATTTCTTTAATTTTCTGTATCGTGTGTATTTCTTTTTTGTATTGTTGTAATGTTGCGTATCGTGTAATCTTGAATTTGAATTTGAACTAAGGGGGGTGTTTTGCAATTTGCATTAACTTATATTCCAAATGTTATAAATTTTAGAGGGGCCAAAAGTGACAAAAAAAAATTTTTTTCTAAGAAAATGACTTTAACGCCAGGTTAATGGAATAACCCGGCGTGTTAAGGCACCATTAACGCGACCATACACAACAATCACGTACGAATAACGCACGTTAAAAGCCAAATAACGCACCCCGTGCGTTACTAATGTAACTGCTCTAAAAGCCACTACAACGCAATACACATGACCCATTACCCATGTTAATTACCAATTGTCAACAGGCATGGATGTGTTGTAACATGACACTCTAAGCAACTATATATCCACCCAATGCATATGACCCATATGATCGATGTCGATCAAATACCCATTAATTAATGAATGTGACCAGTGATAACCTAATGCACATGACCCATGACCCATGTGAATTAGCCATTATCATCGGTCTTGCATGGTTTCCATTACACTAAAAGCCACTATAACCCAATGCACATGACCCATAACGCATGTTAATTACCAATTGTCAACAGTCATGGATGTGTCGTAACATGACACTCTAAGCAACTATCCACCCAATGCATATGACCCATATGATCGATGTCAAATACCCATTAATTAATGAAAGTGACCAGTGATAACCTAATGCACATGTCCCATGACCCACGTGAATTAGCCATTATCACTGGTCATGCCATGGGTTGCACCGGCTTGGTAGGTGTATACCATTTGTCACAGACACTAAGAAGCAAGTATATCCAGGGACCTCCCGATCATATGTTATCCGGGATTGAGAAATTTTGAACTCGGATTGAGCTTGACTCGAAAAACTCGATTTATCTGTAAAGATGTGTTTTATTACAAAAATTAAATTTGAAATATAACCTAAGAATTGAATTTGGTTCGACTTCAGCTCGAAAAGCTTGATACATTCATAAATAAGTATTTACACTTAGTACACTTACATATTAAAAAAAACACATATTTTATATCACTTACAAGCTCGAGAACTCAACAATAACTCGGGTCGAACTTATATAAGGTTGAGCTCAACTCACTAAACAATTCGAACTCATTTGATAGGCTTTCAATCTCAAAAATTTTAATATAGTGCTCTAATGATCCCGCCCCGTAATTTTCCCCAAAATTTCAATCTCCCGCTCCGCTCACCCAAAATCAAAACATTAACACTACTAGCTTAGTCAGATCTATCTTCTCTCTATTCATCTCTTCTCCTTCTCTCTAGAACCGACTCACACCACCGCCACACTTCACCGCCTAATCTCGTCGTGGTTCCACCAACCATCGCTCCTCCATGCCATCACCGTCATCAAGACAAGGAAACTGTATAGGAGACTTTGTTTGCTTCGGTTGTTTGGTTCGAGATAACCACCACCATCACAGTCGAGCCACCATCACCCTCATCTCACCTATCCTACTCTGTTCATGGGTATGCTCAAACACATATTTAATTTATATTTTCTTAAATGTGTAATCGAATATAAAACGATTTAAATTGATTTTTGTGGATTAAACTAGCCTAAAACATGTTTTTGATTATAAATTCGTGTGGTGGTAATCGTTACAGGTGGACTTATTAAGACGGCATAGTTTTCCTGTTTATTGGAATGAAGACAATCGACGTATTCTAAGAGGCCATTGTTTTGCTCGTAAAAGGAGTCTTGATTGGTTTCCACTCCGGGAGGATGTTGCTGAACAGTTGGAGTTAGCATATCGTAGTTGCGTAAGTTATCTATCAAAAGATTAACATAACATCTGTTATATAGGAAATTAACTCAAATATGGTTGCTTTTTGTCAAACTGTTTCATTTGTACCAAATGTTAGTGATTTGCTTGCTTGGTAATGTGTTTGACATTTATTCGTTCCATGTTTGGCACTGCATAAACTTGCAACCAATTGTGTTGGACCTTAAATATCACAACTTTATCACACACTATATAAGCACAATAAGAAGGAAAGATGGAAAGATGGTGACTTGTATGGAGTATATGTAATTCATGTATATAGAGAGAGAGATGGAAAATGAGAGCTTTTATTCAAAGAAAACACACACAAATACACACACAAGCACACACCTCAAATGAGCCTTTGAGGTGTTTAAATAGTTCTTAACATAAGATGCCCTATGGGCTTTCTATGGGCTTGGGCTTGGACTTGGTTACATGATTGGATAACTAGGCTTATGAAACATAGCACATAACATATTAGCTTGCCAAGTCCAAGGCCCAATGACTAAACTATTACTAATCTTAACAAACGACACAAAGTTACAATATGAGAATGACCATCACTTGATAATACATATTTTTAATGCTAACAATCTCCCCCTAAGGGGTGGTCATTCGAATGATGCTCCACGTGAGTGGGTCTTCCGTGTTCTTCGTCTTTAACTTTGTGTGTCGTTGTAGAATAGTCTTTAGTCTTTGTTCCTTCATGCTTTGTGATCTTCAATAACTGATTTTCATCGTTCTTTGTTCCTTTGTGATGTGGAGTTATCTGCCTTTCGTCACTTCTGCGTCTGTGGTGGTCGTTTTCCATTCCAACATGCTCATACATCTTTGGACTTTGATATTCATATGCATGTAGTTCCCTTTCTTTCACTTTGATCTTTAGTCTTTATACTTTGTAGATTCTTCTTTTTGGCGTAGAATCTTTCTTTGATCTTTGTGTTGTATAGATCTTTGAGGGAGCTTTCTTTAACTTCCAGATGTATGTATGAGCATGTGGAATCTGTTGCCATGGAGATGAAGTGTCCCTGCATATAAACAGTTAGCAATAAAACATCCGGTACTTACAGATTAGGAATTAGAGATCGTCAACAGCATAGTGTGAAGACTCCTTCTAACCCTTACCATGGCCGTTCCCATGTCAGATACTCTCGAGAGAGCTTACAAGACCTACTAAGTAGCTCAATGACTGGGTGAGTCGCTGGGGATCACTCCACGACTGTAGACCGTTTGAAACCACCGTGAACACTAAGCGTAACCCATAAAGAATTACCGAAGTGACCTGCTGTCAGGGCTGATTGATGTTGACCCTGGCAGGAATTTCCATTCAATCATTGAAAATCACAAATGTGAATCCTCTCATAAATGTTCTGGCAGATTGCTAAGATCTGCGTAGGACTCTAAAGTTTACATCTGGCATCCTTAATGTTGGATCACCAGTGTAGAAGTATTATATGTTCCTATGAGATCTTTTGATGAATCTCGGGGCTCTAGACTCGATAAGTGCACATTTGGTTTCCTATGCGGAGATTAGGGAGAGGTCTCCTGCTTCAATATCAATCATCTCTAAGAGACAGATCGATAGATTACACCGGTTCCCCGTGAGAATGAAACAAGCTCTTTTAAGAGAACTTGAGTGGTTAAGAAGGTTTAGTGCAATGCGTCACTGGGTCCATGACGTCTTTGTCTTCAATACCGGAGTCACCTTAGTAACAACCAGTAGCATATGAGTTGAACCCGGTGTCTGCCCTAAGGTTGAACATTTGGAGGGCTATTTCTTTTCACCCTTTTTCATAACTTTTCTTTTTAATTCTTCAACCCCTTCTTTCTCCTTTCTCATTTTCTCCTTTTTTTTCAATCATATCTAAGGACTTTCTAATTCTAATATATTGGATTTGTCCTTGGGTAGATCCCTCCGGCTCTGGCGGATCATAGGATGGTTTTTCCTAACCTTAGTCACCTTATAACTCCATGACTATCCTATTGTTGATCACATGCCATAAAACCTTTTGTGAAAAATCTCTCAAAGTGTTTATGAATATAAAACACATTTTGTTGACACTTTGAGAGTTTTGCATTTCTTTTGAAGGACTCCTCCTTCACATGTGCTCATACAATTTTTTAAGAAATTTGCACATGCGGGAGGAGTTTTAACTTTTTGAATTGATCCACTTTCAGTGAACATGACCGATTCGAGACACGCTTACATCACTAGTTAGACTAGCTTGAAATTATTACCCGTCCTGGTCAAGTCCAAGGAAAGTTTCTCGATACGGTACATTCTACTCAGACAAGTCCTATTCGAGACACGCTTACATCACTAGTTAGACTAGCTTGAAATTATTACCCGTCCAGGACAAGTCTTTTCGATTACTAACATTTTAAGCTTCGCCAATTCATTGGTACTTACTTGAGTCGAGCTCTTCTGAGATTCAGCCACAATCTTTACACATTTTTGATCACATTTTAATCATGTCTTCTCCCCCTCAAAAATAGCATATCGTGATATTTTTGATATCAACTGATTAATAAAAAGCTTTTTGGAGAGAAAGACAGATTTGATTTTGCATGAAATCGGAACATTTTAGTTGTTTATACTCCCCCTTAATGATAGCACATTTTAAAATCAATTTAAGGGTTTAGAGGGAGTTTTCTTGAGCACTAATTTTGAGAGATTTTGAGAAATCTTTTGAACAATCTTGAAAAAGTGCTCAAGAATTCTGTTTGAAAACGAGTTTATGCTAGAAATCTTTTTCGTTTGTTTAGACTCGAACTTTTTGAAAAAGAGTTCGTCATTGAACGTACGAGTCCTTGATTTGAAAATAATCAGAAGTCATCGTTTAAGTACGGGTTTCGTACTGAAGTATACGAAAGCCATTGTGAAGAAACTTTTGAGAAACAACATGTTTTAGAAAAACATTAAAAAGAACTCCCGCTCAAGCATCTGTACATGTCCGTATCATTGTTGAATGACATTTCTAGAGACGTACAGAATATTGATTTATACGAGAGACATGTCGTAAGAAGAATATTTTTGGATTTTTTTGATTTTATATTGTTTTTGTATTTTTTGAAAATTTTATATTTTTGTATTTTGTTTTTGTTGGTTTTTCAAATTTTGTTTTTTGTTTTTTTCAAAAATATTTACAGTGAAGCGATTTTGAAAACATTTTTCAAGAAGATTCGAGAAGACATTCTAGCTCCTCAGGAGTTAGGCTTCGCATGCCAATTCGTCGAACTAAATAGTCAAACCTTTCTTTTGGAAGGGCTTTTGTGAATAGATCGGCGAGTTGATAATCAGTCTTAACGAAAAATAATTCAACAGTACCCTCTTCCACATGTTCTTTGATGAAATGGTAGCGGACTTTGATATGCTTCGTCTTAGAGTGATGTACGGGATTGCACGAGATGGCTATGGCACTTTTTGAGTCACAATACATAGGTATTCTGTCAAAAGTAAAGCCATAATCTGTGAGCTGTGTCCGCATCCAAAGAACTTGGGCACAACACGCAGATAGAGACACATACTCGGCTTCGGCGGTTGATAGCGCAGTACAATCCTGTTTCTTTGAAGACCAGCTTACAAGCTTTTTCACCCAAAAATTGTGCTCCACCTGATGTACTCTTTGTTGTAACTTGATCACCAGCATGGTCTGCATCTGAAAATGCTGTTAGATTAAACTCCGAATCCTTCGGATACCAAAGTCCCATGTTAATGGTGCTTCGTAGGTACCGAAAGATCCGTTTAACCTCTTTGAGGTGAAGTTCGGTAGGCTTTGCCTGAAACCGTGCTAACAAACATACAGCAAATTGAATATCGGGTCGGCTAGCAGTCAGGTACATGAGAGAACCGATCATGCTCCGATATTTCTTCGGATCGATGGGTTTTCCGGACAAATCAACACCTATTTTTGGTGAAGTGACCATTGATGTACCAACAGAATCACAATTTTCCATTCCATGTTTTTTCAAAATCTCTATCGCATATTTAGCTTGATTGATAAAAATACCACGAGGGGATTGATGGATTTGTAAACCAAGAAAGAATTTTAGTTCCCCCATCATGGACATTTCAAATTTACTTTTCATGAGATTTTCAAAATGTTTTGAATGGTTGGGATTGGTTGATCCAAAAATAATGTCGTCCACGTAAATTTGAACGATCAAAATGTCATCTTTGAATTTTTTGATAAACAAGGTGTCATCAACCGTTCCTTTTGTGAAATTGTTTTTGAGCAAGAAAGATGATAGTTCGTCATACCACGCTCTTGGAGCTTGTTTTAGACCATAAATTGCTTTTTTAAGCTTGTAGACGTAGTCTGGATGATCTTTGTCGATGAATCCCTCTGGCTGACTCACATACACTTCTTCTTTCAGAGTTCCATTCAAGAAAGCTGTCTTAATGTCCATCTGATAGACTGTGATGTTTTTGTGAGCTGCATAGGCTAAGAAAATCCGGACTGCTTCAAGTCTAGCTACCGGCGCGAATGATTCCTCGAAATCTATCCCTTCTTCTTATGGATAACCTTTAGCCACGAGACGAGCTTTGTTGCGAATAACAGTCATTTCCTCATCCATTTTGTTCTTCCACAACCACTTGAGATCAAGAACTCGTTTACAAGTGGTCGTTCAACAAGTTCCCAACTATCATAACAGGTATTGAAGAAATTCCTCCTGCATCGCTTCAATCCAAGGGTTTTCTGCCATTGCTTCCCGCATGTTCTTTGGTTCTTTGAGGCTGATTGAGAAAACGTAGATGCACAATTCGAGATCGGTGGCAAGTTGTCTCCTTGTCTGAACTGGCTTTGAAGGATCACCAATAACATGTACTAACGGATGGTCTTTTGTCCATTGAAACGTAGAAGGGTACCTTTGGTTGAACGAGTGTGTGTTAGATGGTTCTTGTAACCTTGAAGAAGATTCAGCAGAGTCTGATGCAAACGGGTTTTCAAATACTTCTTCTTCTTCTTCTAACGCAACATCGTTTGAATTATTTGTAGGTTCTTCTTGAAAATTTGTGTTTTGGTTTTGCTCATCAACGTTTGGTAGAACAGTTTCAAGTACTGGAGTTGCTTGAGTAGATGTAGATGATGTTGATGTAGTTGGTGCTTCAGCTTCGATTGTGGTAGATGCATCCAGTGGTGGTGATGGTGGTTGATGGTTTTGAGCGGGTGCAGCGGAATGTTGTTGAGATGCATTTGTTGAAGTTCCACCATAATATTCATCAAACATTAACTCGAAGAAATTTTCCAGTTATTGTTCTGAAGGTTTGTCCGTGTTTGTTGAATGAGCTCCATTAGGCACGAGTCCTGAACTGATGTGTCCAGAAGTCTGCTGGTTTGGTACGGGTCCTAATCCGTTTTGATTAGAAGCCATCGGATTAAGCGCGGGTTCTAGAGCGAGTCTCTCAGAAGCCATTTGTTAAATCTCGTCAAACTTCACATTCATCGTCTCCATTATCTTTTTCGTTCTTCTATTATATACCCTGAATGCCCTTGAGTTTTCTGAATATCCAATGAAGATTCCAATATCACCCTTAGCATTTAACTTCCCTAGATCTTCTCTATCATTTGTCGGATAGCACAAAGCGCCAAATACGTGAAGATAAGAGATGTCAGGTTTACGGTTGTTCACTAGCTCATATGGGGTTTTATTGAATCTCAGATGGACTAGGGATCGGTTTTGAGTAAAACAAGCAGTGGCTACAGCATCAGCCCATAAGAATAGAGGTGCACTAGAAAAAATTAGCATTGTGCGAGTAGCTTCCACAAGAGTTCGGTTTCTTCTTTCAACTACCCCATTCTGCTGTGGAGTTCTAACAACTGATATTTGGTGTGTGATTCCAACATCTTCAAGGTAAGTTCTTAACTCCTGGTTTGTAAATTCTGTGCCATTGTCTGTTCTTATAATCCTTACTGGAGCTTGAAGTAGAACTTGAATACGCTTCAGAAAGGTGATGATGATGCCTGGTGCTTCGTCTTTTGATCTCAAAAACTTGACCCAATTATATCTTGAATAATCATCAACAATAACGAGAATATACTTCTTCCCATTAATGCTTTCAACTCTCATTGGGCCACATAAGTCCATGTGCAACATATGTAACCTTGCTTCCGAACTAGGTACGGTTTTGGGTTTATATGATGCTCTTTTACTTTTTCCTTGTTCGCATGACGGACATAGGTGTTCCTTGGTGTATTTGAACTTAGGAAGTCCGGTGACGATGTTGTCTTTGGCTAACTTGTTGATGGTGTCGAAATTGAGAAGGGATAAACGTCTATGCCACAGCCAGGACTTAGTTTCGGTTGCCCTTGTCATAAGACAAATTGGTGATGTAGAAGCCATTTGGTTGATGTCGATAGCATACAAATTTGTACCACGATTACCGGTTAAGAGATCATCACCAACCAAATTTCTTATAAAAACCGTGTTTCTTCTGAATGCCACTTCTAAATCTGCATCACAAAACTGCCTGACTGAAAACAAGTTGTGTCCCAACCCTTCGATGTAGTAAACTCGAGTGATTAAAAAATTCTCAAACCGAAGATCTCCATAACCCTGAATAGCTGCTACATGATCATTTCCAAAGCGTACAGTTCCCATGAATTTCCAGACAAAATTGATCAGCAGCTTTAAATTCCCGGTCATGTGCTTGGAGCAACCCGAGTCGACGATCCAAAGACATATTTCGATAACCTGCCAAGAACAGAAGAGTTTGTATTTGGAAACCGTGTTGAATTTGGTTCCATGGGGTTAGGAGTAAAAGCAGAATCACACTCATAGACAGTTGCTACTTGTTTAGCTTAAGTTATTTCTAATTTGCCGTCCTTAAGAGTGAACTCTCTACCCGTTGGTATCCACATACAAAACTTAAGATAGTTCCTAGGCATTCGACTAATAGTGGTAGTCCTAAATCGTGCAACTAATCTTTCTATAGATCTGGATCTAGCACTAGGTCTTTTTGGAACATTCTTCTGTTCAGGCGTAACATTATAATGATTCAAACAAAGCACGTGTTTCCTCATCATTCTCAGCATGCTGTGAAACGAAGCCTCCATTATGATTCACATCTGGAGTTGCTGAAGGAGTATTGCTACTACTTGGCGTGTCCAGGAATGTATCATAAGTGGTTGCTTGCTTCTCAAAATGCTGTTCCTCATGAGGAGACATATCAAATATATCATTATTGTGACATGTGTTGAAATTAGATACCTCAGATGGTGCATTGGTGTCATAAACAGGAAGTGTGTCAGAATCCGTGTCATACTTAGCTTCCTGAAGATTCGCCATGAATATGCAGTTCGCATCGATATCCTCTCTATCTTCCATGTCATCCATAAGAGCCATAAAGTCATTCTCCTCTGCGTTCAACTGAAATCCTGCCTCAGCCTTTTGTGCCAACATCACTGCTTTCTGCAAGTACGCTAGATCTTTCTTGTTTGGCTTAGTAGGACAGTTCCTTGCCATATGACCTACACCCTGGCAGTTGAAACACTTTACCGGATTACTCTGATTCACATTTCCCAAATTCCCAACTACTGGAGCTGCAACATTTCTATTCTGATTACCCATTGCCTGATTACCAACATTCTGACCCCTCTGATTTCCAACAAACTGACCCAACTGATTCTCTGCATACTGACCATACCGATTCCCTGCATACTGACCAGCATTCTGCATATTCTGATTGCCCATATTAAATCCCGTAGCATATCCTTGCTGATTCCCATAAACTCCAACCATTTGGCCTCCGTTGCCCATATTGAAACTCGGCTGAGCGATCTGCCTGTTGCGAGTATTCGATGAAATCCTTTGGTTGTTGTTTGTTGGTGTAGAATAGCGTCCTTGGAATGCCTTTGACAGAAACGCGAACGCTTGGGTCAATTCTGCAGAAGCTTCATCATTTTCAGTGAATTCTGGGTCTTCGAATTGTGGGTATTGCTGTTGTGGAATAACATGTGGTTGTTGCTGTGGGTAGAACTGTTGTTGGTAGACCGGTGTTGGTTGTTGAATGTATGATGGTTGCATGTAGTTTTGAGTGGAAGATGATGATGGTTGTTGTGTGTTCACTGGTAGCGGTGTTGGTGTAGTAGCAATTAATGCAAGAGGATCATGATTCTTTGCCAATCTTTCTTTCCTAACTTCATTAGCCTCAGCTTGGTTTTGCTTCAGAAAGTCATAGAGTTGATCATAATTCACCTGATGTAAGTCCTTTGTCTGATTAACAATTGTAACATAACGACCCCATTCTTCTGGAAGGTTATTGAGGAATTTGATGTTTGTTGCAATTGCTCGTGGTGTCAACTTGTTTCTGATTAACTCATTCATCAAAGTGCAAAACCTTGTGTAGTAAGATTCAATCTTCACCTTTAGTGGATGTAAAGTTCTCCCATTCAGTAAGAAGTTTGTTCTCAACATCTTGTTGTCCAATTTCTGTTCCATGACATATTCTTCTAACACGTTCCCACATAGCATAAGTACTTTCACAGCTGTCGACCGCAGCAAAGATCTCCCGTGGTAATCCAAGTTGGATTAAATGCATTGCCATATCATCAGCTTTGATCTGCGCCTTGTCTTCATCAGTGTAATCTGCTTCTGTTTGTATACGCACTGATGGTTCAGTAGGAGGTGTTGTATTTGGATTACCTTGAATTTGAACTTGTCTTGGCTGAAATGGACCGTTTTCTATGGATTTGATCATTAGGTGCCCGGTATCATTTGTTTTGATGTAACGAAGCATACGGCTTGTCCATGGGAGATATCCACCTTTTTCAAGCATTGGAGGTCGGTTTTCTGCACCGGCTGCATGAATGTCTTGCTGAGTTGCCATTGATGAAGTGTAGATGGATAAAGTTGATTCTTGGATCGTTCCAACGATATAGGAGTAGAGTTTAGAGTGAGTTGATGCAAGTTTTTATGGTGAAAATTTTGACTTAAAACCTTAAAACCTAAATAACTTCTTCTCGGAGCGTTTTTAAGCCTCGAAACTTCGCCTAAATCGATAAATCATTTAGCGTGTCGTTCTCCTCTTTCTCACGGTCGTTTTGACAGCTGATTCGTCAAAAACGGAGTTACGGTTCAAAAGTTATGGCCGTTTGAAGTTTGGTCGTCAAAACCTCACTTTTGTCAAAATTCTCGAAACTTTGCTTTGTTCTCGAAACTTTGGGATTTCTAAACTTTGTGATCTCGAAACTTAGGATTGCGAAATTTGGATCTCGAAATTTGTATTCTCTAAGACAGTGTTCTCGAAAATTTAAGTTCTCGAAAATTTTTGAATTTTTCAAAAAATCAATGTTCTCGAAAGTTCTCAATTTTTTGAAAAAAAAACAATGTTCTCGAAATTTTGCAGTTTTCGAAACCCTTGCAATGTTCTCGAAAATTGTTATTTTTTCGAAAACCCAATCACACAAATTTCGAAATTATACAATTTCGAAATTTAGCCACAAGTCGAAGTAATTTCTTTCTTATACAAGAGAGAAAATACCGAGTATCCAACTATGATCACGAAAGGAGCCGATACTTGTGTTCTCGAAAATCTGACAAGATTTCGAAAATATGGGAGGTGATTTCGAAACTTTGTCAAAATTTGATAATGCTTAAAGCTCACCCAAATGAAGTTTGTAGTCCAAGATTCTTGTACTTCTAGGCTTAAAAACACAAAAACTTGAAGAAAGTTCAAAACTTGATGATTTTTATGAAACTTTTTCGAGATCTAGAAAACAAGTACAAAAACCAAATCGAATTTTTAAGCTTGAAATTTTCAAAAAGGTTGAAACTTTCTTGTTAGAAAAGGTTTATAACACTAGTTTGTAATAAAAAAAAGTGTTAAAAACCAAGAAAACAAGAAAAGTGAGAAACTTTTATAAAAATAACGTGATAAATAGCTTAAAAACACGAAACAAACAACTTCTAAACCCTCCTAAATCATTGTTAGGCGATTGATACCACTTGTAGGACCTTAAATAACACAACTTTATCACACACAATATAAGCACAATAAGAAGGAAAGATGGTGACTTGTATGGAGTATATGTAATTCATGTATATAGAGAGAGAGATGGAAAATGAGAGCTTTTATTGAAAGAAAACACACACAAATACACACACAAGCACACACCTCAAATGAGCCTTTGAGGTGTTTAAATAGTTCTTAACATAAGATGCCCTATGGGCTTGGGCTTGGACTTGGTTACATGATTGGATAACTAGGCTTATGAAACATAGCACATAACATATTAGCTTGCCAAGTCCAAGGCCCAATGACTAAACTATTACTAATCTTAACAAACGACACAAAGTTACAATATGAGAATGACATCACTTCATAATACATATTTTTAATGCTAACAAATTGTATATTATTTGTTGCCCGAGTCGATATGCAACCCGTATGTTTATTTTTGAGGCTAAACTTATATTTGGGACATCTAATGTTGTCGTCTTTTATGTTAGCATTAAGCACGTTACTTGTTTCTTGCAGGGGCTACATGCTATTTTCACGGGTGAGGATGATACATGGGATGCCTGGCTAAAAATTCCCTCAGATGGATTTTCTAGCACACTTCAGTTTCGAGGCGTGGGTATGCTCCATCTCATTCACCAAAGCCAACCAATGTATATTTTTACGGTTTCATGGTTGACAGGTCTTATATTATGCAGCGTTATTAGTGCCTTAGTTTCTTACATTTCCCATATTTTTTTTTCAGAAAGAAACTGGCATTAGACTCAGATGTAAGCCACTTTTTATGTTGTTAACAATTTCATTTTCTAATGATAACACCATTGTATTTCTTAATTTATATTGCAGGTGACCACTCCAATGACCATTGAAACTTTGGAAAACGTACCAGTAATGGAAACAGTGGTAAGTAATAAAACATCCACCTTTGATTTTTTTAGTTTTACTACATGACTAATGTACCGTGGTTTATATATACATATAGGAACCTATTAAAACTATCGGACATATGAAAACGCTTGAGCCACGACAAACCGGTTCTACAGGTTACACCACCAACTATGATACCCAATATCAGTGAACAAAATCCAGGACTAAAATTAGTACCAACGAAGCGAAAACATTTGGTCTCTAGTGAAACCATGCAAAAGCAAGCTAAGGCGGCGAAGAGTCAACAGGTTTTAACTTATAATAGTTGAGAATTTGATTATATACGACATTACAATTATATATATATTTGCTTCATTTATATATACATTCTGTTTTATATATATATATATATATATATATATATATATATATATATATATATATATATATATATATATATATATATATATATATATATATATATATATATATATATATATACTAGCAGTAGTAACTTTGCTCCAGCAGTACTGACGTGGTACTAGTATTAACTCTCCTATCATGTTTGTGCAGATAGTTGAACCAGTGGCTCATCTAGTTCTGTTATGTTGTGAGCTTTGACATGTTCTAGTCCTGCTCTCATTCTGATGTGTTGATATGCAGCAGCCTACATTTTCAAGGCTTTTATATCCAGATGATGAGATTAGATCAATGGGAGAAAAAGTTGTAAGTTTAACTGCAAATTTTATTAGTATGTTCATTGTTTTGGATTAAAAGTCTTCATGATGTTGTTTGAATTACTGCTGATCATGTTTGTGTTAATATTGCTTAGATGGATTTAGTGCATCTCATGAACTTCAAAGAAAATGTGGCCAAGTATTTACTACTGCTAGTACAAAAGTTACTACTGCTGGTTAAAGTTGGTACTGCTCAGAGATTAAGACCGCTCGAAGTTGCTACTTGCTTATGGAAAAGATTATATATACTTATAAAGAAACTATTGTAAGCCGACTAGGACTCCTTGGTGTATAAAAGGATGCCCAATTTTATATTTTGTTCAGTTATACATTCCAATTTTATTGTATTTGAATTTGTTTTGATATATATTTGAATTGTTTTGATATATATTGATTTTTTAAATGTGACTAAAAGATGCATATAGTCACATTTATTAACACTTTTGGTCACTGTTTGCTTTAGTCGTTGTGTGACTAAATATTACCGAAGGCCACACAAAAATAAAATTCACGTGGCCATTGGATGATCTATAGTCACACAAAATACACATTTCTTCACTTTAAACAGCATATGGTCACACTTATTTACACTTTTGGCCACTGTTTAATTAATGGTATGTGACTAAATACCCAAAATAAACATGCTTTGTGTGGCTAAATATTACAAAAGGCCACACAAACATAAAATTCACATGGCCATTGGATGATCAATAGTCACACAAAATACACATTTCTTCACTTTAAACGGCATATGGTCACACTTATTAACACTTTTGGCCACTGTTTTGTAACAACCCGTAATTTTCCACGTCTGCTTTATTTCCAAACTTCAACAAGTTACTATTCATCATTTATTATTCACCGATCACTTTTCATCATTTTCGGAGTCGGTTTGACATTTCGAGAAGCGTTCAAAAATTTTACTATTCACAAAACACTATTCATGATTATCGTTCATCCGTATATTAGGTCATGCACGGATACGCATTATTTTAATTTACGTATGTTCAAATATTTAATAAACGTTACCACTCAGTTATTACTACTAACGTATACCCAATACTCCCGACTATGATCCTAACATATTTTCGTACTAATTATAATAATATCAAAATTATATTATTAGTTTACCCGGTGTTTTCAAGTCAACTGCTACATTTTACGTTAGGAGCTTATAACTCCGTCGGTTTGCGTTATTTCAACCCGATAATTTTTTTTAACACTCGATTCTCATCAGGAATGTAATTTCGTAATTTTTACAACTTCATCATATTTTATTTCAACTCGTCACGATTTATTTTTAGTTAACACGGTACACGATAACACCCAATGTACAAGATTTCTACACAAGAAAAATGCATTTTCTCTTCTCATGTACATGTGCAAGAGTTTCACTTCAACTTGACCTCTTATTTACCAAAATGCCATTGACCTCAAAGATATTTTGTACAAAGACTTATACTTACACATAACTACTTTTACAAAATCATAAATCAATGTTTTCTCTCATCTCTTCCTTCCTTCTTCATCCAATCGACCAAGAACACAAGACAAGGGAAAACCATTGAATTTTCAAGATTCAAGTATTTATCAAATCCTAGTAGTAATCTAGTTTGGGTTTTGAAATAAAAACCACAAAGATTAATTTGGTTTTCATCACCATCTTTCAGTAATCATCACAAGTAAGTTACTAATAATTTTCCTACTCTTTTAAACATTTACTTGATGTATTTTCATGATCTAGTAACAAAAACATGCAAATATACTATGATCCATACCACTTTTAATTTGTGTTACTACATATAATTGGTTTTTGATTTTCCTATGATTATTCCCATGAAACTCATCAAGGTTAGTGATGTTTAGGACCTCATGACACCCTAAGAAGGTGTATGGTAGGATTGAGTACTTGTTGAGTTGATTTGAAGTAGTTTGGTTAAGTTTTGAAAAAGTTATAAACTAGAAAAATCTATTTTTGACACTATTAGAAAGTTGCTGTCCATTTTTGCAAAATATAGAAAACTCAGGAGTTTTCGGGTAACATTGGGCTAGAGATTCAGAAAATACTTTCAAAAACGAAGCTATGGGCGAAAGAACGGATTAAAACGAGTTTATAACGAAGCAGATATGATTTTTACAAGTTTAACGACGAAAACAATTTTCTGAAAATTGTACTTGCTGTCCCACGATTTTCAAGGGCAAACCTGAGGTGTAAAACTTGATCTAGCCATCTTGACTTATCAAAAATATATTAATAAGTTGTCCCACGATTCCGGGGATATAAAGAACATAGAAAATGAGCTTATAACGAAAAAGATACAAGCTTTCGAACATTAGGCGATTTTAATATTTTGCTTCAGCACAACACTTAAAAAATTTTCAAGTATTAACCATTTCACCAAGTGACCATGTTGAGAGCCGTTTTTCTCATTGATAAACCTATTTCTGGAAAATTTGTATCTATGACAAAAAGTTAGAACACCCAGCCTAGTTGTTAAAACATCCAACCGTTTGTCAAAAGGATTAATAACGAATAACATATAGCCTTCCAAACTTTCCCGAAAATTGCCCAAAACCTGCAGAAACAGCCCAAACACCTCACTTCGCGGCTATTTTTCTTTATGATTGAGACCCGTATAGACAAACTTCAATTCTATGACTTTTTAGATAAGGTGAAAATCTTCTCAAAACTACTGAGCTTCTTTCCTAACTTTTAATATTCACCATTTTGCGACTAGTTTTGCGAGACCAATTTGGACATATTTTCAAGTAATGAAAATGTTATATTTTGCGACGAAAACCTTATATTTGCCGATAGAACACCAAACAAGGATCGTGGAGTACCGTTTCAACATATTTACATGAAAAGTGGTTATTAACTCAATGAGACGTCAAAAATGTATTTTTCGACGATAAACATTATTTTCAAATTTACGAGTGGTATCGGTAACATACGTATTTGCATGTGTAGCATTATTTCATTTCTTACAATAGATCATATCATTCATATTAGGTTGCGGTTAGAGATCGTGCCTTATTTCAGTTCATACATTTTGTCATCATATCACTTGTAACAGGTGAGTATTCACGAACCCCTTTTTCTAACTATTTTAATCGTTTTGGGGTGAATGCATGAATTATACTTGAACTAAATTGATTGTTATTTATTGAACTCTTTTGACCTAAACTTTTGAACTTAAATCAAACTCTTGAACTTTATTGCGAACTTAAGACTTGTTTTGAACTTAATGAACCGTATGTGCTATGACCTAAAGTCTCACCTTATTGGTGGAGCATTCTTAACCTAAAGTCTCGCCTTATTGGTGGAGCGTGCGAAGTCTCCCACGTTTGGAGCGTTCTTAATCGTATATAATAGTTGTATGATGTACTGTTCGTACATTCACATTGTTCGTCACCTATTAGTAGTATGGATAGCGCTATTAGAGGTCGGCCAACCTCTCGTCCACTATGTTATGGGACGCATATTATTTAATTAGGGGCTTTGCCTGGCATACATTATTACATATGTGGTGCTTATATTGTGACTTATTATGACCGCGTGTGCTTGACTACAAGACATAATACTTTACATGCAAGGGGTTGTGAACACACAGGTTGCGAATTTTGTATGGGCGGGATTTGCAACTGAGTGGATTTACAATGCCTTTGCCTTGCGAACTTTCTCAAATGGTTTTTCATATTATATCAAACGTGTGTGCTCACCAACTATTTTCATTGTTGACCCGTTTTCTATCATGCATTTAAGGTGATCGTCAGTAAGCTTTTCTTCAAGGTATTTGCATAATGAAGTTTTCACATCTTATTACTGATCATTATGTATATTTTAAGTTGCCAATGTCGACTATAACAATGTTGTAATGATATACTTTTCATTTAATGTAAGTTATGGTATTGTTCTATATCTTTTTGCGATGTATATTGATTTCGTCGCATCTCGCGTTTCCGCCTTCGGCGGGGTGTGACATGTTTGCTTAATGGTATGTGACTAAATACCCAAAACAAACATGCTTTGTGTGACTAAATATTACAAAAGACCACACAAATATAAAATTCATGTGGCCATTAGATGATCAATAGTCACACAAAATACACATTTCTTCACTTTAAACAGCATATGGTCACACTTATTAACACTTTTGGCCACTGTTTGCTTAATGGTATGTGACTAAATACCTAAAACAAACATGCTTTGTGTGACTAAATATTCCAAAAGGCCACGCAAACATAAACTTCATGTGGCCATTGGATGATCAATAGTCACACAAAATACACATTTCTTCACTTTAAACAGCATATGGTCACATTTATTCACACTTTTGGCCACTTTGTGTTAAATTGTATGTGACTAACTCCAAAAAAATAACACCCATTGTGTGACTAAATCATCAAAAACGTCACATTTGTTGTATATTCATGTGGCCACAGGACGGGAAATAGTCACACAAAATACACATTTACTTGAATATATCATCTCAAATGTCACATACATTATATATTTATGTGGCCAAAGGCTGAAAAATAGTTACTTTCAAAAAACATTCGCGTGACTATAAAGTGTTTACAGTCACTGATAATGACTAATCCAACAAAATTTGTGTCTAATTTGTCACACATATTCAGGGTTTTGGTCACTCTTTTTCGATGGAAAAGGCCACGAACTCAACAATGTGACCATATGCCACCTACGGTGGCGGGACCTTTAGTGACACACAACGAAAAAAACGTGTGTGACTATAGGCATATCGTCACACATTTTTGGCGTGACCAATACAACTTTTTGTACCAGTGAATTAAAGTGAAAAAATCTAGAAATGTTGTGATCATTGCTAAAAATTGGGACTTAGTATGGGCAAATAACATGTTGAGAGCTGCATGAAGTTACATGAATTATGGGTGTTGGATTCAAGTTTATATTGCAGAGGGCTAATACCTTGGGGTTCTTACCAATCTACTTTTCTCATTTAAGTCTGTTTGAGTGGTTGTAGCTATGGATAGAGTTAGAAGGGGAGTGTTTGGTTTAGTGTGAGATTTCTATAATGTAGTTGCCTGCAGATTGGTTTAATGGTGCTGAATACTCTATGGTTGATTAGATAATTCTATTGTCTAATTGACCTCTTCTGAATTGCTAGAATGGGATTATGCAGAATATGATTTGATAGTCTGCTATCTTTGGTTTATTCTAGTTACTTCAAGTCTGTTATTCACAGAAGTGAAGTTAATTTGTAACTCACTAGAATAGATGGCCTTGTACCTTGGAGAACAACTTGTATTAGCATGTTTTGCTTATTCTGCTTTTTCATTTAGCCTTGGGAGGGAATGAATAAGCAGTTTGAGTCTCACATGATGATACATTGTTTTTCTTCATAAAGTAGGTTTCCTATTCTGATGGGAAGTGAGTTATGGTGGGGTAGTGTATGGAGTATGGAATAGTGAGGAGTGAAAGATGATCCTACTTGGTCCATACTATATTCTACCCATTGGAGGTTTGGTTGGTCCTCCCACAAGGTGTGTGTTCCCATTTGTGTGAAGCCATTGTAGTACATGGAAATGTAGCACAGATGGTATAGCCCTTGTCTTGGAGGGGTAATGGGTTCCTAATGATGCCATTCATCTAGACTGTCTTGGTTATTGTGGTGGTAGGTTGAATGATCAAGATGGCTAGATGTCATGGAAATGTAACTAGATGGTCTTGGTGCTCTAAAGGTAAACTGGGTAAGCTGCAGTGTGTTTCTTGAGATGTCTCAAGTTAGTATGTTTCTGTTTTGTATTGATTCTAAAAGAGATTAGACTTGTCTAATTCTCTGTATCTTTGGATGTATGGTTCCATGTAATTAATAATATATGTTTACCTATTGCACCAAAAAAATTGAAACTGTTTTGTACACTTGTTTCCTTTCCAACTTTCACAATACTTTAACGTTACATTTTAATCGAAGCCGAATATATATTTGTTTGTATATAAAAGTTTGTGCATGAGATATATATTAGAGTGCTTCGACAATGTAAACACGAATATGAAATCAGGTATACACATAATATTGAGAATTCTATACACCCAAATAGAAATCTATATACAATTTGGAACCTCTAGTTGCAATTGATTTTTCCAAAGTGTGTCACTTGAATGCATGCTTATGTTTAAAAAGATAAAAATTTAAAGAAAAGTATGTGTTGGTGGTTGGTGCAGTGGTAAGTAAGTATGGCGCGTCCTAAGGTGAACCGAGGTACCCGGTTCTATTCTTACCTCTGCCTCCCCCAAACAACGCTTTTTTAATTTTACATCCTTTTTGTATAGTTATAGATTAGGGGGCAATTTCATATCTCAACTTACTTTTTAAGGGTTTTTAATTTTATTTTAATTTTATTTTGATTTATTATTTATTTTTTTATGTACTTGATATATATAAATTACACCGTTTATTATTCTTACGGTGATCATGCACTAATTGTGTTTCCAAATGTATTCCATCAATCCATTATCCATCATACATAAACTTTGTTGCATGCATCGTTTGACAATTGTTTTCCTGAATTCATGCTACAGATTTACTATACTTCTATGAAAATGGGAATTATACAACTGTTACCTTTCAAGCTATAACTATACTTATAGTTTATAATTATTAAATTTATTGGTCCGTGGCTAAAGGGTTGGTCTTCGAGACCTCACATCACAAGCATGTTATTTTGCATTGTTTTGTGGTTCATCGTATTAGTTTTTGTTCTATGTTTCGTAAACGTTCCCAATGTTTCCTCGTACTACATCGGTTTATAACATCAATGTAACCTGTACGTAGGTGTCACAACTATGCATAATATGTAGTTATCTTATCATGCCTGTGTTTGCTTCGCTATGTATGTAAGTGTCCTTTGTCTTTCTCATTTTTGGCATACCTGCTACATTATGAAGGCTTCATAGTCTATAGTTATAAATAGATGTCAATTATATTACCTCCTTAAATTTATTTTTCTTGTTAGAGCATCCACTATACTAAACGTTTATAATTATGCCACATGACAAACACATAAATCTTTTAGATTTATAAACCTATTTCCACTATAAGAAAGCTTGTTAAAAATATATAACATAACTCAATGCATTAAATTGTAAAGAGTTCTAAGATTTTCGACCTCTTTAGGCCATGTAAGCATAAAACTGATTCATACTATGGTTAACAATATTATGAACTTCTTCATTTTTTTATAAACAACGATAATGGATGATCTGAAATTTACTCACTTAACTTTATAGTCATGAAACTGATTCCTACTAGAGAGGTTCTGCACCTATATATATATATATATATATATATATATATATATATATATATATATATATATATATATATATATATATATATATATATATATATATATATATATATATATATATATATATGTATATTTTTTTTTGAATAGCCAATTCGTTAAAAAACTAGCAAGGCGCTAGGAAGAAAAAATTACAAGAAAATAAGCGAAGGGTTTTTTAACCAATCTATCCAGCTAAAACAAGACTTACTTCTAGATCTACACCATAAAAACAAGACTTACTTCTAGATCTGCACCTATGTTTTACTTACAAATTTTTATTTTCTAAGAAGTTTATAAAAACATATATGGTCATGGTCCTAACATTAAGTGCCAAATGCAATACAATTTACTGACTCACATTTTGGCCAAATAAGTCCCCAATCACTTTTTAACCAAATAGTATACGTTTTGTGTTATGTAAAATATTAGGATTAATTATGACTAAGCCTATAGGGTTGCAATCACTTCACGAGAAAGATACATTGGTTGGTATCATGCATGGCATGCGTAATTAAGCTTCAATATTTGATTAATCGACCCACTAACATAAAAGTTTTACTGGTAAATAACAATTCATAAATAACCACTTTAATCTAATTCATGCCTATTAGTCAGTGTTCTAAAAGGCGCGCCAAGATGCCGCCAAGGCGTCGCCAAGACGCGAGGCGTGGCCTCGACGCAACCAAATGGACCAAGGCGTGAGGTCTAGGCGTTGTGTGAAAAGGCGTGGAATAAGGCGCGAAAAGACGTGCAAAGGCACGCCTTTTTGGTAAAGCGTGGCGCCATTTTTAGAAGCATTTAAGGGATTTATATATTTAGGCTTGAATTTCAAGTATTTGGGTTATTTTTTTCTTGGACCTCGTAATTTCAAAACTTAATTCCTACTTGGGCCTCTTATTTGGGCCTGGCTATTTGGGATTTGGGCTTTAGTATTTGAAATTGCTTTTATAAAATGATATAAAATTATAAATACATAAATTTATAAATATTTTGTTGCCACCTTAAGCACGCCTTAAGAAACGCCAAGGCTTCGCAAAAGCGCGTAAGGCTTGAGGCATGACTGTGCCGCCACGCCACGCCTCACGCATTTTAGAACAATGCTATTAGTTGATAACTAACAGTTTATCATATTTTATAATTTCTTGTATACAGTAGTTTATAAGTAGTTGGGTTGGTAACCCCGCCCGTATTCTACCTGTTACTTCCTCCGTTCTATATTAAATGTTCACTTTTGATTTTTTGAATCTTTTTTCTTTAATTTTAACTTTAAATATTTTTTTATTATATAATATTTGATGAAAATTATATCAACGAAAATACGTTTAAAACCCACTTCATTAATATATTTTGCGTCAAATATTATATAACGCAAACAAAAATATTTAAAGTAAAAGTTGATAAACGAAGACATTGAAAATTCAAATTGAACATTTAATATAGGACGGAGATAGTATATATATTTGACGATGAAACGTACTTGTATAATTGATTTTAAATAGGTTTTCCATCTCGAAACAAATATCCACCATTGCACTCTCCGTCAATAAAATAGCATTTTTGCTAACTAATATCTTTTTTGATTGGTTGCAATACAAAATAAATTTTTATTTTGAGACATCATAAAATAGAAATATAAACACTTATTATGAGCCGAAGGAGCATAACATTACAAATTTACATTCATATAGTTAGTATTTTAGTTTACTTTTGTGTAAATTGTGTCAGCAAATATTGTTTTATAATTCCGAGTTAGTTAATAACGATGAGATATACATATATAAGTCAAGCATGCATGTTTTTTGACTCACTCGTTACATGCACCGCGAATGTTTGTTGCATTAAGCTTGTTTCCAATATGTTAATAACTTTCGACGTTTAGTTAGTAAGCTTAAAGTACAATTTATACAAAGTGTAAAGTTATTTAAAAACATTCTAATCAAAGCCGAACAAACATTTTTTCATCTAAAAAAGACTTGTGCAGGAGATAATTACTATACAACTTTGAACCTATATTTACAATTGTGTAGAAGATTGTTTTAAAGTGGGTCGCTCCAACACATGCTTGTGTTTAAACATTAGAAATTTACAAAAAGTATATGTGGTGTTTATAGTTGGGTTGGTAAACATAATGTCTGAAGGTCAGAAGGTGGGAGGTACCCGGTTCAAATCTTACCAAACTTATTGTAAACCCATTTTTAGTTTTTACATCTTATTCATTTTTATATTCGAACCAGTGTTCTAAAAGGCGCTGCCAAGGCGCGAGGCGTGGCCTCGGCCCCACGAAATAGACCAAGGCGTGAAGTCTAGGCGTCGTGTGAAAAGGCGTGGAATAAGGCGCGAAAAGGCGCGCCTTATCGTATGGCGTGGCGCCATTTTTAGAAAGGGATGATGTGGTCTTAAATTTTGGGCGTAGTAATATCTAAATATAATTCAAATTTTTACTTTATTTCTTATGCATATCACTTTTTGTGAGCTCACTTTTTGTAAACTCACCTTTTGTAAACTCGATATGCATATAAAATATGATATTATAACATAAATGATAAATATATAAATATTTTTTCGCCGCCTTAGTCACGCCACAAAAAACGTCATGGCTTCGCCATGGCGCATAAGGCTTGAGGCGTGACCTTGCCGCCACGCCACGCCTCACGCCATTTATAACATTGATTCGAACTGTATATAAATTACATCGTTTATATGCCATGAGACAAGTTCATATGCACTTGTTAACGCTATATATCAATTATGCAACATATCTCGACGTGTTTCTAAACTAAGAGTAAGCGGGTGATCGATTTGAGAAAATGTTGTTAAGTGCCCGATTTTACGACAATTCAACATCCATGGTTTTAAAGTATACACGAATATGAAACTCGGGTGTACACATAATATAGAGATTCTATACACCCGATCAAATAGAAATAGAAATCTATAAATACAATTTTGAACCTATAGTCACAATAGACTTTTCTAAAATGAGTCAAGGCATGCTTATGTTTAGATAATAAAAATACAAAGAAAATGATGTAGGTGTTGTAGTTGGGTTGGTAAGTATGATGTCTACAAAGACGGAGGTTCATGGTTCAAATCTTACCAATCTTATAATTTATTATATTTTATTTCTTCATCCGTCCATCCGTGGCTTCGAGACCTCACATCACACACATCTTTTTAGTTTTTGTTCGATGTTTCTCGCATGTCTTGTACTTTTACTAGTTTAATAATTTTTATTTATTAAATTTTATATTTTTTGTTCTGTACTTTACATTTCACTGTTTTATAATACAAACAAAGTTATAAAAAAATAAATAAATAAGTAAATTTAAAAAACATAAGGAGTATAACTTGTAAAAATGGGCGATCTTAATAACCCACCATGTTTCGTAAGTGATGCCAATGTTTCCTTGTTTTCCGTCGATGAAAACATAAATAACCAGCACGTATGTGTCACAACTATGCTAATATATTGACATATCTTGCATGTGCTCGCTTCGCCATGTGTATATGTGTCCTTAGCGTTTATCATTTTTGTCATACTTGCAACATAGAAGACCCGTCTTGGTTATAACTTAGATGTGGGAAAACCAACCGGAGCAAGTATGATGAGTTGGCCAAGCAATCTAAACTAGGTTAAATTTGTATCTCTCCTACACAAAAAAATGTTTACCAATGAACAATCTTTAAAGAACACATTAATCATACGAAGTTTACGAACATAAACTTATCACATCATTTGAAAACCTTTCCTCAACACTGAACAATGTTAAAATGGAAGAACCTCCCATTTGAAACATTTGAGTTACCTCAAAGAAATATGTTTTCTTTCAGATTTTCGAATGGATACAAGCTAACAAATACTCTTAAGAATTGCCAAACTTATATTGGAGTTGAGTGATGCTATAACAGTATAACAAAATGATTTCCAAAATTCAATTTCAATAAATTAATCTCGTTACCGATGATTTGGGCTTATTGTATTAGGTAATAAAAAACACAAAACAAGAGGGTATTTGATAGTGTCAAGGTAAATTAAAAATAAAAGGCTTTTAATAGTGTAAATTGGAAATTTCTTTTTGATGTGATGAGACAAATGAGTTTCGGGTCTAAATGTGTAACTGGATTTAGGCTTGCTTGTCATCAGCTTCAATACCGGTTTTGGTGTATGACTCTCCAACAAACGAATTCCAAATGGAGAGAGGGATTAGACAAGGCGATCCTTTTTCCCCGTTCTTAGTCTTAATTAGCGGAGGCATTGCAAGTTTTAATTCTTGAGGCTTGTAATAAAGTTTTTTTCAAAGGGTTATTTCAAGATAACGATGGCTCAAATGTTTCCCTTCTCCGATACGCCGATGACGCTTTGTTTTTGAGAATGGTCGTATATAAATGCTTCAAATTTGATACGTATCCTTGCCTTTTTCCAAGAGGCCTCAGGATTATGAATTGATTTATCAAAGAGCAGGTTTTATGGCATGGGAGTAGATCCTGCAGAAGTTGAAATCGTCGTTAATGCCATTAATTGTGTCCATGATAAGCTGACTTTTGTTTGTTTAGGCCTTCCTGTTGGCAACAATATATGTAAGGGGAAAAGTTGGAACGGTGTGATTAATAATTTCTTAAGAGAATAGGCTCCTTCAATCGAGGGTCGGCTAACCCTTTGTAAAGCAGTGTTAGGTACAAACCTCTTTATTACCGTTCATTGTTTAAAGCTCCATCCATAATTTTAAACCATCTAGAATCTATTAGAAGGCGCTTTTTTGGGGGTATCAAGGAAAATGAAAATAAGATTGTATGGGTAAACTGGCTAAAGGTGTGTTTAAGTAAAAGTTGTGGAGGTAGATTTAGGGCGTTTGAAAGATAAAAATATGAGTTTATTAGGGAATTGGAAGGAGATTTTGCAATGAGGACAATGCTATGTGGCAAAAGGTTATTAAAGAGATATACGGACCACGTGGAGGGTTTTAATCAAACAACTCCTCTACAATGTGTTCTAGAGTTTGTCATGGTATTGTGCGTAACTTCAAAGACATTGAGTTATTAGATATTCCTTTCAAAAAATCTATGATAAAAGAGGTTTTCAACGGTTCTTAAACACACTTTTGGAGTGACATTTGGTGTAAGGAAGGTAAGAAATTGATGGAAAATTTTCCCCGATTTTACATGCTAGAAACAAATAAGGAATACAAGGTTATTGATTGTTGGTTCCTTGAAAACAAGGAGTGGCGTGGTAATTGGGCTTGGTGGTCTAATCCGTGTGGTCGTGCATCTACCGATCTTGTAGATATGATGAGATTAGTTGGTAATTTAGTCTTATCCCTCACAGCCCCGACCGATGGTTTTGGGTCTTGGACCCGTCGAGAAAATTCTCAGTGAAAGCATTATCTCGTTTGGTAGAATTTAAATCGATTGGAGGTGGAGAAACAAATCAAAATTTTATATGGAACCATTGGGTTCCACGCAAAGTTAATATATCTACATGGGGTTTGTTATGTTTCTCTGTGGGCAATATGACATTGGAGAAATCTGATTTTGCATGCTTCCCCACATGATGTGGATAGTGTTAAACAAGAAGACATTTTTCTATCTATACAAAGACTTTCTATTCTTTGGATATATAATAGATGTTCATGTTTCAACCTTAAGGGATGTAGATGGGTTTCGAATCCTCGTGGAGCTGTAGATGTTTGACAACTTTGCATCAGGTGTGTTGCTTGTTTTAAAAGTTGATATGATATGGTAGTATAGTTTTTAGGATCTTAGTTTGGTTTTTTCTTTAAATTTCTTATGTTTGCTTGGTGCTCCGTCATAGAGCCCATGTGGGTTAGTTTTACTTTGGTGCCTTTTCTATATACGGATCTTTGCTTTTAGGGAAAAAAAAGTAAAAAAACACAAAAACAATCAACCACTTATAGAAAAAAAGAAATTTAAAATAAAAAATAATAAAAAAGATCAACATGTCGAAGAAATTATTCAATGAAAAACAAGTAAGACTTAACGTTAATAACACTAAGGGTGTGTTTCTTTTTTACTATATGGGAAGAGATAGTGGGAACTAGTAATTTAATAGTATTTTTTTAAAATGGGACCCACTATTTCTATTGTTTAGACTATATTCAAAAGGCAAAAATTATGTTATCCTCCCCAATAAGTAACTTATATAGATATGGACCTCACATGTCTCTTAGTGTATAGAAAAAAAGGAACACCCCCTAAGTCATACTTTTTTTTTGAACGACAACTTATATAAGAACCTAGCAAGATGCTAGAAAAAAATTACAAAGAAAGTAATTTAGGGTTTTTCAACCAACTATCCCAAGAAAGCGAGCTATTACATCTACTAACACACCAATCAAAAACACGGGACACAATATCATCGAAGAGCACCGAACGCCTCGGAGGAACCTCAGTAAAGATAGACCGATTCCTAAACGTCCAAATATGCCACCAAGCTACACAGAACACACCTTCCAATATAAGCTTAAGCTTAGACGGCAAACGAATGGTGGAGAACCAAACATCCCAATCGGAAAAGGACGAAATATCATTCGAAACAAGATCCCACCACCGGCAAATCCTACGAAAAACGAGCTTAGCCAACTCACATTGAAACAATATATGGATGGAATCCTCTGGAACCACTCCACAATTTGGACAAAGAGAAGATTCTAAAACAACCCCTCGTTTAGCAAGATTACATCTCGTCGGAAGACGATCAAGACGAGCACGCCATATGAAAATATTGATCTTGATCGGGATATACTTCACCCACCTCATAGCTACGACTGAAGACGGAAGAAAAATATCGTCTAAAGAAGATCGGATATTTTTAACTCGAAACACTCCATTACCATTTATATCACAACACCATATGTCCTTGGAAGAAGAAAGGGTTATCGAATTAGAATCGAAGATAGTTCCACCTACTGCTGTCGCTCGACACCATCCCGAATCGGTCGACAAAACGAATCATCAATCGAAATAGCACCCAACTTAACAGAAACAAAAACCGCTTTATCTTTCTCGAGAGCAAAGATGAGAGGAAACCTGACACTAAGAGGACAATCCAAAACCCAAGTATCCAACCAGAACCGAGTGTTGCAGCCGTTCCCAACATGTTTCTTACAACGGGACACAAAGTCAAAACCTTTCGAGGACAGCACTTGGATTTCATGAGGAATAGAACACCAATTCGGAGCATAATTTGTCGGATGAAGATCTATCGAAGTCCCATCGAAGCACTAATGACACGAGACCAGATGGACCCATCTTGCGAGATAACCGCCACACCCACTTGAGAAGTAAGGCTCTATTCAGCGCATGAAAATTGGACACATCGAGACCACCGTTTTTCTTGGACGCCAAAATTCTTTCCCACGCAACCCAAGTAATTTTCCTCTCCAATGGATCAGCTCCATAGAAAAAATTACTACGGATCGATTCCATATTATGTAAAACACCAAAGTCATGTAAAAAATTACCCCCTAAGTCATACTTATTTCTCAAGAATAACCTTCTATTCATATCAACTTGAATAAACAACACTCACTTGAGCATATAAGCCAACATATTTCTTTTACTTGAACCATGTGGGATGGAGGCATACTTTTTTTTTTTAATTGAAATTGGATTTCGTTATTCTTTTGTTATACGGTTATAGTATCACTCAATCCAATATAAGTTTGGTGATTTATACAAGTATCTTTTAGCTTGCCATTCCAAAATTTTGAAAGAAAACACATTTCTGTATATGTTATGAACGTCAAGTTCTTGCATTTTAACATTGTTTTGTCAAGGAAAGGTTTCAAATGCTGCAGTAAGTTTATGTTTGTACGATTAATATGTTCCTTTTCACATTGTTCATTGGCAAACAATTTTATTTTTATTTTTGGGTAAGAGAGTTACAAATTTAACATGGGTTAGAGTGCTAGATCAGCCCATCATATTTGCTCCGGTTGGTTTAAGATAAATCAAACCTAAATCACTCATATAACCAATAGTGTATGTAAAACCTCGCCGAAGTGTACCTTCCACATTCACGTGTTATATTTTCTCACATCTAATTATAACCAAGACGCGTCTTCTAAGTTATAAAAAGGCATTTATACACATGGCGAAACAAATGCGCGCTCGATGTATCTATAAATTAATTATGCATACTTGTGTATTAACAGTATAACAAAATACTATACCGAAATAATCCAATTTCTATATATTAATGTTAGGTTAGTGATAATTTGCGCTTATTTGTAGTAGGTAATAGAAAATGTTTCGGTTAGTCAAGTGTTGGGTTTAAGCATTCATTAACGAAATGGACTAGTTAGACCAAAAGTAGAATGGGCTTCCTTTGAGGCGACGAATTGCTACTTAAATCTAGGAAACAGCTGGAAATTCGAGAGGATCGCCTTTGGGAGCGTTCGAAGTTGACAAAAGTCACACAATCCCATTTTAATTTTTCCAACGGTCAACACCCAACAAAAGTTCTCGTTTAGTCCTTGTTGCATCAATGACACTTCCTTAACAGCAAAATGATCATAATAACAGCTAAAGAAAGCAGAATGTTACAACGATTGTCAAAAAACTTCGGCTTATACTTTAGACTGAAGTATAACTTAATCCAAAAAAATGATGAGAAAATTCTTTTTTACGGACCCCTCAATTCGGCTAAATAATAAATATTATAAAGAAGAGTTGGAAAATAAGTACGCATAGGACAACATTTAGGCTCGCCAAGATAATTTTTTTGTAAGAATACGGCAAAAGTATATAAATAACATTTCGTATAAAATAATTAAAATCCTATTTTTGTGATATCTTGCTAACAAGCTCAATTTTTTTAAGCTTATGGAATTATCAAATTTTGCTTATAAGCTTAAATAAGCCATAACACTTAAGCTGATATTCTCATAAGTCTTGAACTAACAAGTTCATATTTACCAATTGGGTATACACAGAGTAATGAGAGCTCTATACCATTATAGGAATCATTATAGATCGAGCTTGTTAACTGTTAACTAGGATACAGGATTGTGTTTAAATAATAGAAATTGAAAGAAATGAATGTGGTGGTTAAATGTTGGACTGGTAAGTATGATGTCTGTTAGCATGGAGGTGCCGAGTTCAAATCTTACCAGTCCAATCTTTTAGTTTTTATATCCTTTTTCTATGCCTATCATTTATTATTCATAGAGTGATCATACATTAATGGGAAAATAATAAAAAAATACATTTAACTTGACACTTTTTACCATTGTATTTTGCCAATTATTTTTTTTCATTGTAACACAAAACTTGACATTTTTTTTTATTGTATGTACTAAGCGTCGCATCGTTAGTCCTTTACACTAACGGTCGTTAGTAATAACTTAAAATTCCGTTTTTTTTACGTTTTTATACTTTTCATCCGTTTTTGTCTGATTTTACACATTTTCGTCATTTTTTACATATTTTCGACTGTTTTTTTTTAGGTTTTCGTCTGTTTCTGCACGTTTTCATATGTTTTATCATGTTTTCATCCATTTTCATACGTTTTCATCCGTTTTTACACATTTTCGTCTGCTTCTACACGTAAAAAACAAACAATAACAATAATAAAATAATGAAAATAATAATAATAATAATAATAATAATGATGGCAGTGTGTTGGGGAAGAAGACCTTTTTTTGCCATATTCGGTAGTGTTTATCTTTTGTGTAGGATAGTTGGTACAGTTTTGCTTTTTTGCGAGTTGTATTCTGGGGGACCTCTAGATGCGATTTGTGCCATTTTGCTTTTGTTAAGCTGCTGCGTGTTGGTGATTGGGTTTGATGCGATTAGTGTTTTCGGTGGGCCCCACATCTGCAGTATTTTGACTTGTATTGTTATTAAGCTTATTAAGTGGGGAATGCGATTTGGTGTTCTCTGTGGGCCATTCATTTACAGTATTTTGTCTTTGGCCCGTTACTGTTGTGTGGGTGGGCTGTTGTTGGGCCTTTTCGTGGGCCTGTTTGGCACTGTGTGGTTTTTAGTGTTACATTCTTTGGATAGTGGGCTTTGTGTTTTACTCCGGTTACCCTTGCCTTAAGGGACGAATTGTGTGTTGAACACACAAAAAAAAAAAAAAAAAAAAAAAAAAAAAAAAAATTACATATATATATTTATTTGTGGGTATGGCGATTGCGCGGTTTCATTGCCCTTTTGTGGGTTTAAGTGGTTGTCATGATGGTCATGGGAACGGCCTAACCAAAACCTCGTTGATCACTCATCTTCGTGACCACCATTTCGGAGTGGATGCACTACCTACCACCAAACAATCCCTGACTAATCATGCTATTTTTAAGGAAGCTGAGGTTACGTTGAAGCGCATGGGTCTCTGGTTATGTGGGATTTGTTTTAAGACGCATACTCTTCGTACTAAGTGTCGGCATGGATCTGATTTTGTGGCACCTCCTGATTGTGGTGATGGTGTTGTTAGGTTTGTGTTATTTGATCTCGCCAAGCCACAAGTTCCTTCTTCTGCTCGTGTTAAAGACTTGGTTTTGGATGAATGGTCTAGTTTTGATTTACACCTACTTGACACCTTGCTGTCTAAAGGGTTGCACACTGTCAAATCCATCCCTCCTAAGTGTCGTTTGGGTTTCTCTCGCGTTTTGAAAGGAGCTCTTGATAAGGTGATCTGCACACCTGAGGACATTTCTTGTTGGGTTAGCCTGTTAGTCTTACCACTTTGTCTTCTTAAAACCTTTTGCCCGAGGAGTAACACGGAGTGTAGGTCTGCCATTAAACGCCAACGCCAAGAAGAATACATTGCTAACGCCATTCGATCGTGGGGTACGTCAGGTGGTAGTCTGCAACTTGTTAGAGAGGTTTTAGCTGAATCATCCCCTGCGTGGGATGATATTAATGAGGAATACTTTGATGTGAGTGAGCGCAATATCAAGCAACGTAAGAGGAAGATTTGTGATGGCCATTATACTGCCGCTGTCAGAGTTCTTTCTTCTTCAGGGGTTGCTCCTTATAATGATACTACTCTTGAGGACTTAAAGGCTAAGCACCCCTTCAAGTCTGCTCCTTCTTCGCCAGATATACTTATTGATCATCATAACCTCGTTGCATCTCCTGCTGTGGTTCTTGACATGATTAAGAGTTTCCCCCGCGGTACGTCTTGTGGTCGAGATGGTTTGCGAGCCCAACACCTGTTGGATTGCTTTAGTGGTGCTGCTGTGGCTATTTTTGATAAGTTAATCGATTCTATCACCCATGTGGTAAATCTTTTCCTCGATGATTGTTGATACAAAAGTTGGGCGTTCCTGATATGGGCTCTTGCTCTCGTACCAATTCGCTTCTTAATGCTTAAAACCTGCGCACTAAGAAAATAAACAACACCGTTAGACTTATCGTGGGATTGTCTCCCACGATTAGACTCCGGCGTGAGAGTAAGTAATCGGTTTAGGGTTCTCGTAAAGAGTTTTAAGGTTTGTGAATCGTACCTTTAATGAGAATTATGTCATTCCTTATATAGGCGCAGAATCCATGTAGGGTTCGTGCTCCTTACGTTTCGCACACATGGTGCTTATCCGGGTTAAGGATATCTATTCCATAGATAGAAGATTCTTATCTATACCGTATATAGTTTGGTTGGGCTTGCGTGAGCCCACTCCATTATTAATGCGGCCCAAGTTATAATAGCCCATGCATGGTGGTTATTGGCCTTGGTAATGTTTATCATTTGGGCTCGTGGCCCATATATAGACTATACGTCATCATGTCCCCCCAGTCTAGTGTGCGCGGCTCGTAGCCGCGGAGGCTAGACTAGTCACAACAGCGGTAAGCGTGGCGGGAGAAATTTTGAATATTGCTGCCCAATATTGGGGACAATGTACCTAGTCATAGATATTTCAAAGAAATGCCTCGAAAATCGGGAGTTGTGTCCACGTGTCCCTTGGAAAAGGGAAAAAGTGCATGTACCATTTCGGATTCTAGCCACACGTTTTATGAGTGGGATACACGTGGCCTTCATCTAGGGTTTTTTGATTGCTTATATAAGAGTCGCCACCTCCATTAACCCAAATCACACAGTAAAAAACACATACTCACCATTGCACATTTCTTCAAAGCGTTTTTTGCAAAGTAAGTAACTGTTTGATTAGGTAATTTCATGTGCGTATTCTAGTAAATACATTGAAAATGGTTGCCCAATTAGAGGAGTTTCGCTCTGCGATGAGTGAGGATGATGTGCGTCAGTTTTCATCTGACTACTTCATTCCTCTGGATGTGCATCCAGAGGCTCCAGACGTCGATGCGTGTATAGCCGATTTCCCTGAAGGGAAAATAGGACTATACACGCACTTTTTTGAGTACGCTAATTACCGCGTACCTATATCTATTTTCTTGAGCAATTTGCTCAATTTCTATCGTCTTCATATCTCACAGTTGCACTGTATAGGTGCGGCGAAGGTATCGAATTTTGAAGTAAACTGTCGTTTACTTGCGATAGAACTGATCGTTGACCTATTCCGCGCCTTCTACCACACAACGTGGTCGCATGGATGGGTATCCTTTGCGAAGCGCGCGGGGAAGCTTCAGTGCTATACCAAGAAGGTAGACTCCCTGAGGCATTGGAGGGAGTATTTTTTCTGGGTTGATGATGTGGTGTTTCCATCGCCCTTTGAGTTTTACACTCAAGACACGTTGCCGAAGGATGGGCGCCCCGCACCCGGTTCCTATAGTTTGGCCGATGCGCAGACCATTGATGCCAATCGCATCCCCATTAACCCTTATCCGGAGGAGTTTTTGGTGCATGTGGGGTTGAGTCGTAGCTATTTCGGGGGTGCGGACGAGGTGCCAACCTTCATTGATGAGGAAGGCCGGGGTGGGTGTTCGTCCCTTTTTTTCTTCTACTAATGTAAGGTTTTCTCTATGCGCACGTTTAATAACTAATCTTTGTTCTTGCTGTTTGTTCCTGTTGCGCAGAAATGGATTTGTTTGCGGTGGTGAAGCTGGAGAAGCCAAAGCAGGTGACCATTGGCGTGCGCCCTCCGAGGGAGAATGAGCAACCGCTTTTGGAAGCGACTGCAGGTCATCTGACGGTGTTGGGACCTGTTGGCCATGAAGATTCGCCGCCTCTCCAAGTTACGCCCGTACAGAGCGTGGCGCCAACTGTGGAGACGGCGCATGAGGAGGAGGCGCGCGCTGAATCATATGATAGCGTGGAGATACTGAAGCCTGAGGAGGTGTTGAAGCCTGAGGAGGTAGCGCGGAAGCTAAAGCGCAATGGGGAGGCTGGTGGCAGCAGTACTTCCAAGAGGAGGCGCCATCTCATTGGAGATGCAGAGTCTTCTGCGGAGGAGGACGCATCCGCTTCTGGTGTGGAAAAGGAGGTTGCAAAGACCTCTCCATTTATGTAAGTCATCTTCTTCATACTTTATATTTTTTATATTATTTGTCGTAATATGTACTAACTGTTTTCCTCGTTTATTGTAGTGATGATGCCGCGAAGGATGATGGGGCCTTTGTGGAGATAGTGGTCCCTCCTCAGGACAAGGAGGAGCGAGTAAAGATGGATGAAGGCGTGTCTGCGCAGCAATTGTTGGTGGAGTTGGCTGCTGTTGCGGAGTGTCAAACTGAGCTAGTTGCTCAGTTAAAGACGAGGTACGTCGGGGAGAGTAGCACTCTCGCCCAAAAAGATGAGGAGATAGCTGTGCTCCGTGCGCAGCTGGCTGAAGCGCCGGCGGAGATCGGGTCCTTCAAGGCGCACACAGATAAGGTTACGAATGAGAAGTTGACCGCGATGGCTGAGCTGCAGAAAGCGCGCGGGCAACTTCATCAGTTCAGAGCCAACCTTACCTGGGCGGTAAGGTATCTTGAGGAGAAGAAGGAGGAGCACTTTGCGAACATTGCTGAGTTCAAGGTGCGTATGGAGAAGATTGTTCAGGTGCAGGAGGAGAAGCTGCGCGGCCTGAGCATAGACTATGATGAGGAGTTATACCCTCATCTGATGTCTACCATAGCTGAGCGCAGGTACGTCTTTACATTTTTCCTGCAATGTTGCTTTTATATTTGTTTGTATGTTTCTGCTAACGCAAATTGTCTTTGTTGATGTAGGTGGTTGATCAGTCATGGACTGCGCGTAGTTGCTATGGTTACCTTGGAGTCTACGGAGGTGTTGGAGACTTTTGGAAAAGTGGTGCAGTGCGCTGTTGAGCGTGGAAAGTCGCAAGCTATGGAGGAGCTCCATGAGGCCAAGGTGTTGAACGTGGCCCTGACTGAGGTGCCTGGCTATAACGCAAGTGCATATGATGAGCTGGTGCAGGCCATGGAGGGGATGAAACTTCTGGAGCTTCCCCATATTGCACGGTTGGAGCGCGACCAGGACAACCCCATAAAGGTAATTATTGAGGGGTTAACCCTAGAGCGTCATATTTTGGAGGATGCAGAGGCGCAGCCGGACTATTTCCTCAAGCCCGACGAGTCGCAGCTGCAGGTTCTTGTGTTTGTGCAGCCTCGCCACATGCTGAACCCATTTGCCCTTGAGAAGGAAATTTCTCTGAAGAAGGTATTGGAGCGCCACGCACAGAGAGCTGCCCAGAAAAAGGGGATTAAGGGCAAGGCCGTCCTATGCGGTGTAGGCGCTGCACATATTCCCAGGTCTGATGGGGTTCCTATGAGTGTAGCGACTGTATCGCCAAATGATGCATTGCTCTTGAGAAAGCTTCAAGAGGCAGGAAGTTCCGCTGCACCGGAAGATAGCTCTGAGCATCGCCATAGTATATAGGCTGTTTTGTAACTTGTATATTTATTGTATAAATAACGAAGTGTATCTTTTTCATGTTATAGTAGTTGTCTTTTGTGTGTAAAAAGATTGAATAAGATACTCTTTTATGTTTAAATTAAGTGCGTAACTTAAGATAAATTATGAGAATAAACTTGCTTTAATTTTTTGCAAAGTTTTGTTATTTGACCAAGAGTTTTGGCTCGTTATTTGCTGAGCTTCGTACAGTGTACTTGATATTTGCGCATCCGTCGTGGGACGCGCAAGGTAAACTTACCTCGACGTCTCAAAAGTAAGGCGCTTAGCAAGGATGCGTGATCCAATGTTGATGGGTTTGCAACCCTCTTACTCAACGAGTTAATTAGTAGGTTTACTCATCCTTTATGCCTTCGTGGGTCTTTAATTAGTGCATGCACGCCATGTAAGCAAAAATATAAGATAAAAATATTGACATATATAAGAATGTACGCAATAAAGTGAAATACGTTATGTGTTAGCTAGAAACCATAACATTTTGTTGATACTTGCAAGTTTTTGAAAAAGTAAAAGACAATTCCTAAGAAAGAAAAGAAAAAACAAACACTTATTGGGCACATCCTAAAGTGGAAAGGTGTCTGTGTATGGGCCGTAGCCTTTCCTAAAGATAGCATCTTTTAAGATTGCAGATGTTCCAGGTGCGCGCTAGGCCGTGACCTTCCATATCGCGTAACCTGTATGCGCCATTGCCTAGCGCATCGGTGACCTCGTAGGGTCCTTCCCATTTGTGTCCGAGCTTTCCCGTGTCTTCTGCGTGGCTTGCATCATTGGCGCGGTATACAAAGTCTCCTGGCCTGAAGGAAGTGTGTTTGACCTTTGCATCATAATACTTCTTCATTTTTGCCTTAGCCTTTGCTTCGCGTATAGCTGCGCGTTCGCGTCTTTCTTCCAGTAAGTCCAAGTCTATGCGCCGCTCCTCGTCATTTGTTGTGACATTGACCTCTGCTGTTCGTATAGTTGGCATTCCTATCTCAGCTGGTATTACGGCTTCTGTTCCGTAGACAAGGGAGAATGGTGTATCTCCAGTACTGGTTTTGATTGTGGTGCGATCCGCCCATAAGACATGTGATAGCTCGTCCACCCACTTTCCTTTATGTCTGTCAAGGCGCGTTTTTATTCCTTCACCTAGACTGCGATTTGCGCGCTCAACTAAACCATTGGTTTGTGGGTGTTTTACTGAAGTGAAGTGTTATGTGATGTTCAATTGCGCGCACCAATCTTTGAATGGGTTGTCGCAGAACTGCTTCCCATTGTCTGATATGATCTCTCCAGGAAGTCCGAAGCGACAGACAATATTATCCCATACAAAGCGTTTGACCTGGTTGCTCGTGATACTCACCACTGCCTTTGCCTCAATCCACTTCGTAAAGTAGTCTATGGCTACGATGAGGAATTTTAGCCCTCCTGCTGCAACTGGAAAGGGTCCTGCGATGTCAATGCCCCACTTGTAGAATGGCCATGGTGAGGTAATGGGTGTTAGCTCTTGTTGCGGTTGGCGCGGAATTGGCCTGTGTACTTGGCAATTGCTGCATTTCCTTATCATATCTCGCGCGTCGCGGTGCATAGTTGGCCAATAATACCCCGACCGTAGGGCGCGCGCTACAACAGATCGTGGCCCTGAGTGCATGCTACATGATCCAGCATGGATTTCTCAGAGTACATAGTCTGCTTGAAGAGGTCCAACACATCGTAGCCAAGGTTGCAAGAAAGAACGTCGATAGAGGGTGTTGTCCCGTAGTTCAAATCGCTGCGCTGTGCGCCGCACTCTTCGAGCGTCCTTATGATCCTGTGGTAAGACTCCTTTGCTAATGAATTCAATGATAGGTGTCATCCATGTAGGATCTTGTTCTTCTATCACTGTGGATACTTCCATCTCCAAGATTGACTTATTTTGTAAGGTTTCTACCAATACCTGTTTTGATAAGTGCGCAAAGCTTGTGGACGCGATCTTGCTATGCGCATCGGCCTTCCTGTTGTCTCCTTTAAGTACTTGTTTTATTGTGAACCTATCAAAGTTTTTAATCAAGGACTTGGTCTTATCCAGGTATTGGATCATGTGCTCATCCCTGGCTTCATATTCACCTAGCACATGGTTAGCGACTAGCCGAGAATCTACGTTTGCCTCTAGGTTACGTACACCCATTTGGATTGCAATACGCAGTCCAGCGAGTAGGGCTTCGTATTCTGCCTCATTGTTTGTGCTGTGAATTCGAAGCGCAGCGCATAGGTGAATTCCATACCTTCTGGATTAGTAAGAATAAGGCATGCGCCTGATCCATCCACACATGAGGATCGATCCGTGAACAGAATCCAGGGTTCCTGCAGATCTATTTTGGTTGTTGAGGTTGGACTATCGGTATCTGGCTTCTCAACAATGAAATCGGCTAATATCTGTCCCTTGATTGCAGTACGCGGTCTATACGAGATGTTATATTCGCTTAACAACACACTCCACTTTTGTAGCCGTCCTGATGCGTCAGGTTTAGAGATAACTTGTTTGATTGGCTAATCTGTGATTACAGCTATTGGGTGCGCTTGAAAGTATCTGCGCAGTCTTTTAGCTGCGAATACTAGGGCTAAGACCAGCTTTTCCATAGCGCTATAGTTAGTCTCTGTCTTCTTCAGTGCTTTGCTTACAAAGTATATGGGTGTCTGGACGGAGTTCCTATCTGTCAATAGTACTGCGCTAACTGCTCCATGGGTTGCAGATAAGTACATTATTAGCTCTTCCCCTGGTCGCGGTGCGACAAGTTTGGGAAGAGATGCCAGATGTTATTTTAGTTTTTGGAAAGCTTCTTCTGCTTCCTCGGTCCAACGAAAGTCTCCCTTTTTAGTACACTTTGTGAGTGTTTTAAAGAGGGGGAGTGATTTGTCTGCTGACTTAGATAAGAAACGGTTTAGCCCTGCTAGCTTTCCGTTTAATGACTGGACTTCTTTGAGCGTGCGCGGTGAGGGAAGATCAATAACAGCTTTTGTTTTTTCTGGGCAAGGCTTGATTCCATCAGGTTCTATTAAGTATCCGAGGAACATGCCTTCAGTTGCGCCAAAGGTGCACTTCTTGGGATTTAACTTCATGTTTATTTGTCCCAATGTTTTGAACGTTTCCTCGATGTCGCGCACCAATTCATCCTCTGTGTGGCTTTTGATGACAAGGTCATCAACGTAGACCTCCAAGTTTCGACCTACTTGTTTCTCGAAAGCTGTGTCCACCAATCGTTGGTATGTTGCGCCTGCGGTTTTTAGGCCAAAAGGCATTTTCGTGTAGCAGTAAACCCCTTGACTGGTGTGGAAAGCTATTTTTTCTTCATCCTCAACTGCCATCTGTATTTGATGATACCCTTTGTATGCGTCTAGGAAGCATTTAAAAGGATATCCGCACATGGATTCTACCTTCCAGTCTATCTCTGGCAGTGGATAGCAGTCCTGTGGACATGCTTTGTTAAGGTCTGTGAAGTCCACACACATTCTCCAACTGCCATCACTCTTCTTTACCATCACTGGGTTAGAAAGCCAGTCGTGATAGTATACTTCGCGCATGATGCCTACGTCTACGAGCTTGTGTACCTCTTCCAGAATAGCTTTTGCGCGATCTGGGGCCTGGCCGCGCTTCTTCTGTCGTATTGGGGGATATCCTTGTCGGATTTGTAGCTTGTGCTCCGTGATAGAGCGTGGCACTCCGGTCATGTGCTTTGGTTCCCATGCGAAGATATCTAGGTTCTTTTGCAAGAGTGTGCACACAGCTGCTTTACCTTTGTCAGATAAAGATCCTCCAATCGAGATTTGTTGTTCAGGGTAATTGGGATGAATAGCAACCTTTAAGTTTGGTGTTTTTTCTGTGCGCTGTTCTGGGATACTCTCCACTTCAGTGGTTACTACGTTGCATTCTTTTGGTGGTACCGTTGTGTTATAGAGGGTAACAACTCCTCCTTCCACTGGAAAGTTGAGCATCCCATGTGCTGTGGATGGTACAGCGCGCATGGATGATATTCCACGTCTCCCAATGATTCCATTGTATGGTGAGGGAGACTTGATTACCATGAAATTAATCCATGTTGCTGTTGAGGGTTGTTCATCACCCACGACCACTAGCAAGCGCAGTTGCCCCATAGGCCAAATCTTTTCTCCTATGAATCCAGTCAGCGACGTTGTAGCTGGTATCAATTGACTTTGGATCTCAGGTCGTAGCCTTTTCAAACAATGATCGTATAGGATGTCTGCGGATGCTCCCCCATCGATGTACATGCGGTGGATATCATGTCCCCCCGTATGTATTTCAATAGTTAGCGGTTCTACCACTGCATTGTCCACAGCTAGAGTAGGGAAGGATATCTCTTTTTCTGGAGAGAATTTTTGACTGACTTTTTGTTTTATCTTGCGTTGCCATGATTGTATCATGTATATGGTGTCAGCTTTGTCTTTGGGAGATTCTTTCTTGGCCCCATTCCTTTGTTTATCCTTAACTTCTTTAATGTTTTTTACGAGGTGGTCCATTTTGCCTTCTCTTATTAATTTTTCAATCAGTAGTCGTATCTGGACACACTCGTTGGTTGTATGGCCTTTCTGGCCATGATATTCGCAGTATCCATTCCCTATGCGCTTGTTCTCTGCGGTACGCATTGGCGGAGGCTTTGGGAAGTTTGCTCCTTCTATAATAAATATTTCCCTCGGGGTTTTTGTGAGTGGGGTATATTTGTCGTTATCTCGTCCACTGCGATAATTCCTGCTGCTGTTGTTATTCTGATCATTGGATTGTCTCCTAGGCTGCTCTTGTTGCCTATAATTCGAGTAGCCTTTTTTGCTGTCCGCAGCGGCTGCTTCTCCTTGTATGAAGGATCTTGTGCGCTTTGTCAGCTCATCGAAAGTTTGGGGAACCTTATCGTTTAGCTTTCGAATGAGTTCTGGGTTGTTAATCCCATTCATGAACCCTGAAATTTTTAGAATTTCGGGACACGCTTTGACCTGTATGCACTCATCTTTGAAGCGTTCCATAAAAGCACTGGTTGATTCCCCTTGGCGCTGTCTTACTCTGGCTAGTTCAACAGGGTTTTTAGCGCACTTCTTTCTTTGGGTAAAGTTTAGGTGGAATGCTTTCCGTAATTCTTCAAACCCACCGATGCTCTGTCGTGGGAGTTTGCTAAACCATGTGCGCGCATTCCCTACTAATGTAGAATTAAACATATGGCACCACACAGGTTGTGGCCAATTTTCGATAGTAGCAGCTGATTCAAAAACTTTCAGATGGTCATCCGGATCACCTGTCCCATCATATGTTTTCACGTTAGTGGGCATGCGCCTCCTTTTGCGGTCGGAGTAATCGCTGATGCGTCGTGTAAACGCATCAACTTTCTGGCGACGCCATGGAAGAGACATGTCTTCATTTTCTTCTTTGCGACGTCTTCATCTTGACTTCCAGTGTTCTGTTTCCCTGTCCTCGTTGTCCGAGGAGTCGCTGGAGGAAGAGTAATTTCTTTTTCGGCGCTTGCGCCGGCTTCCTTCAGAGGAAGAGCTTGAGGGGCTTTCACTTGGGGATATTCTCCTCCCCAATCTGTCGTGAATTCTCTTGCTCCCAGACTTGGAGGACCCTTCGCTTGGTGAATGTTGAGGTCCTAATCAGTCTTGTATCCCTCGACTGCCAAGTCTAGAATGAACATTATTGCGTCTCTTACTGCCTTCATATTCCTCTGAATATTGTGAGTCAGAAGTCGTACCCAGCCTATCATGGATAGTGGTACGTTTTTCATTATCTGCGCGTCTTCTTCATGGGTGGCGCGGTGGTGATGATTCGCGTTTAGGACCAAAATTGAGTCGGGCTTGTAGGCACGTACTCGACCTTCTCCTTGCTTCTTCTTGCATGAGAGGCGTTAGGGTTTCGTAATTTTGGGATACAAAATTTCCCAACGTTAGGTCGGGTGTGTCCTCAGTTGCTGCAAGAATATCTGCCTCAGTATTGGGCACCCTATCTCGGTTAGGCGCGCCCGGTGGTACAGTGTTGTCCACTGTAGGTACCGTTTGGTGAGGAGTAGTGAAGAGGGTGCGCTGGAGTTCCTCAATGCTTGGAACCACTGTGGTGGCTTGGGTAGTCCTTATAGGTAGTTCTACCACTGGAAGAGGTTGGGTTGTTCCCGCCTCTTGGTGACCAGGTGCGCTGGTTGTCCTAGCAGCCTGCCTAGGGGTCGAATCTTGTTGATTCTTTCTCTGGGGGTCACGTGTTTTTTCCAACTACGGAGTCCGCTGGCTTGAATTTTTATTCTTCGTCATTCTAGTTCCTTAGTTCTTAGTAGGGGTCCCACGGATGGCGCCACTTGTTGATACATAAATTGGGCGTTCCTGATATGGGCTCTTGCTCTCGTACCAATTCGCTTCTTAATGCTTAAAACCTGCGCACTAAGAAAATAAACAACATTGTTAGACTTATCGTGGGATTGTCTCCCACGATTAGACTCCGGTGTGAGAGTAAGTAATCGGTTTAGGGTTCTCTTAAAGAGTTTTAGGGTTTATGAATCGTACCTTTAATGAGAATTATGTCATTCCTTATATAGGCGCAGAATCCTTGTAGGGTTCGTTCTCCTTACGTTTCGCACACATGGTGCTTATCCGGGTTAAGGATATCTATTCCATAGATAGAAGATCCTTATCTATACCGTATATAGTTTGGTTGGGCTTGCGTGAGCCCACTCCATTATTAATGCGGCCCAAGTTATAATAGCCCACGCATGGTGGTTATTGGCCTTGGTAATGTTTATCATTTGGGCTCGTGGCCCATATATAGACTATACGTCATCAATGGTAAATGCCCAAAGGCGTTGGGTGAGTATATTGCTAGTGCTCCTCTCACACCGCTGATTAAACCTGGAGGCGGCATCCGTCCTATTGCTGTGGGGACCGTTTGGAGACGTCTAGTCTCCAAGGTTGGTGCTTCCTTGATCGGCCATTCCTTAGACGGTTATTTAAATGATATTCAATTTGGTGTCGGGGTACCTGGAGGAGGGGAGGCTATTCTTCATGCCGTTAATAGGTTTATTGAAGACCGTGGTGGTGAGGAAGGTCTTTCGATGTTACTAGTGGATTCAAAAATGCCTTCAACTTAGTGGACCGTGAAGTCATGCTTCAGGAAGTTCGCTTGCGTTGTCCTGCCATTTCACGTTAGGTGGAATTTTGTTACTCCAGGCCGGCTAGATTATACTATGGTGAACACACGTTATGGTCGCACCAAGGGGTACAACAAGGCGACCCACTTGGACCTCTCCTCTTTGCTCTAGTATTACATCCTTTGGTGTGTAAGATTAGGGACTCCTTCAGTCTTTCCCTTCTTGCCTGGTATCTAGATGATGGCACTATTATTGGAGACACTTTGGTTGTGGGGCAGGTTTTAGACCTTATTATGACAGATGGACCACGTCGTGGTCTACACTTAAATGTTGAGAAAACAGAGGTTTTCTGGCCACAAGGAGACCCCATAAGCATGATCGCAGGTGTCTTTCCGCCTAATATTGCTCGACCGCTACATGGTGTGAAATTGTTAGGTGGGCCTACTAGTATGGACCTTGAGTTTAGTAGTGAGCTTATTATGAAAAGGGTTGCTAAAACCATTGAGCTCATGGATGCTGTTGCTAAGCTTAAGGACCCCCAATGTGAGTTGTTGCTCCTTCGACCTTGTGCTGGCATTTCCAAGCTTTATTTTTATATGCGCACATGTTCTCCCCCGGTCTTTGAGCAGGCTCACATTTCATTCGATGCAGCACTTCGTTCTTCCCTTGAGCGTATTGTCATTGCTTCTGGACCAGGTTTTGGTGATTGGCAATGGAGGGTTGCTACCTTGCCTTTTGCATTTGGGGGGCTTGGTGTGTATTCTGTGGGTGATGCCTTAAATTATGCATTTCTCGCGTCCAGACTCCAATCGGCCAACTTACAAACTAAGCTCCTCCGACACTCCGGGATTACAACCTCTGGACCTTGTTTCGAAGAGGCCTTGTGTGCTTTTAATGCAAAAATGGAGATCGACCTTTTGAGTAATCAGGATGAGATCGCTGCCCCTAAACTCATGAAGAAACTGGCAGATATATATTTCACACGTGTTACCAAAATGGCTGAATCTACCTTTTGCCTATCTACGCGACAGATGGCGCTCTGGAGATCGCAAAGGGAAGACTATACTTCAGATTGGTTACGGGTGGTTCCGATTGCTCGGTTGGGACAGACTATGAACGCCAGAACTTACCGATGTGTATTATGTTATAGGCTAGGTGTTCCCCTGTTTTCGGTTTAGAGACCGTGCTCAGCTTGTTCCAAGGTTTTTTCGGGGGATATTTATGGAGACCATGCGGTATCGTGCGCTGGCATCATTTGCATTAAACATAGACACAACATGGTGCGTGATACCCTATTTGATGTTTGCTCTCGTTCCGGGATCTCGGCTCGTAGAGAGGTTGACATCGGGCTTTATGGGGAAGGGGAGCAAGCCTTACGTCCAGCTGATATATTGCTTTATTCTTGGGACGAGGGGAAGGACGTTTGCGTCGATTTGACGGGGTGTCTCCCTTGACGCAAACTGGTATGATTAATTTTGTGCCAGGTCGTGTGGTGTCCGACGCCGCACAACGTAAACGTGTCAAGTATAGGGCTAAGTGTACGGAGATTGGATATGGGTTCCTCCCCTTCTCATTTTCCTCTCTGGGTGAACTTGAGACTGATGCGATGACCTTACTAAAAAGGATCAGGAAGTTCTCCATTACTCAAGACGTTGGAGCGCGTGCTGCTATTCATATCTTCAGTAGGATTAGCTTTGCCATTACTAAAGGTGTGGGGGCCCAGATAGTTTCGAGGCTCCCCACTAATTTCTTGTAATCCTATAATGTTGTTTCTATTGAAAGTGATGTTTTTATAAAAAAATAAAAATAAAAATAATAATAATAATAATAATAATAATAATAATAATAATAATAATAATAATAATAATAATTAAATAATAATAATAATAAAATAAATAATAATAATAATAATAATAATAATAATTTCATACGTTTTTATCCGCGTTCGTCTATTATTATACGTTTTTCTCTGTTTTTCTTATATTTTATCCGTTTTCATCCATTTTTATACATATAATATGTATGAAAACGGATAAAAATATATGAAAATGAATAAAAACATATGAAAACTTGACATTTGATTTTAAATCATGATTTTGACCCTTTCTTTGTCCGAATCATCAAAAGTGTAAAATATGAAAGTTGTCCGGAATAATGTTTTACATCAAGGCACGCGGGATTTTAACCTTAAATTGCAAAACAATGACCGTTTACTACCAAAAATTAAGCGGTTTTTGACCAAATTTATAAGTTTGATGATTTACACAACTGTGGAGTTTGTTAGACTCCATGGATCGTTTTGAGCACTAGGGTTAAACAATAACAAAGACAACAAGATGCACAACAGAATAAGTAAAACATCATTGTTATTGAACAAGGTTTCTCGTCATCATCTCTACCAACTATTACAAACACAATAACCTTAATTCTACCCTGATCAATGGTAGAACGTGTTGGCTATACTAACAAGGAATCAAAAGATCCTTAAGGTTAAACAAGAACACAAATAACCTGGCCGTTTTCCCCCTAATGCCAGGTTCCCACACACACTATTTGGTGTTTACATCTTTAACACTTATAAAACCTATTCCCTGTATTCTGTTTATATAACACAGAATTAGGGTTACAAAAATACTATGAAGGACTATATTGTAAAAACTTCTTTGTAAAGCAAGTCCCTTGTATTTTCTATTGTCTTCATTCTTCACTTGTAGTTTTGTGATTATCAACTCAAAGACAAAATAATGCAAAATAGCATGCTTGTCTGGTTCTCTTGGTAGATAGTATAAGTTTGGCAGGAAAGAAAACAATTGTTACCATTTGGAAACACGTTTATGTATAATACGATTGAAGTAATTTATATGTAGTTCAGTATATGTTTAGGCATAAAAAAGGATGTAAAAGCTAAAAACCATCATCGAAAATTGGGCTGCTAAGATTTGAACTCGGCACCTCCATGCTAGCAGTCATCATACTTACCAACCCAATTACAACACCATATACAAGCTTAAGTTTTATTGCTTATTTAAGTTCATAAGCTAAAACTGAAAAATCCATAAGCTTAAAAATTTGAGCTTGTCAGCAAGATGTCACAAAAATAGGATTTTATCATTTTATAACGAATTGTTGCGCAGATATTTCTCGTATTCTTAATAAATTATCCCGGTGTGCCTAAACGTTGTCCCGTAGGTACTTCTTTTAACTATTTTTTTTCATGTTCTCTACATTTTTACTGTTATTATTTTGCAAAATAGAGGGGTCTGTAAATGAGATTTTTCAAAATTAAGTTGCACTTCGCCACTTCGGTATTCGTTTAAAGCCCATTTTACTTTTGGGCTAACTAGTGCATTTCGCAATTAAAAGCAAAGCATAAACCCAAAACAAACCCAAACATATTTCTGTTACCTAACTAATACAAATAAGAACAAATAATCACTAACCTACATTAAATTATTGCAATAATTGGATTTCGGTAAAGTCGTTTTGTTATACTGTTATAGCATCACTCGACTCCGATATAAGTTTGGTGATTTTTTGCACTTATCTTTTAGCTTGTCATCCGAAAACTTTGAAAGAGTAACTGATTTCTTTGTACGTTATTTATGTGTTTTGAATGTCAAGTTCTTCCATTTTAACATTGTTCACTAGCAAACAAAAATCTATTTAATAGACAATTCACAATTCAACCTGGCTTACATTGCTTGGTCAGACCAATAAGGTGATCATACTTGCTCCCGTTGGTTTAAGATTAAGCAAACATAAATCACTCAAAAAAACCAATAGTGTGTGTTAAAAACTTGTGGAGGTGTACCTTACACATTCGTGCACGTATATGTGGACGAGGCTTTTCTGTTGCAGGTATGACAAAAATGAGAAAGACTAGCGACGCGTATACACATGGCCAAGCAAACATACACGATATATCCATATATTATGCATAGTTGTGACACGTACGTGCAAGTTACATTGATGTTTTACACCGACGGCGTACGAGGAAACCTTGGGAACGTTTACGAAGCATAGAACAAAAACGAATACGATGAAACAATGCAAAATAACATGTTTGTAAAGTGAGATCTCAAAGACCAACCCCTTTAGCCACGGACCCAGAAATAAAATTGTATAAACTATGAGTATATAGTTATATTGTTGTGGAATAACCGCGATAATATCCCACCGACTAGGTAAAAAGTGTGAATCTTTCAACACAATTATACCTCAAACTAGCTATTGAAAATTAAGACAATGCTAAAAGAACAAGAGAATGAACACCAAACTTTCTTATATATTTCTCAATCAAAGAAACATATTGCAAAACTAGAAACCTACTAGTACAAAAGAAAGGAAGATAGAACACTACAAGATTGCTTGTATGTGTGTTTTGGTGTGTTTGAAACCAAATGCAAAGCCTTCTATTTACAGGCTTCAAAACATCCCAACTTGCTTGCAACTTGCTCCACATTCATCACCCTTGATATGTAAAGGATAAGGCAAGTTGTTGCAACTTGTATCAAGAATACTATCAAGTGGACATGAGCCACTTTTATTCCAACAAATCTCCACCTTGGCGAATGCCACATTCTTCGATGTTGCTATCAATCATCATTGGTGGAGTCTTCAAACCAATCTTCAAGTTTTCACAACATTGATCAAGTCCAAACAGTAAATGAACCTGATCCCAGCTACAACTTTAGTCAGCATATCTGTGGGATTCTTAGAAGTATAAATCTTCTGGATTTTGACTCCACCTTCTTCCAGTATCTCTCGTATGAAATGATACCAAACATCAATGTGCTTCGTCCTTGCGTGATAAACCTGATTCTTCGCTAAATGGATTGCACTCTGACTGTCAGAATGCATCATGACGGATTTCTGTTTAATTTCAAGTTCACCTAGCAACCCTTGAAGCCAAATTCCTTCCTTTACAGCCTTTGTCATAGCCATATACTATGCTTCTGTAGTTGACAAAGCAGTAACTGACTGTAAGGTAGATTTCCAACTAACTGGAGCTTTTTCCAGATTAAGTACATAGCCCGTCGTAGATCTTTGCTTGTCTATATCTCCGGCATAGTCTGAATCACAGTATCCTTCTACCCACTGACTACTTTCATGTTCGAATACTAACCCTACATCGACTGTGTTATGGATATACCGTAATATCCATTTAACATATTGCCAATGTCCTTTTCCAGGGTTATGCATATACCTGCTCACCATCCCAACAACATGACTAATATCTGGTCGAGTACATATCATAGCATACATTAAGCTACCGACATCATTTGCATAAGGCACTTTCTCCATGTATGCCTTCTCTGCATCATTTTTCGGTGACATAGAAGCACTGATCTTAAATTGAGATGTGAGTGGAGTACTAACACGTTTTGTTTGCTTGTCAAACCTAAAACGCTTTAGAATCTTTCTCGGATATTGTTTCTGAGTCAAACAAAGCTTCCTCAATTTTCTGTCTCTGACTATCTCCATGCCGAGAATCATCTTTGCTTCACCGAGATCCTTCATCTCAAATTCACTTTTCAACCGAGTCTTTAACGTTTCAATCTCATCTAGACTTTGAGAAGCTATCAACATATCATCTACATATAGTAGAAGATATACGAAGGACCCATCTTGTAGCTTTTTCAAATAGACACAATGGTCATATTTGCTTCTTGTGTACTTCGACTCCATCATAAACTTATCAAATCGTTTGTACCACTGCCTTGGGGATTGCTTTAATCCGTACAACGATTTATGAAGCTTACACACTTCATGCTCTTTTCCAGCAACTTTGAATCCTTCTGGCTGAACCATATAGATTTCCTCTTCCAAGTCTCCATGTAGAAATGTAGTCTTCACATCCATCTGAACTAGTCCCAAATCCAACTGTGCTACCAAAGCCAACAAAATTCTAATAGAGGAATGCTTTACCACTGGAGAAAAAACTTCAGTATAATCAATTCCCTCTTTCTAAGCGTAGCCTTTAGCTACAATCTTGCTTTGTAGCGAACATCATCCTGGCTAGGAAATCCTTCTTTCTTTGCATACACCCATTTGCATGCAATTGCCTTCTTCCCTTTTGGGAGGTTGGTTAACTCCCATGTCTGATTCTTCTCAAGAGACTGCATTTCTTCGCTCATGGCAATCCTTCACTTCTCGCTCTCTGAGTCTCGAACCGCTTTAGAGTAAGTAGTAGGAACATCATCAGCTGCAATTGAAGATGCATAAGCCACCATATCATTAAGGCGAGCAGGCCTTTTAGTGTTTCTTTTGGGCTTGCTGGTAGCAATTGATTCATGTTGTTGCTGTGGAGGTTCTTCGGTTTGAACCTCCTCTTCTTCATAACCTCCTTCTACCAGAGGAGAATCATCTCTATCATCTGGTACAATTATTCTTTCAAACTCCACCTTTTTGGGAGTTCCATCTGACTGGTTAGCATTCACCTTCTTCAACATGGTAGATTCATTAAAGGTGACATCCCTGCTAAAGATCGTCTTCTTCATCTCTGGACACCATAGACGATAGCCTTCGATTCCAGAAGTGATCCCCATGAATAATGTTTTCTTTGCTCTAGGATCCAACTTTGATTCCTTCACATGATAATATGCAGCGAAACCAAAAACATGCAAGGAATAATAATCTGTAGCAGGTTTTCCATACCATTTCTCAAATGGTCTTTTCCCATCAATAGCAGTAGATGGCAAACGATTAACGAGGTGACACGCATACGTCACAGCTTCAGCCCAAAATTCTTTACCCAACCCAGCATTGGATAACATACACCGAACTTTCTCTAGCAAAGTTCGGTTCATGCGTTCTGCCACCCCGTTCTATTTTGGTGTATGCATGACAGTGAAGTGTCTGACAATGCCTTCGTCTTCACAAAATTTTGTGAACTGATCCGTTTTATACTCTCCGCCGTTATCTGTTCGGAGATGTTTGACATTTCTGCACGTCTGAGTTTCCATCATCTTTTTCCACTTGATGAACACTCCTAGCACTTCATCCTTTGTCTTCAACGTGTACACCCAAACTCTTCGAGAAAAGTCATCAACAAAAGTCACATAGTAGTGTCTCCCTCCTAAAGAGCTTGTCTTTGAGGGACCCAATACGCCAGAGTCGACATAATCCAAGATACCTTGTGTCTTGTGGATAGCCGTCCCAAATTTCACCCTTATTGTCTTACCGCTGATGCAATGCTCACAGAGATCCAACTTACAGGAACTGACTCCTTTCAATAATCCTTGCTTTATGAGCAAATTCAAGGATTTCTCTCCTGCATGTCCTAAGCGCATATGCCATAGCTTCACAGCTTCTGAATTTCTATCACCATCGGTAACAGCTGCTATAGTTCCAATAACCGTTCTACCCTTATAGTGATACATGTTGTTTATTTTACGAATACCCTTCATTACTACAAGTACGCCAGAGATGATCTTCATAAACCCATCCTTGGCTCTTACTTCGAATCCTTTAGATTCTAAGGTACCGACGGAAATGAGATTCTTTTTTAACTTTGGCGAATAATGAACATCTTTCAAGATCACAATTGTTCCGTCTTCATTCTGCAATCGAACAGAACCAATCCCATGAGTAGTGAGGGGAGTTTCGTCTGCCGTATAAACAACTTCCTCATGTTCTTCAAAATTACTAAACCACTCTCGATGTGGTGTAATATGATGGCTACATGCAGAATCTAATAGCCAAACATCAGAAGCATTCTTGGTTGACGATGTTGCAAGTGAAAGATCTGATTCTTCATCATCACACTTGGTGACATTCGCCTCCGCTATAGCTTTCCCTTTGTAATAATTGTCCTTGGTTTTCAACTTAGGACAATCTCTCTTCCAATGACCTTTTTCATGACAAAAGGCACATTCATCTTTGCTTAGTCTTTGCCGTGACTTGGATCTCCAGCTCTTATCGGTGCCCTTCTTCTGCGAACGACCTCTGACTAGCAAAACCTCCGCATCTCCACTTGAACTAATCTGCTTGTCCTTCTTTCTCAGTTCTTTACTATACAAAGCAGCACAAACTTCACTAAGAGACACATCATCCTTCCCATTAAGTAGAGTTGTTTCAAGCAACTCGTACTCCTCTGGAAGCGATCCCAACAATATCAATGCTAGATCCTGGTCTTTGAACACCTCATCCATATTCATCAAATCGGTTGCCAGTTGGTTAAAACTGGTAATGTGATCATTCATCGTGGTACCCGGTACATATGTGAAACGAAAGAGTCGCTTCTTCATAAAGAGCTTATTCTGACAATTTTTCTTCAGAAATTTCTCTTCCAATGCCACCCACAGTTTGTAGGCGGATGTTTCTTTTGAGAAAGCATATCGTTGCTCTCTCGAAAGACATGAACGCACCGTACCACAAGCTAACCGATTGATGGTTAACCAATTCCTCTCTTCTACATACTTTGGTTTACTTTCTTCAATGGCAACGTCTAGACCTTGCTGAAAAAGAACGTCTAGAACCTCACTTTGCCACATACCGAAATGGCCCGTGCCATAAAAAAACTCCACCGCCAATCTTGCATTCGTCAAGACCGGTCTAGCCCAATTTGGAGATGTTGGATCCACCGATGTGGAAGGGTTGTCAACTTTGCCATCCGCCATTTCGTGTACAAATTAATTTTCAATAGCTTCAACCAAAAAACCAATGTAATTCTTTTCTGATGTGGAGGATCCAAATAAATTGCAACCACAGAGCATACTAAGAATAACCTCGGCTCTTGATATCACTTGTTGTGGAATAACCGCGATAATATCCCACCGACTAGGTAAAAAGTGTGAATCTTTCAACACAATTATACCTCAAACTAGCTATTGAAAATTAAGACAATGCTAAAAGAACAAGAGAATGAACACCAAACTTTCTTATATATTTCTTAATCAAAGAAACATATTGCAAAACCAGAAACCTACTAGTACAAAAGAAAGGAAGATAGAACACTACAAGATTGCTTGTATGTGTGTTTTGGTGTGTTTGAAACCAAATGCAAAGCCTTCTATTTACAGGCTTCAAAACATCCCAACTTGCTTGCAACTTGCTCCACATTCATCACTCTTGATATGTAAAGGATAAGGCAAGTTGTTGCAACTTGTATCAAGAATATTATCAAGTGGACATGAGCCACTTTTATTCCAACATATATAGCTGGAAAGGAAACAAGTGTATAATTCCAATTTTTATATAAGTATAGTAAAAGTGTGGCATGAATGCAGGAAAACAATTGTCGAACGATTGTATGCGACCAAGTTTATGTATTAAAGAATACCATTTGGAAACATGTTTATGTGTAATACAATTAATTAATAAACTTCAGTTTAGAAAATTAGACCGATGTGCAACTTAATCCTTGATAAAAACTTTTCTACATAGCCCGGCCTATATTCCGCAACATAATTGAAAAAAAAAAAAAAAAAAAAAAAGTACCCATGGGCCGCGGGACAATGTTTAGGCTCGCCAAGATAATTTTTTCATTTGAGAATATGGCAAAAGTATCTAAATAACATATCGTTATTGAATAATTATAATCGTAATTTTGTGACATCTTGCTAATAAGCTCAATTTTGTAGGCTTGTCAATTCATTATTTATAGCTTATAAACTCAAATAACCTATAACTTATGTGTGACAAATCCATAAACACTTGTTAATGCTAAATATCGTTACATATCATGAAATATTGAAATCTGGTGTAGACTCGGTGATAAGAGTTATCTATAACCGAATACTAAATCTTTTATACAACTTTGAACCTATAATTACAATTATGTAGAAACTTGTTCTAAAGTGGGTCAAACATGGTCGTGTTTAAATATCTGAAACTGAAACAAATCGATATGGTAGTTGTGTAGTTCGGATGGTAAGCATGATTTTCCCTAAGGTAGAGATACCCGGTTCGAACCTTCCCACCTTAATACGTAGTTACCGTTTTGTAGTTTTCACCTCTTTTTTGTATAGCTAAACATGTGTATATTTGAAATATATATAAATTACATCATTTAATACTAGCAGGGTATACGTGCAATGTGGCGGCGGGTATATATTTTCTTACTTTTATTAAATAATAGTTATGTATCATTTTTTAGCATTTTCTAGTAAGATTAGCTCTAGATATGCTATACAATAAATTTATTTTTTAATATTATTTTTTATTTGAAAAAAATGTTCACGTTACACAAAAATATTTAAAAAGCTTATACACACAATACCAACAGAAAATAATGATCCAAATAAACTAACCACATATTAAAAAAGACTTGTTCAATAAAAATGTATCAGCTTATTACGTACACGCACTAAAACCACACATATTCATCTTTATTAACGTATGACCTTCATCGATCTTGTGGTTGCAGTGGCAGCGACTCGGTCAGCGCAGGGACGACCGGTCGGGTCGACCGACTACTGTGCCTAGACTAATGACTTTATTTTTAAGTACTTAGCTTAGTAGCTTGATTAGCTTGTACATTATGGTTAAATGATTGTATATTTTGATGAATGAGTGAATTCATTAGTGTATTAATTATATGTGTTGAATGGATTGTTAACCTTAAAATTATTGGGCTTTATATACTTGTGCTTTGTGGTTTATGACTTGCATTTACTTAAAAGCTATTGTACATTGTACTTAAATGGTTGTAATTTTTTGTGAAGAAGTGTTTTTAATAGCATTAATGTTGTTTAGTAGAATTTTGGTCTAAAAATGACACCACGCTGTTTTTTGTTGTTCAATATGCTTACTTTGTTGTAATTTTAAAAATTATGTACATTAAAGTGTTGTAAACCATGCATTATTTTTTGTAAATCTGAAAATTTTAGACAAAGAGTGCTTCATGCATTATATGTAGTATATATAATACTAAGTGCGTACTCTTCTAAAATTTTATTAACGAGTTCATTTCTAGTGTTAAATTTTTATGTGCGTCGCTGCCGTGTCGTGACTCATCGAACAGGGGATTGTGCGAAAGCTTATACGATAACTAAATAAATTGGTCAAAAATAAATTATACCAACTATTGAAATAGAAAACATACTAATTTGATGATCTATCCTAAGTTCTAACATGAATTTACAACATAAAATTGTACAATTTTAACAATTTTAGTCCGAATTAAGATCTGGTACGATAGAACACCTCTCGCACTCTTGTATACGCCTCTTGTCACTGCTCTTAAATGTCAAATATAAAACAATTTACTAACTCGCATTTTGGCCCAATGATACACGCTTGTCCCCAATCACTTTAATCAACTAGTATATGTTTTAATTTGCGTTATGTAAAATAGAATAGATTAATTGTGACTTAATCTATAGGGTTGCAATTACTTCACGAGAAAGAGATACATTGGTTGGTATCATGTTATGCGTTATTAAGCTTCAATATTTGATTAATCAACCCACTAACATAAAAGTTTTACTGTTAAAAACAGTATCTTTCTATGGGATCAGAAACTATTAATATAATCTAAGTCACGCCTATTAGTTGATAACTAAAAGTTTATATAATTTATGATTTCTTGTATAGTTTAAAAGTAGTTGGTTGGCAACCTTTATTCTCCTTGTTATATATTTTGACGATGAACACATACTTGTTTACTTGATTTTAGATATAAATTGCAATCTTTAGGTGGTTAGTATTTTGGTTTTATTTTGTATACCAAGTTAGTTAATGACCATAAGATCGAGCGTAAAAATATACAAAGTTAAACAAAGTTAAAGGTATTAACTTACACACAAATACTCTACTCAAGTTAACACTTAACACGAATACTTGTTATTTTCCAACTTATGTGTGACAAATCCATAAACACTTGTTAATGCTAAAGATCGTTACACATCATATCTCGACTTGTTTCTAAACTAAGAGTACACGGGTGATCAATTTGAGAAATCGATTTTAAGTACATGATATTAGAGTGTTTCGACATCCTTGGGTTTAATCTATACACGAATATGAAATCAGGTATACACATAATATTGGGAATTCTTTACACGCAAATAGAAATAGAAATCAATGTACAATTTTGAACCTGTAGTTACAATAGAATTCCAAAGTGAGTCACTTGAATGCATGCTTATGTTTAAAAGACAGAAATTGAAATAAATGTTTGAGGTGGTTCTTGGTATGCTGGTAAGCATGATGTCCTCTTAAGATGGAGGTACTGGGTTCAATTCTTACCGGCAGTATCTGCGAACACTTTTTTGTTTTACATCCTTTTTCCTTTTTATATAGTTATACATTTATATCTTTTATATAATAAAATAAAACCCCTATTGGAAATTTTGTATTTCAAAAAAATCAATTCATACCTGATTTAATAATAATTTTATTTAAAAAAAAAGATTATTTTTTTATTAGGTAATATTTTATATTTATCCATAACACAAGTAGAAGATAAATAAAAAAATATGGATAAGATATTTAAAAAAATTATTTATTTTATATTTATCCACAACACAAATATAAGATAAATACAAAAAAATATAGATAAGATGCAATTAACAATAGGATTAAATTTTTTAAATAATTATTTCAAAAGATTTAAAAAAAAAAACAAAAATTTTAAATAATTATTTAAAAAAAATTAAAAAAACCCGCGCGTGCGCGGGTATTATAACTAGTTTGAATTATACATAAACTTGTTGGATACATAATTAATAATTGTTTACACGCTAAACTTTTTTCTCCGTGTTATACTACTATAAAGATTGAAACTGTATTGTACACTTGTTTCCTTTCCTAACTTTCACAATACTTTAACTTTACATTTTAATCGAAGCCGAATATATAATTTGTTTGTATATAAAAGCTTGTGCATGAGATATATATTAGTGTGTTTCGACATCCTTGGGTTTAATGTAATCACGAATATGAAATCAGGTATACACATAATATTGAGAATTCTATACACCCCAAATAGAAATCTATATACAAATTTTGAACCTCTAGTTGCAAATAGATTTTTCCAAAGTGAGTCACTTGAATACTTGCTTATGTTTAAAAGATAAAAATTGAAAGAAAAGTATGTGGTTAAGTACGGTGCATCCTAAGATGAACCGAGGTACCCGGTCCCGGTTCTATTCTTACCTCTGCCTCCCTCAAACAACCCTTTTTTAATTTTACATCCTTTTTGTATATTTAATTACATCCTTTTTGTATATTTATAGATTAGGGGGCAATTTCATATCTCAATTTTTTTTTTTTTTTTACCAAAACATGCATTAAAAATATTGTACATTATGTTAAAATTTAAGTTTTAAAATAGTGTTTCAGTTCATAACTTTACTTATTTTTAAGTTTTTACTTTTTAAGGGTATTTAACTTACTTTTTTTTTTTTTTTTACTTTGTATGTACTTGATATATATAAATTACACCGTTTATTATTCTTACGGTGATCATGCACTAATTGTGTTTCCAAATGTATTCAATCCATTATCCATCATACATAAACTTGGTTGCATACATCGTTTGACAATTGTTTTACTGAATTCATGCTACAGATTTACTATACTTCTATGAAAATGGGAATTATACAACTGTTACCTTTCCAGCTATAACTATACTTATAGTTTATAATTATTAAATTTATTGGTCCGTGGCTAAAGGGTTGGTGTTCGAGACCTCACATCCAAGCATGTTATTTTGCATTGTTTTGTGGTTCATCGTATTAGTTTTTGTTCTATGTTTCATAAACGTACGTTCCCCATGTTTCCTCGTACTCCATCGGTTTATAACATCAATGTAACCTGTACGTAGGTGTCACAACTATGCATAATATGTAGTTATCTTATCATACCTCCTTAAATTTATTTTTCTTGTTAGAGCATCCACTATAATAACTATAATAAACGTTTATAATTATGCCACATCACAAATACATAAATCTTTTAGATTTAAAAACTTATTTCCACTGTAGAAAAACATGTTAAAGCTATATAACATAACTCAATGCATTAAATTGTAAAGAGTTTTAAAATATTCAACCTCTTTAGGCCATGTAAGCATAAAACTGATTCCTACTATGATTAACAATATTATGAACTTCTTTATCTTTTTATAAACCATTATAATGGATGATGTAAAATTTACTCACTTAACTTTATAGTCATGAAACTGATTCCTACTAGAGAGGTTCTGCACCTTTATTTACGTATATGTTTTACTTACAAATTGTTCTTTCTCAGAAGTTTATAAAAACATATATGGTCATGGTCCTAGCATTAAGTGCCAAATACAATACAATTTACCAACTCACATTTTGGCCCAATAAGTCCCCAATCACTTTAACCAAATAGTATATGTTTTGTGTTATGTAAAATATTATGGATTAATTATGACTAAACCTATTGGGTTGCAATCACTTCACGAGAAAGATACATTGGTTGGTAACTTGGTATCATGGCATGCGTAATTAACCTGCATTATTTGATTAATCAACCCACTAACATAAAAGTTTTACTGTTAAATAACAATATCTTTCTATCGGATCAGAAACACGTGTATTGTAGGCTTCAAGTTTACATTTCATAAATACTGTAACTATTAGTCTAAGTCACGCCTATTAGTTGATAACTAAAAGTTTATATATTTTATAATTTCTTGTACAGTATGTTATAAGTAGTTGGGTTGGTAACCCGTATTCTACTTGTTATATAATTTGACGATGAAACGTACTTGTATAATTGATTTTAAATAGGTTTTCCATCTCGAAACAAATATCCGCCATTGCACTCTCTGTCAACAAAATAGCATTTTTACCAACTAAAATCTCTTTCGATTAGTTGCAATACAAAATAAATATTTATTTTGAGACATCACAAAATAGAAATATTTTTTTTGAACGGCAACTTTATTAACTAGCAAGAAGCTAGAAGAAACATTACAAAGAAATTAAATAAGGGTTTTTCAACCAATTCTTCCAAGAAAAAACCCTATAACATCTACTAGGACACCAATTAAAAAAGAACGACACAATATCATCAAAAATACCGAACGTTTCGGAGAATTCACATAAAAAATAGACCGATTCCGAAACGACCAAATCCTCCACCAATCAACACAAAAAACACCTTCCAAAAGAGACTTGATCGCGGGAGATAAGCGGAAAGAGAGAAACCAAGCTTCCCAATCCGAAGAAGAAGAAAGCTCCTGCCAATCTAAATCCCACCAACGACAAATCTTACGAAGAATAGATTGAGCCAACTCGCAACGGAACAGGACATGTTGAATGTCCTCTACAGCTGCACCACAAATGGGGCATAAAATAGAAATATAAACACTTATTTTAAGCCGAAGGAGCATAACATTACAAATTTACATTTGTATAGTTAGTATTTTAGTTTATCTTTGTGTAAATTATGTCAGCAAATATTGTTTTATAATTCCGAGTTAGTTAATAACGATAAGATCTACATATATAAGACAAGCATGCATGTTTTTTGACTCACTCGTTACATGCACCGCCAATGTTTGTTGCATCAAGCTTGTTTCCAAAATGTTAATAACTTTCGACGTTTAGTTAGTAAGCTTAAAGTACAATTTATACAAAGTGTAAAGTTATTTAAAAACCTTCTAATCAAAGCCGAACAAACATTTTTTCATCCAGAAAAGACTTGTGCAGGGGATAATTAGTATACAACTTTGAACCTATAATTACAGTTGTGTAGAAGATTGTTTTAAAGTGGGTCGCTCCAACACATGCTTGTGTTTAAATATTAGAAATTTACAAAAGGTAAATGAGGTGCTTATAGTTGGGTTGGTAAGCATGATGTCTGTTAAGGTAGAAGGCGTCCCAATATTTGTAAACAATAGCTTATAAATTAATAATCCATTTTATTTATAACTTTCTCATTAAAATGAAAAAGCGTCCATGTAAAGGGTAAATGCTCTCATCAAGTGAGCAAGTGTTCAGGGACAATGGCTCTAATCAAGTAATGTACAATTCCTCTAATGGAGTGAGCCTTAAGGGTCAACGGTTCTCATCATGTAAAGGACGACGTCAGAAATGGATCTAGGCAATACGATGATAATTATGGCGGCGAGTTGACGGCGTCAGACCTTACTCTTGATGCCGTCAGACCCATTATTCTATATATTGTTGCCTTCCCTCAAACAATACATAGGTACTAATTACCTTAACAAAACCAATACTTTCAAAAATCTTTAAGAAAGTATTCAGCTTTCTACTAAAACCTGCCACAGGAAAAGAAATACAGCTGAGATAAACAGCCCAGTGAACAAGTATACAGTTCAAATCTTATCACCCTCACTGTAAAGCTCATTTTTAGTTTTTCATTTTTAGTGCAAATGTAAGCCAAGAATGAATGTATTTTGGCTAACTCATTGCATAACATTTGGTTGTCTCCAATTATTATTTACTTAAGCTAACACTGTTAATTTCTCATAATGTCACGACACTACTAGAATAAGTAGAACTGGCGATGAACAAAATCCCGACGATAAAACGGTATATTACACTAAACGACAAAAAATATGCTTGCCCGAGCCAAACTCACGTTGAATTTTAGAATACCGACGACATGACGTCGGTATTTTTTTGGTCAAATTTGACTTTCCCAATAATTGCGAAAACTTGGGCGGGAATTTGACCGCCAATCTTTTCCCGACGCCCTGTCGTCGGTATATTTCCATAAATAAATATTTATTGCGATTAGAGTTTTAATTAGCGTTTATTATTGTTTAAGTAAATTTGGTTTGTAAAAATTCCGACGACATGACGTCGGGAAATTATTGAACATTTTTTTTGTCGTTTGGCTTGCGAATAAAAGTGAATATTTTGGGCGGGGTTTTTTCCCGCCTATTTATTACCGACGACATGACGTCGGTATTTGTTTTCCCGCCTTATATTCCTGCCTTATTTTCCTTTGTCCCGCCAAATTTTTTACTTTATATATACCAAGAATCATTAACTCGGTACAACACACATAAACTCACAAAATTAAAACTCCCAAGTCCCATTCTCGATGTCTCGCAAAGATTTCTCGCAACAATTCCCAAATCCTCCTCACAAGGATTTCTCGCAACAATTCCCAAGTCCTCCAAAAGAACCGGTGATTGTGAACACTCCAACTGCAGAAAATGGAAATCAACAACAAAACAGTCCAGCTGAGAACGAACCGGTAAACAATCCACCAGTGAAAAACCAACCCAATACATTTGGCTTGACTGATGAATAACTCTTCGAGCAAGATTTGCAATTCAGGAGAGAGGTTGAAGAAGACGAAGAACGTGTGGCAGCTGCTCATAGGGCTTGGGAAGTTGCTCATACGGCGCGGATAAACAGAGAACTACCACGCCAATGGGCCATGGGGCTTGGCCCTGTACCATCAGAGTCTTCTTCGAGTGAGGAGGATGGTTGGGTCTCAGATGATTCATTTTCTTAATTCGTAGTTTTATTTTAATTACCGTACCATAGTTTCTATTAATCATACTTTGGTATTTCATGTTTTATGTTTAATGTATTTCGTGTTTTAAATGTTATGTTGGTTATTGCATTAACAGGAAGCTAGTCGATTTATGTCTGAATTAACAAAAATAAACACATTCGACATCAGTTTTCACAGCAACAACATTTTATTAGACAACAACAACAATAACACAACAAACAGCAACAACAATAACACAACAGACAGCAACAACAACAACAACAACAACAACAACAACAACAACAACAACAACAACAACAATAACACAACAACAACCAACAATAACAGCAACAACAACAATAATAACAGCAACAACAACAAAACTGCATACGAAGATTTCCAATGTCGCCTACCATGTCATTATAAAGGTCGTGAAATAAGGCAGCTGATTCCATTGTGTGGTTGTTGGCGCCAGAATCTCGGATCGTTCGTTTAACATCTCCTGTATAACCAGCCATAGCATCTCGGATCATTCGTTTAACATCTCGTGTATAACCAGCCATAGCATCTCGGATCGTTCTTTAACATCTCATGTATAACCATATCATCTCGACTCGTTCGTTTAACATCTCGTGTATAATCATAGCATTTCAGATCGTTTGTTTAACATCTCGTGTATAACCAGCCATAGCATCTCGGATCGTTCGTTTAACATCTCGTGTATAACCAGCCATAGCATCTCGGATCGCTCGTTTAACATCTCGTGTATAACCATATCATCTCGACTCGTTCGTTTAACATCTCGTGTATAACCATAGCATCTCGGATCGTTCGTTTAACATCTCCTGTATAACCAGCCATAGCATCTCGGATCGTTCGTTTAACATCTCGTGTACAACCAGCCATAGCATCTCGGATCGTTCGTTTAACATCTCATATATAATCATATCATCTCGACTCGTTCGTTTAACATCTCGTGTATAACCATAGCATCTCGGATCGTTCGTTTAACATCTCTTGTATAACCATAGCATCTCGGATCGTTCGTTTAACATCTCTTGTATAACCAGCCATAGCATCTCGGATCGTTCGTTTAACATCTCGTGTATAACCTGCCATAGCATCTCGGATCGTTCGTTTAACATCTCATGTATAACCATATCATCTCGACTCGTTCGTTTAACATCTCGTGTATAATCATAGCATCTCAGATCGTTTGTTTAACATCTCGTGTATAACCAGCCATAGCATCTCGGATCGTTCGTTTAACATCTCGTGTATAACCAGCCATAGCATCTCGGATCGTTCGTTTAACATCTCGTGTATAACCATATCATCTCGACTCATTCGTTTAACATCTCGTGTATAACCATAGCATCTCGGATCGTTCGTTTAACATCTCCTGTATAACCAGCCATAGCATCTCGGATCGTTCGTTTAACATCTCGTGTATAACCAGCCATAGCATCTCGGATCGTTCGTTTAACATCTCGTGTATAACCATATCATCTCAACTCATTCGTTTAACATCTCTTGTATAACCATAGCATCTCGGATCGTTCGTTTAACATCTCTTGTATAACCATAGCATCTCGGATCGTTCATTTAACATCTCCTGTATAACCAGCCATAGCATCTCGGATCGTTGGTTTAACATCTCGTGTATAACCAGCCATAGCATCTCGGATCGTTCGTTTAACATCTCATGTATAACCATATCATCTCGACTCGTTCGTTTAACATCTCGTGTATAATTATAACATCTCAGATCGTTTGTTTAACATCTCGTGTATAACCAGCCATAGCATCTCGGATCGTTCGTTTAACATCTCGTCTATAACCATATCATCTCGACTCATTCGTTTAACATCTCGTGTATAACCATAGCATCTCGGATCGTTCGTTTAACATCTCCTGTATAACCAGCCATAGCATCTCGGATCGTTCGTTTAACATCTCGTGTATAACCAGCCATAGCATCTCGGATCGTTCGTTTAACATCTCGTGTATAACCATATCATCTCGACTCATTCGTTTAACATCTCTTGTATAACCATAGCATCTCGGATCGTTCGTTTAACATCTCTTGTATAACCATAGCATCTCGGATCGTTCATTTAACATCTCCTGTATAACCAGCCATAGCATCTCGGATCGTTGGTTTAACATCTCGTGTATAACCAGCCATAGCATCTCGGATCGTTCGTTTAACATCTCATGTATAACCATATCATCTCGACTCGTTCGTTTAACATCTCGTGTATAATTATAACATCTCAGATCGTTTGTTTAACATCTCGTGTATAACCAGCCATAGCATCTCGGATCGTTCGTTTAACATCTCGTGTATAACTAGCCATAGCATCTCGGATCGTTCATTTAACATCTCATGTATAACCATATCATCTAGACTCATTCGTTTAACATCTCGTGTATAACCATAGCATCTCGGATCATTCGTTTAACATCTCTTGTATAACCATAGCATCTCGGATCATTCGTTTAACATCTCGTGTATAACCAGCCATAGCATCTCAGATCGTTCGTTTAACATCTCGTGTATAACCAGACATAGCATCTTAAGATTAGTTAGATCTCATGAACCCTACTTTCTGAACCGTCCGAAGTGTCCCGGTAAATTTTTTGAATGTGTTTCATTAAGTATAAAAGTATTTTAAATATAAAGTATTTACTAAATTATTTAATTTTAAATATAAAAGTATTTAATTTTAAATAAAAGTAATTTATTTTTATTAATCCAAATTTTTTTTGAATGTGTTTAATTAAATTATAAACCAAAGAATTTAATTTTAAATATAAAATGTTTATTTTTAATTATAAATTAACTAAAACTATTTATTATAAATAATTTTTTTTAATTTTAAATAATAAAATTATTCAATTTTAAATAAAATTATTCAATTTTAATTATATATTAAATAAAATAATTTATACTAATTATTTTTTTTAATTTTATAAAATATAATAAATTTTAATTATATTAAAAACTTTTTATTATACCGACGCACATTCGTCGGCATTTTTTTTGGAAAATTTCCTCGAAAATATTCAAGTGCCCCGTCAAACTGCAAAACGACAAAAAACTTTTTATTATACCGACGACTTGTCGTCGGTATTATAAAAATAATACCCTAAAAGTAGATCTGGTTCATCTCTAGCACTTTTTATATAAAAAAACACAACCAACACCAGCTACAGCCGGCGACAACTAATCCACCAACACCACCACCACTAATTCGCCAACACTGGTGAGTGCTTATTCACTCACTTTTATAAGACCAAAACTGGACTCAAAAGACCAAACACTAATCGAATTATGCCAAATTTGTAGTGTTTTTGTGTTTGTGATATGCAGGTACGGTTATTTTACAAAATGACGAAAAATCACAAGAAAAACAACGAAACCGAGCACGAGAGTGGAAGACGGTTAACAAGTCAAAGCTGTGATCTTAAAAGTCAACTTTGGACCCTGAAGAATCTTAATTTGTCAAGATCAGTCCTTGGATCACACTTAAAAGCACAAGGAATGACAGATGGCAACCTTTCATTGGAGAGAACGCGTCATAACTATTGATCTGATGGTTGATATCAAATGGGCAATGATTAGAATTGATCCAAGGGTGCTGAAGAACTTCAAAGAAACATAGGTCACACGGATTGCCAGCATGGTAATCCGAGACCCCATGTAACACCCCCAAAATTTAAGTTTGTCGCAGCGGAAAATTAATTTGGGTGTTACGGTGAGGATCGATGTTTTAACCACATAAAACGGTTTAAAAGAAACATTTTGAAAGTCATTTGTCATTTAAATAATACTTTTGATAAAAGATGAACCATTTGATTTAAAATCTTATGAAAAGATATAAAGGCTTGTAAAAATGACAAATTTGATTTTTACACCATTTTAATTTATCAGAGTAATAAATGCCCACTCCGTGTCTTGTCCTGCTCCGTTAAATTACCTAAGATACACATGCTTAAAAGTGTCAACACAAAGGTTGGTGAGTTCATAGAGTTTTAGGAAAAACCCTTTCTTTTATTAGATTTCAGGAATATTTGATATTAATAAAATACAAACAGTAACGAAACAAGTAGCGAATATAATCACAAATAAATCATATAATTATTCAATCACATTAAATAAATCATCAATAATCTTAACATGAGCTGGAAACTCATGATACTAAATCAATCAGATATACAATTCACGTATGGTCAAACCTATACAGCTGTATCTAAATATATGTTGAATACATATATATTTCCTTTATAGATATTGCACCAAGGCTCATGACACGCAATACGTTAACAGAAGGGGTGATCTATCAAATCAATGACAGATTTTGCCCTCGTGTAATAGGTGATTTGCTAATTCCTATTTTTACTCAAATATAGTGTATCACGACTAATGCGACTAACCATATGCATAATGGCATTCCGTCAAGCATTAGTGGGATCAGGGGTCAATCCAAAACAGGTTTCGAATCTGTCTACTATATTCGCGCTCACATTACGGTGATTAATGGCTCATGATAGAGGGACTATATGGCGATAAGCTAACTTAGGCAATATCAAGGACTTATGGGCTCATTTAGCATAACATCATGAAATCAAGTATCGTATCACAGAAATCAATTTGAAAACAGTATCGTTTGTGTATCAGAAATTCAATTTGGAAATATCATCGCTTGAGTATCAGAAATTCAGTTTGAAAATATCATCGCTTGAGTATCAGAAATTCAGTTGGAAAATATTATCTTTTGAGTATCAGAAATTCAGTTTGAAAATATCAGCGTTTGAGTATCAGAAATTCTGTTTGAAAATATTATCTTTTGAGTATCAGAAATTCAGTTTGAAAATATCATCAATTGAGTATCAGAAATTTAATTTGAATATTTCGCCAGTAACACATTTATATCACATACCACAATAATCGAATTGAGAACATTTTCACATGAGTATCAATATTTCAGTCAAATAATTCATCAATAAATATATATTTCACATACCACAATAATCACATTTGAAACATTGATATATTATAAATCACAAATTATATTATTTTAATATCAATTAGGAAATTGATTTGAATCATGTATTTTATTTTATTTCATATACTTATCAAGTTATCAAAGTATATGTAAGCATGTATCTCCCCCAAGGAGTTAAAAACAATTATTTGAAATGGGGCTATGACTCACCTGGATTGATTTGGAAATGATGAAAAGTAAGATAGGATGAGATTTATGGGAATGATTATGGAAACGTCTTTGATAAGGAACCTGATAAATAAATTTATCAGAGAATATAACCAAATACTATTTGGTAAATATGAAATGAATAACGATTGATAAATAATCGTTATGATGAATGAATGATATGCAAATGATATGCTTATGTTTAAAATAATATGACAAGTTATGTTATTATTTCTAAAGCTTTTCCATTTTTAATTATGATGATGATAATACGTAACGAATAATTAGTTAATATAACGTTATATATATTATTAACGAAAATTTATTAAATACATATATATATAAAATGAAACGAAAATGCATATGACGTGAGGGTTGCCGTAAAATAGAAAATAAAATAAGAATGTAAAATAGATTATGTGTAGTCCTTGTCCTTTTTCCAATTTTACACTTTTATACTAACGGCGTTAGCGTCACACCGTTAGTCCTTTTTATATTTATTTTACAATTATAGTCCACTACATGTCCAATATTACAATCTAAGCTTGTAACAATACTATATTATCAATTTTTATCCTTTCTTTCTGTTTCTACATTTTTAGTCCTAAGTTTTCACAGTTTTCACATTTAGTCCCTATATATGTCGTCGCGTTACATTTTTAGTCCAATTTTTGCAAAAGTGATTATAAAAATTTTATAAAAATTTCCTTAGCTTCTTTTATGAATTTCAAGCTTATTTCAACTGCTTATTTTAATAAAAGCTTATTTATTTAGCTTATGGGCCCTAATTCGAACCAAACTAAGGCCCATTTAAAATTTTAGAGGCGAGGGCATGAAAATTCTTTTGGGCTTGAACTTGGGCTTACTTTGTAATTTTAAAAATGTATTTTATGGGCCCAGTGGGCTGTTAAAACGCAAAGTCTTGCTGGGCCTTTTTTAAGCCCAGTCGACAAACATAAAAGTTTTATGTAAATTTTTAGTTTGTAAAACTGGTTTATGTCGATTTGCTTTGGCTCGTTTATAGTGTCTAAACGTGATTATTTTTATAGGTGTAATAGTTTTCTAGGTGGTCTATTAGGTCGAGCAAAAATATTGGGTGCTTGTTACGTGAAATTGAAAGTTATACGTAGGTTTTGTGGCATGTTTGAATCGATTTCATTATTTGAAAAGTTGGAATTACTTACTAAGTGTTTAGATTATTTTATACGTGTGACATGGTTTGAAATATGCTCGTTAAATGCATGTAACATGAAAATAAACGTGAAGTGTACGTGCTACGTGACTCCTAGGCCTACCAAGATAGAGGCTAGTCACGTTTCGTGTTCTAATAATAAATATGTACGTGTATATATATACTAAATGATATACGATTGAACAAAATATATATAATGCATGACATAGATTTAACGTGTGATATGGATTGAGTAAGGATGGAAACTACTTACAAACACCTTAGAGGTGATCAAGGTCGAGAGTGATAGGATTAGAACACAAGAATATCACGTTTCCAAGTATAACCCAAACGTTATACTTATTATTAAAAACCGATTTCCTTTCCTTGCGTCCAAGCTAATATACAATCGACTCTTGGAGTTGTAGAGGTAATTTTTAGAACTGATGGAGTATGTGAAAGAGTATGGAAATGATATGAAGCTAGTGCATGCATGTCGTATATATGTATCAACTTGAATGAATCGGGTGGTGTTAAATTCACCAAAGAGACACAAGAACTATACATATCAGGATACTTGGCTTCAAGGACGATTTTTAATAGATATAAAATGGAATGTGAGTGCACATTTCATGGGAAATGTTTGGGTGACTCATGAATGCATGTCGACATAACCATATATGTATAAACGATTTACAAAATCGTTCACCACTCGTATAGACTTGATTATCTCCAATATTTGAGCATAGAATCATCTTAGAAACATTATTAGGATCATTTAGAAACAAACGGGGATTAAAACGGATAAGAAATGAATTTTGTATGAATCGTTTGGGTCGATTCATAGCTAAACGGAATGCCTCTTAAAAACGTATCAAACCTCAACGTGTGAACGTGAGATTCGACACACTAATAGTTGGCTAGGAGCTTAACAAGGATGTGCAAAAATATACATAGGTCGTGTGTACGAATTAAAAATGAACGAGACGTTTTGTGGCTTACTTAGTCGATTTGTATTATTATTAGTAATGAATTTTGGGTTTTGGTGTGGGCCGGTTGGGCTTAGGGGGAATTAAGGCCCGATTTGGTTTTTAATAAATTTTTGTAATTAAGTTTTTATTAATTAGGTTTAGTGTAATTAATGTTTTGTTAATTTTGTTGATAACTTGTTTTGTCGTTTAACGAATTTGACAATATCGTAATCGTGCCCATTTTAATATACAAAGAAAAATTTAAATTTCCCCGTAAAAATGGTAATTACAATAATGACAAGGATTATTTATATAATTAACCGAAGTTAATTATACGAATTTTCACGAGGTTTTACACCCCAACCCTCATTTTTCCTATAAATAGATGTTAGTTTTAGCTCATTTGGTGTGTAGGATTAGAGTGGCGAAGCTATGCAAAAATTTCATTAGATTGTATTCAGTTTAGAATTTGTAATATCATCTTATTGTTTTAATGAAATTTCTGTTTTCTTTTAAATCTCAATTAGCTTATTTCTGAATTACATACTTCTTATTCTATCTTTTATCTTTCTCATTTTGTTTAAAATATCAGTTGTAGTTAGTTTAAATAGAATTACTCTTTTCTAAACTTAAGTCATTCTCAGAAAAAAAAAATAATAAAAAAATAAAAAAATATATAAAAAAATATAAAAATATGTTTTCAATTTGTTAGATAAGTTTTCAAATAAGCTTAATTAGCTTCTACACAGTTAGTTTAAGTTTTGTAACTCTTAGTGTACGTGTTTTTCATTCAAAATTTTTTAGAGTTCAAATTCAGTCAATGAGATTCAAAGAGGTGTTGATCCAGTGATTCCAGGTGAATATTAGATAAGTTGGGATAGAATTGGAAGATCCCTGCCTATCACAAAGATAGGCAAGCTTAGTGAATTAGTCCTTTTCAAGCTGGACTAAATGAGTTTGTAAGTAATAGCCGAATTTAAATTTCTCGTTAAGTTCTTATGTAGATTTTATCTCTTAGTACTTTACTGTTTCATTGAGATTATTATTGATAATTGTTACTATAATTCTGTGTTACTGAGCTCGTATGATCATTAGAATTACTAATTATAACTTGATCTGAGTAGCTTGTTTATCTAGTTAACTGTCTCAATTTGAATATATGATTGTTGTTAGATATTGTTGTTGTAAGATGTTGTTTGATACTGTTTTAGTCTGATAAAAACTAGAGAATCTGTAGTGATAATTAGATTGGAGATGTTTAGCTTGAATATGTGAGACTTAGCTTAATCTGTTGAACTCAGGGGGTGTTTGGATCTGTTTATTACTAAGAGTTTTTGATGTTTAATTGCTGTAATTTGAGCATAAACTGGTCATATTAGACTAGAGATATTGGTTTGAATCATATAAACTGCTAGTCATTCTTTTAAATAGTCAAAGTTAATTTAGAATTTAGCTTATCAGTTAGTATAAATTTAAAGTAGTTAGTAAAATTGTAGTAGTAGTTGCATTATTGTTCACAGTAGCTTAATTCAGTTTAAATTTAGCTTAGTTGAACATTTAGAAGTAGTTAAATTCAATTGAAAGTAGTTTTAGTCAATTGGAATAAGTAACTATAGTCTACTGTTGCATTTGGATTTGGTTGGAAATCTGCTGAACTGAGCTTGAATTTAGTTTTTAACATTAGATTTAGATAACAATTTGGTTTGAAATTAGATCTCTGTTGGTCTAACTTGGATTTGCTTCATAAACATTGGAACTCAGAGCTTATTTTTGCTCCTTATTTGACCTTTAAAGTGGACTAGCTTATCTGAGTACTGTTTGGAATTTTATGATTGCATCTCTGTTTGTGTTGATTTAATTTTCATCTTGATTGACATTCTGAGTATCATCTGAGTTGATTTGAGTTGTATCTCAGTGTGTTTACTATTTTCAATAAGAACTTCTCATTTTAAAATTCATTTAAGCTTTTGAATCTGCTTGTGAGTTGCTAGGTTGAGACAGTATTGACTACATGATCATTTTGGCATGCTGCGTTTTATTAGTTGATAAATCTGTGTTTGAGTGTTGTTCTGATTTGAAATAGTGTTTATTTTGAGTCTTGCACATTCAGTTTACCTCTGCCTTTGCATCTGCTTGTTCAGCTTAATCTGTTAGCTTATTTTTAGCTTATTGCTATAGTTTGAGCATTCTGTGGTACATCTGACCTTGATTTGATCATTTTCTGTCACCACTGAGTTCATTGCACCATTTTTAGTCAGTGTTTCAAGTTTCATAAGGATTTGATCTCAAGTGCTTAATAATAAGCACTTGAGATAAGCAGTTTTTACTGAATAAGCAGTTTAGCTTTTCAATTTCTTCTCAAAAATTTATTTTAAGTTCTTTTTATAATTTTAGATTTTTTTGAATTTTTCCAGATTTTTCCAAAGCTTTTTACTATTTTTCTTATTTTATTTTGATTTTTATCCAATTTTTAAATAGTTTTAAATACCAAAAATCAATAAAAAATCAGAAAAAGTTGTGAAAAATACAAAAATATTTTTAGAAACTCTTTTATAATATTTTAGAATTTTTAGAATTTAATTTTTATTTTTCCAAGTTATTTTTCTATTTTTCCTTATTTTTAGTTCATTTTTAATTCCAAAAATAGAAAATTAATTCTAGAAAATAAATAAAAAGTCAAAAAAATATTTTTCTTTATCTTAAAATTATTTTTAATAGTTTAAGATTTTTAGAAAATATTTTCAAGTCCGTAGGATCATTTTTCAATATACGTTACGTTTTAAATTTTTCGGTTGCGTTTCCGTTTTTACGTTTTTCATTTCGGTGCATAATTAGCTTGTACTTTCTGCATATTTTCATACTTGTTTGTGATTACGTGAACTATTTGATTGCTATTTTCACTTTTTCACTTTTCAATTCACGATTTCACGAATCGATATTCTCGATTCCATTCGCCTTCATTGGGAAACGACTCGGGTGATCCGTATTTTACGCGGATCACTTCGATACTATACTATATTATATATAATTGATTTTCACACGAATCAAACACCATCACTACACCAGCACATTTGCTACCACCACCATCACACCACACAGTCACCAACACAACCAACACCCCTCCAATACTAGCACCACTGTGCACGCGCATTTCTTCATCCCCTCTCATGTTTAATTCTATCCTCCTCCCCTCTAATCTTTAATTCTATCCTCTTCCAATTTAATTGTAACCGAAGGTAATTTTTTTTTTTTTTTTTTTTTTTTTTTTTAATTTTATTGTTATTTTGTTAATTTTTATTAAAGTTTTAATGTTGTTTTATAATCTTTTAATGTTGCTTTCTATTTATTTTCTTTTATTATTATTATTATTATTATTATTATTATTATTATTATTATTATTATTATTATTATTATTATTATTATTATTATTATTATTATTATTATTATTTATTATTATTATTATTTATTATTATTATTATTATTATTATTATTATTATTATTATTATATATATATTTACAGCCGAGACGTGACCTAGCGAGATCGAGCCGAGAGCGAGAGTTGAGAGCCGAGACAGCGAGGTTATGTGGTCCCCTTTTTATTTTTTTATAAACTTTTGATATCTCGACGACATGTCACCGTCAATATTTTTAGCTCTTGTATTAAGCAACCTGTTAAAATGTGGTCTCTTTTTATATAGCCCAAGGCCGACGACCACTCCATTTGACTGCAGCCCGAGAGACCACAACCTTGCAGCCCGAGAGCAGAGACAGTATGTTGTTCCTTTTTACATATCCGCATTGTTTTTTATTTTTATGCTTGTTGAGTTTTTGTTAGCCGAGACAGTTTGTATATTTAGGAATATTGTAAATGATTTTAGCCGAGACAGTTTTGTTAGCCGACGCTGAAGTGGGGTCCACAACCATTTTCAGTCAACCGAAAACTTGTTTCGGCAAATTTTATTTTAGTAACTTAGTAGATGCGGTTAGTAATATATATAGCTTGTTGAGTAACTTTGTATATTTAGGAATATTGTAAATGATTTTAGGATCTTAGTGATTAATTTAGTAGATGCGGTTAGGAATATATATAGCCTCGAAAGGAATATAATGTTAGTAACTTAGTAGATGCAGTTAGGAATATATATAGCCCGAAAGGGTACGTTTGTCCTTTTTACATATCCGTATATTTAGGAATGGGTGTTTGGGATTGCTTATTTGATTTGGCTTATATTTCATAAGCTTCAATTTTCCGGCTTATTTGTAGAGTTGTGGGCTTATATACATGGCAACAACTCATCTGATCTCACTCTGTCTGCTAATTTGAATGATTTGCACTTTCAAACCTTGAATATCGACGGTCATTCAACGTTAGTTGAGGCACCACTGCCACCACCAATCATTCCTGTTGATGACGACGATGATTTTGTTGATGATGAAGACGACGATCCTTATGATTTAGCTGATTCTGACAATGAAGTCGCAAACAATTCTGATGATGAAGTTGAAGTTGCTACTAATGGTGTTTATGATAGTGATGTCGATTTAGCATATTGATCTTAAATTGTATCTTGTAAAACAACACTTATTTGAATGAAATTGTTATGGATTGTTTAATTGTGTATATTTATTTGAATATGTATCTGAATGTGTGCATGCTTATGTTAATTTGTTCATGAATTTCTATATGTTATTCAACTTGTGCTTTTACAGATGGCAGCAGTCGCACGTGGACACGGTGGTGACGGTGCCGGTGACCCACCACCCCCTTTTCGTCCGATTAAGAGCAGTCATCGTGGTAAGAATTTTTAAAAGAAACTTAAACTTGATCATTTGTATTAGGTTACTTGTTATTTTAATTATGACGTGTTTTCACTCACTTCAATTTGTAGGAACTGTCCCCCGAAGGGGTAGGGGCAGGGGCAGGGGTGAAGGGAGAGGTGGTGGCGGCAGGACGGGTGTGCGTCAAGCCACCAAGAACGTATCCCTAAAGAATGTCGTGCGTGATTTTGGCCCGAAGGCTATTGATTTTGACTACAATGATCAGGGGACATTCACTCATGTTGGCAACAATGCTAAGTGGTTCAGTAACTACTGTGGTGAGCTGATTAGGGAGTTCCCGTTGTGGTACGAGTCCTGGCACAAAATTGTAGAGGAAAAGAAGGCGCATGTCATACCTCAACTCTCGACCAGTTATTCCATTTTCCTTTTATATTGTTTTGTTATCGTGTTTATATATTTTAATGTGTATATTTATTTAAATAAAAAAATTAGTTAACAACATTTTTTATTTATTTAGATGTATATATATTAGTTAACAAATATATATATATATATATATATATATATATATATATATATATATATATATATATTAGCTAACATATTAAAAAAATTAACAAATATCAAAAAATTAACAAAAACAAAAAATTTGTTAATTTTTTTAAATTTATTTTAGTTATATTTGATTGCAGCAAATGTTTGATCTGAAGTCCCACCAGCGTACACCCTGGTGGAAGACCATCAAAGACGGCATCAACGAGTATCTCGCAGGTCGCTACAGGGACAACAAGTATGACGTCAAGCGAGATTACTGGACTATACCAGGTGGGGCTGATAAGGTGGATGAGATACGAAGGTAAATTTTTTTGTTTGTTAATTTTTTAATATTTATATATTTTTTTTTAATATGTTAGCAATTGATATATGTTAATTTTCTGCTTTTGTTATTATGTGTTAGGAAGCCTCCTCCTAACATGGAGCCGTCTGTGTGGGATAAGCATATTGAGCTCTACCTCAGTGAAAAACATGCCAACAGGTCCAAAATCAAGAAGGAAAACAGGCAGAAGAACAAGAACACTAGCCGCCACGGATCTCGGTTGTTGGCCGCATCTCGCCACCAATACGTAAGACACATTATGATTATTTTACATATAGCTCATTATATATGCTGTTTGATTTGTCATTTTTAATTTGTTTCACCTTATATGCTTGTATATATATATATATATATATATATATATATATATATATATACATATATATATATATATATATATATATATATATATATATATATATATATATATATATATATATATATATATATACAGTTTGAGAGGAGTGAGAACCGTCAGTACCCCTCCCTCATACAGAGCTTTTACGACCAGCGTTGCAAGAAAGGTGTATGGTTGAAGGACGAGGCTCGTGTTCAATACGTAAGTACCGTTTTATTTTTATTTATTTAATTTAATTTTATTTTAATTTATATTATTTGTTTTTTTATTTTAATTTATATTATTTGTTTTTTTTATTTTTTTAATTTTATATTAATTTTATCATTTTTTTCAACTACATAGGAAGAGATGTGCGCACTGCGGGATCTGGGAACTAACACGCCTATTGGGAGCCTACACAGAGGAAGAATTACTTGCAAAGGTTTTAAAGGGCAAGCAATGGGGGTATATAGCCGGTAGGGGTAGGGTGGTACCAGGTATTGGCAAGACAAGGTTACCAATGCCGCCAGCTTCCGATTCGTACACCACACCCGAGATTGACAAGATGTTTGCCGGAAAAAAAAAAAAAAGATCAAGGAAGTTGGAAAAGAAAAAAAGATCAAACCGAGGCAGGATCGGGGAGTGGGACTGGCGTGGGCGCGGAAGGATCGAGGAGTGTGAGTGGGAGTGGAAGTGAGAATGCCTCGGGGAGTGACGAGGCTGACTTGGGTAGTGGTGATGAAGACAGTGATTACGATGTTGACAAGGGACAATGAGGTATATTTGTATTGGTTATTTTGTAAACGTTAACATTTTCTCCATCCTTATGCTTGATCTTCATCCGTATGATATACACTTTAACACTTAACACCTTGACTTTGTCCATCCGTATGCTATTGACTCATCCGTATGTTATTATTGTAAACTTTGGCATTTTGGCAACTTAAACATTGCGGATATAGCAGCTTTTGTGCTCTTGGCAGCTTGATAACACCTAGTTTGTAGAATTTGAAACGTTTTAATGTATTTGGGGGTGTTTAGCGATTATATATAAGAGTTTTAGCCGTGACAAGTTGTTTTGGCATATTGGCATGTTGGTATAGAGGTTTGGATAATGTATACAGGTTTGGATTGAGTAGATTTTTTCAGAAAAAATTTCCGGGAAAAATCTGGAAAACGGCTACACTACAGGCTGCTATGCAGCCTGCATAAACAACAAATATCGACGACATGTCGTCTGTATATTATGACCCAATTTTTACTTTCACGTTTGACTCTTTTGACTTTTTTAGTTTGACTTTTTATATACCGACGACATGTCGTCGGTATAATAAACGTTGACCGTTTGACCTTGTTGACTTATTGACCGAGTAATTAATGATTTTTGTTAATTGTAATTAAAATACCGACGAATAGACGTCGGCATATTATTTTTCGAAACAAGTTTTCGGTTGACTGAAAATGGCTGTGGGCCCCACTTCAGCGTCGGGAAATATCGTCGGCACAGTAAGTCCCGACGAGGCATTACCGACTAACAGAGGCCGACGAAGTTTCGTCGGCATCAACTAAATGCCGATGTCATGACATCGGCACAGACGAAAAAAAGTCGTCGGGCATTATCCTGTTTGTACTAGTGCGAGACAAATTCATATGCACTTGTTAATGCTAAATACCAATTACGCAACGTATCACGACTCGTTTCAAAACTAAGATTAAGCGGGTGATCGATTTGAGAGAATGTTGTTAAGTACACGATCTTATGAGTTATGACAATGTTTCGACATCCATAGGTTTAGTGTATACACTAATAGGAAATCAGGTGCACACATAATACATAGCGAATTCTATACACCCGATCCAACAGAAATGGAAATCTATATAGAAATTTGAACCTATCAAATTTTTGATTGGTCCCGAAACGGTCAGATATTATTGACCAAGGTCAACAAGTCAAAGACAGCTCCGTTCCAATTCTCCGGTGATAGTATAGTGTGTCCCCGGGTCGTTATGTCCCAGCAAGATTGAAATGGTGATTTTGGAAAACATTTATGAGAATGAGTGGCACTGAGGACAGTAGCCAAGATGATTTGGGAATTGATTATGCTACTGATATTTTGGTATTTGCACAATGATATAATATTCACAATAACAGATATACAGATATATGCACAAATTCACAACTTAGAATCAGGTAACAGACAGAAAAATAGGTTTTAGCAAATTACAAACTACAGGGGGTGCAAGTGAACTTTTGAAAACTTAAAATTAAAAGAAAATTTAAAATGAAAATGAAATTATAAAAATGATTATTTTAATATTTAAATATTACTTAATTAATTAAAACTATTTAAAATGTAATTTAAACCTAATTTATATTAACTAAAAATTATAAAGATTACAAATTAAACTAAAAATTTGCAAAAATAATTTCTAAACCTTAAAATAAACTTGAAGAAAGCATAAAAAATAAAAATAAATATTTTTGTCTTTTTATGAGTTTTTTTATTAATTAAAAACTAATTATCTTAATTAAACTAATTAAACTATTTTAAATTACTAATAATACCTAAATGATTTAGAAAATTATAGAAAAATTTATAAAACTAATTAACCATCACAGGAATCCTACAAAATTATAAAAAACTTCTAAAAATTATTTTAGAATATTTTACTAAGTATTTACTTTTTAATTAATTTAAATCAAATTTAACTAAACTAAATAGGAAAATTGGAAAATGAACAGTAGAAACTAAAAATATATTTTCTAAAAGTCTTAAATAATTTATAAAACCTAGGAAAATTATAAAAATCTACTGTTGTTAATTAAAATCTAAAAAAACTAATTAATTACTAATATTACCTATTTAATTATTTAAACTACTTTTAATTCTAATAAATAATAAACTGTTTAGGAAAAACCTAAGAAAATTATTATAAATAATTAAAGGTAAAAGGAAATTAAGAAAATTATGAAAATGATAAAGTGCTTATAAATAAGCTGAAATGAAAAATGAAAAAGATATAATCTATTAAATAGAAGCTATCACTAATTTTATATTTGGTTTTTTGGTGTTTTTCTTTTTGACAGCTAAAAATAAGGTGAAAATAAGAAACTTTTGTGAAACAACTTTTGATTTAGCTTAAAAATAAGCTGTGTGCACCCCCTTGTTTCCAAACAGTTAGTTTATAGCTTATTAGGACTTATGATATTTTTGAAAAAGCTATGAAATGAGAAACTAAGCATGCACAGATGAATACCAACTTAAAATAAGCTAATTAGAGCAAAGAAACACACTGAATAAGCAATTGATCTCAAATAAGCACTTATACTTGATCTCAGACCAAATCAGGCCAAACCTAAGGGTTTTGGACCTTTGTAGGGTCCACAAAAGCTAAGGGGGGTCCAAATTAAGTCCTGAACCTTGAAGGTGGACTGGAAGGCTTCAAAATAAGCCAATAAGCAGGGCTTATGGCTTATTATTGAGGACTGTGTAAGGCTTGGAAGTTGGGGTCTTACACTGAGTAATCAGTGTTGGTTCAGATGATGGCCAAACTTGATGGGGCTTGCAACCCTATCAAATAAGCTCAAAAACAGAAAATAAGCACTGAGGTATCAAGATGGGGTGTATGGCTTTCCAAAAAGCCAAAAATCTAAGGGTGGGTCCCACTGGGTAAGTCACAAATCACTTGGGAAATTGGGTCCAAACCTGTGCACAGGGCAAGTGTTTGCCCTGCAGGTAACTTTAAGCTAATGCACAAGCTACAATAAAAATCCCACAAATAAGCTAAACCTAGATTCTTGAAGCTGAGGTGGTAGGTTTTAACCTCTGAAAGTTTCAAAGCCTGAATAAATTCACAAAATTCTATAAAAATCCTTGAAAATTTGGTTTTCTGCCTAAGTATGCAATTTTGACTTTTTGAATACCTTTGAAACTTTGACTAAAATGGATTTTGATTCTGATTTTCTGATTGAAAAGGACTTATTAAGCTAGAATAAGACTAAATTAAGCTAAACCACTCACAAGTGAATGGATTTGGGGCATAAGCCACACTTAATCCAACACAGAGGGTAAACTAGGCCAAGTAATGTTTGATTTTGACTTTTTATCAAATAGGACCTGGTTTTTATGACTATTCTGAGTTAGTTATGACCTGGGTGACTGATATGAACAAGAAACAACAACAAATGAACACCACAACTCCTTGGATTCCCCTGATCCAAACACTCCTTATAGATGGACTGTTTCATGATTTAAGAAGCAAGGGACTTTAAGAGCTTATGAAACTGATTCACAATGACTTATGATGATATATTACACTTAAATAAGCACTTAGAAACAGAGAGCAACAAAAAATACCTAGGATTACTAGAAGGACTAAATTAACTGTGAAATCTAAAATTTATAACAACTATTAAAACCAACAAACAAGCTACTGATTTTAAGTAATACTATTGCTTTTGAACACTGAATAAGCTAAATGAACAAAGATAAGCAGAAAATAAGCTAAGCTACAGTAGAGAAATGGAAATGAGTTTATGAGCTTACAATGTGCATTCCTGCTCAAACCATGAACCAAGAACCTCAAATCCACTCCTATAGATCTTCCACATGATCACTAACCCATGGCCATCCATAATACACCATGCTCCAGCAATCTTCTACTTTTAACCTGCAATTTTTATTTTTTCTTTGTTTTTTTCTGATTTTTTTTTCTTGTTTATGATACTAGCTGGTATTAAGGGTATCTAAAAGCTTTTATAAGCTTTCTGGGAGCTTATATTTGCTTAAGGAGTCCAGAATAGAAACTAGATACTATTAATAAGCTATCTTGGAATTTTGAAATAAAATTGAACTTGCATACACAGAGAATGAAACTGAAACTTGAATTATATTACTGAAAAAGTTTAAGTTACAACTGAAAACATGAAATACAACACTTGGGAACTAAATTAGATTCTAAAAGCTTGAAATTTAATTAAACGACTTAAAAATTACTAAGTTATGCTACTCACTTCTTCTTGGACTTCTCTTCCTTTTATACTTGAGGATTAGGGCTTCCTTTGCCTCTCTGATCATTTCCCATTCAATCTCAGCCCTTGAATCTTTTGAATCATCCCTGGCCTTTGATTTCATTTTTGGCGGGAAAATTGGGTGTGTGAGATTTGGACTGTTATAGGCAAGGGGGTGGTGGCATTAAATGCGGTTGGATTATTAGGTGATAGTGGTGCGGGTGAGTGGTTTGGGCGGTGGGATAAGATGGGGAGGTGAGGTGATGGTTGCAGAAGCAAGTTGGGGGGGGGGGGGGAAGCGTATTTGAGAGAGGGAAGGGGGTTGACCATGTTTGACCCTCCCTTTTATTATTTGAAACGGTTTTTAAGTTGGGATGGGCTTTCGTGTGGGCTTGGGGTAAAGGGAAGTGGGCTGGGTGTATTTATTTTGGATTGGAGTTAGTTTGGATGGGGTAATAATATAAGGGGTCCGGTTTTGGTTTTGAATTTTCACAAGGACCAATTTTGCATTTTGGCCGAAAGTGAGGGGTATAACTTGGCATTCTTCCAAAGTATTTCAAGGGGTGTTTTTTACCATATGAGAGTATTACAAGGACCTGTGTGGAATTTTTCACATATGAAACCCCAGGGACTAAATTTGCCAAATCACCAAACTTCAGGGACCTGTTTTGTAATTTCACCAAACTTGCAATCAAGAACCAATTCTGCCATATATGAGAAGTACAAGGACAAAATTTGTTTTTCTCAAAGTTTTAATATCCCAGGGACCATTTTTGACAATTTTCCAAACTTCAGGGACTAAACTTGACATTTTGTGAAACTTTGCACCAAAGGACTAATTATGTAACTTTTTGATTTAAAAGGGCCTTTGGTGACTTTTTCAAGTTTTTAGAGCAACCAGGGACTAGATTTGATAATTTTTGAAAGTTGAGGGACTGAAACTGCCAATTTTGCAAACTTTGTACGTTTTTCATCTGTTTTTGTTATTTTGCATTTGAAACATATAAAACACATTCCTGGGATATTTTCACTATTTTGATTCAATATTGAGTGTTTTTAGATGTTTTGGCTGCTCAGAAAAGGTAAAAATGATGAGTATTTACACACTCATCAATAGTCACAATAGACTTTTCTGAAGTGAGTCAATGCATACCAATCTTAGAGTATTAGGTGTAGATGAAGAGGTTACCTCTTCATTCAGGCCTCACATGTGTCACATCATCCAACACCTCTTCACAACAAATCCCCTCCTCACCAAATAACAAACCTCAACTTCTGGGCCTCACATCTTACACCTTTATTTTTTTTATTCATTTGATTAAATAAATTAAATTCATTTCACAAATACTTAAAAATAACACAACATATTAATTTTATTTCATCCAAATTAAAAAGTTACAATACGAAAAAAAAACCATACGATTTGCGGAAAAAAAAGTTCCAATATGACAACCCACCACCTGCCACTGCACCAGAAGTTATGTTTCCACTAGAAAATAATCCACCCCCAAACAATTAACCACCAAACTTTCTACCAGAAAACCAACCCAATACCGTTGGGTTGACCGAGGAAGAACAGTACGAGCTGGATATGCAAGTCTTCTTGGAGTTTGAAGCTGAGCAAGATCGTTAGTCAAGGGAGCGTGAGGCGTACTTAAAAGGTAAAGAGGATCGGAGAAACTAACGAGCAGAATGGCGATGGAAAATGGGACTTCCACCTGTGCCATCGAGTGAGGACGATTCAAGTGCCTCCTATTCGAGTCACGAGGGCTATGTGTCAGATGATTCATTTAATTGAATCGTAGTTTTTATTATCGTATAGTAGTTTATGGTTTTTACTTTCTGTTTCTTAGTTTAATGTTATAATCGTATTTGTAAAATAGTTGTATGTCGTTTCAAGTTATGTCAATCCTATGTTTAATATAGTTGCATTAATATTTACACATTACATTTTTACAAAACAATTATCTATTTCAAACTTTAAATACATTTTACATTTACAAATATACACATACATTTTTAAAAGCACCAAAACATACAACTACATTCTTTAAAAACCACAAAATAAAAGGCCATAGGAAAAAAAAAAAAAAAAAAAAAAAAAAAAAAAAAAAAAAAAAAAAAAAAAAACCTTGTCATATCCAATCCTCTTTGTGCAGACAAAGAGGGATTCAACGGGGAGGAACGGCGAAGGCCTCGTGGTGTAGTGAAGAGGAACGGCTCGCCGTTACCTACTCCACGTCTAACGAATCATCTACACCGAGTGCTCTTATTACAGCATCTATATATAGTCATTTATTTTACATAATTTATTATGCATAAACTTGTTGGATACATTTGTTTTCATGCTAACCTTTTACTATGAAAATGGAACTATATATACACTTAATTTCTTCCTTTCCAACTTTCACTATACTTTTAGTTTGCCTTTTAATCAAAGGCGAATAAACATGTGTATAAAAAAACTTGTGCAGGAGATAATTAGTAGGATAAAAAATACGGTAAATTCACTAGCATACATTGCACATCAACTTTTTGACAATTTTCAATTGATTCAAATAGAGAAATAACATATATGCGCTACCATAAGAAATCACAAAATGTTACCTTAGTACATTTTAAAAATCGTTAGCTTTACCTAGATACACACAAACACTCTACTCAAGTTAAGACAGTTAAATTTTTGTTGTCCTCCTACTTATGTGAGATAACCATACACACATGTTCACGCTAATGTTCAGTTACACAAAATAGCTTGACTTGACCACCGAGGGGGTGACATAGTAGCAACCGTGAAATCGTCACGTCAACTTACTGAAGATTGAAAGTTTTACCCGGTTTGAATTGGTGGTGGTTGGCCGAAACCCCGTGAATTAGTCAGGTAAACGATCATGATTTTTGGTTACCTAAAAAAACATAGCTCGATTTGTTTTAAGAAAAGAGTAAGCAATTAAGTTATGGTATGTGCTTGCTAAAAAACACAAAATGTTACAGATTTTAAAAACCTTTGCGCTCTAATCAGGGGCGGAGCCAGAACTTTATTATCGAGGGGGAAAAATATGATAACTTTTAGAAACTACACTAAAAATTGGTCCGTTGGGGGAGGGGGGGGGGGGGGCAAATTACAAAAATAGCCGAAAATTTTCGAAAATTTACACTATAATTTTTTTCGTCGGGGATTCACGTGACTCCCCGACCCCCTTTATCTCCGTCTCTGGCTATAATTAAGTTAAACGATGTGCGGCTTTTTTCCTTTTCCTCTTTATTTTTTATTTTATTATTATTTTTTTGTTGTAATCTTGGTTTGCTTATAGGCTTCGGTGAGCAATGACAGGAAGCGTATAGACGATTGCATGCTCCCTAATATGTTTCCATGCAGAGAGGTGGTATAAGCTTATTCCTAGGAAGGTTAACATTTTTATGTGACGTTTGTTTTCGGATGGACTTCCCCATCATTTGAACTTGTCATCTCGAGGGTTGGATATTAATTTGATTATGTGTCCGTTATGCAATGAGCATGTGGAGTCGAATGTCCATGCTTTCTTTTCTTGTGATACAACTTCAATTGTTTGGAGGCTATTTCGTGCTTGGAGTCAGGGGCGGACCTTTTAAGGGGCAGGGGAGGGTCCCGGCCCCCCCAAAAGTTGTGGCAACTAGTGTAAATATTATAGGTTTTAGGGGTAATTTAGTTGAGTTTACAAACAAATCTCCGATTCGGCCCTCCCAAAATAAATTCGGCCCCCCCCAAAATAAGTGTTCAAGTTCCGCCACTGCTTGGAGTGATCCAAGGATTCCAATTTTAAACTCTTGTAAAAATTGAGATTCATGGTTTCTGTCTTGGCGTGCTTCTAAGGATTAGAAAGAACGTGCTTATGTCATTTTTGCTAATACCTTCAAATTAAAAGAAATTAGAATTTGCAATTCTCTGTTGGATGCTTTGCCGCTTTCGAGATAACATTACTTTCAACTCTCAAGTTATGAGTAAGTGTGACATTTTCTATAATATATGACATTTTTTATTTTAGTTTATTTTATTATTTGTTAACATTTAGATGTAAAATTTGAAGTAGTTGGAAGTTGAAACGCTTGGTTGACATCGCCTCTGTAATTGTTAGCGCCTTGCTAGATTTTCTTTTATACCACATCGCCGTTAAAAAGAAGAATATATTAAACGATGTGCTAGACAAATGCTATGAGTAATATTTGGTTTTCATTTTTTCAAGAAGAACACTAGACAAAGTGACTGATCAATTTAAAAAATTGCAATAAAGTAAATGATACTATAAGGTTTCGACATACTTGGGTTTAACGTATAGACTGGTATGAAATCAGGTACAGTATATCCGTTAAACCATGGAATGCAAGGCTCTGTTTAAATAGTTAAAAACTAAATGAATTGAATGTGGTGTTTGTAGCGGGGTTGGTAAGTATGATGTCTGCTAACTTAAAGGTACAAGTTCGAATCTTTCCAATCATCGCTTCAAGCACCTTTTTGTATACACTATATGTAAATTACATCATTTATTATTTTATTTCTTGTTTTGCGGTTCATCGTATTTTACTTTTTGTTCTATGTTTTGTAAACGTTCCTCATGTTTCCTCGTATTCCAGGGATGAAAACAACAACGAAACCTATGCGTACGTGTCACAACTATGCTAATATATTGATATATCATGCGTGTGTTTTTTTGGCCATGTGTATACGTGTCCTTGGTCTTTCTCTTTCTCATTTTTGTCATACTTGCAATACCGTAGATGCATCATAGTTATATAAAGATTTCATAAAATATATACACATGAATGTTTAAGAATGTCATACTTGCAATACCGTAGATGCATCATAGTTATAAAAAGATTTCATAAAATATATACACATGAATGTTTAAGAACGTAAGGTACACTTTGGCGAGCTTTTGAGATACACTATTTAGTACATTTTTATTTAGAAGTTTTAAAATGTTTAAAACCAAAAACATTGTTTTAATAGAAAAGATGCATACAAATATAATTAAAAACCTAGAAATTTAAGTGACTTTAAAAAAATTGGGTTGTTACAAGTATAGCTTTCAACGCTTGTAATTTTTTAAGACTTACAAGAAAAGAAACATAGTGTACACCACTTTAATGCACATAATTTTCAGACTTACAAGACAAGAAACATAGTGTACACCACTTTTATGCACATAAAAAAAAAACCACATTGATGCTATTTAATGTAGTCAATTAATTAACTGGTCAATAAATACAATTAATAAAGTTATAAAAACACCCTTTACATAAGAAATACAAATTATCAAGCATATTGTACAACCAAATTAAACACAATTCCTGCACTAAATGTAACTAATACAAATAATAAAGCACATTGTACAAATATTCAAGCCCGAACGGGCAACGGGCCAAATAGGCTTGAGCCCGAATGGGTGCGGGCCAAACGGGCTCGAGCCCGAACGGGCACGAGTCAACGGCTCGAGCCCTAATGGGTACGAGCCAATGTTATAAATGGCGTGAGGCGTGGCGTAGCGGCAAGGCCACACCACAAGCCTTATGCGCCATGGCGAAGCCATGGCGTTTTTTGCGGCGTGACTAAGGCGGCGAAAAAATATTTATATATTTATTATTTATGTTATAATATCATATTTTATATGCGTACCGAGTTTACAAAAGGTGAGTATACAAAAGGTGAGCTTACAAAAAGTGATATGCATAAGAAATAAAGTGAAAATTTGAACTATGTTTAGAAATTACTAGGCCCAAAATTTAAGCCCACATCATCCCTTTCTAAAAATGGCGCCACGCCATACGATAAGGCGCGCCTTGGCACGCCTTTTCGCGCCTTATTCCACGCATTTTCACACGATGCCTAGACTTCACGCCTTGGTCCATTTCGTGGCGCCGAGGCCACGCCTCGCGCCTTGGCGGCGCCTTGGCGGGCCTTTTAGAACACTGGTACGAGCTAAACGAAATTCTTGATATCTGTAAATTTGTTATCAAAAATAATATAATAAACTAAAATACATGATTTACCGAAAATTTTATTTCAAGATACCCGCCGCTGCAACGCTACGAAATCTGGTATATTATTGTTTAATGAGTATTCATTATAACCCATATAAAAATCTTGATACAATTTTGAACCTATATGATGAGGCGAAAATTGATCCGTTTTTAGGGGGTCATTTAAGCCCGAATCCGAATTTATTTGATCAAATATTGCCCTAAATCGTTCCTTTTGTGATTTTAGGTACTTGGAGAGTGAATTCTGGAAAAGAAGCCATTTTAGACGATTTTGGAGCATAAAAGTGAAGAAAACGGCAAAGTCTCAATTTTCCATGCTGGGAACAGTAGGTGACGGCGTCAAGAGTAATTCCCTGACGGCGTCAAACCTCAAGAATTAAAATCCGTAGTTCATGAAGGCGTCAAGAGTTTTCCTGACGGCGTCAAAACCCCAAGAATTAAAATCCGTAGTTGATGACGGCGTCACACACAGGGCGTCAAGAGTAATTTGTGTGACGGCCTTGGCCTTGACGGCGTCAGAAGTAGATCAAGGCCGTCCGAGGAAGTATTTGGCGGCGAGGTGACAGCGTCACATTGTTTGTCTTGACGCCGTCATCCCTATTTTCCTATATATAGTTTTCTAGTTTTTCACATAAAAGAAGAGAAGTTTTGGGAGAAACCCTAAAGACGATTTTGGTGTAACTTTACAGGTTTTTCAAGGGTTCCAACCCCTTGATACCTTGCATGATTAATTAAGATAATTGTTCTTCTAATTCAATCAATATGTCTATGTGTTGGTTGTCTATATCTTGTTCTTGTCTTAATTCTATCATGCTAGGCTAGATCTCCTTTGTGTTTGCTTAGATCTAATGAAACCTAGATATTGATTATGTGTTGATTACTTGTTTATTCTTGTTATGGATGAATGATTTATATGTTAGGCTTAAGAAAACTGGCAGATCTCCAAATGGTAACATGCTTGAACGTCTTAAGAAACATGAACCGAGGCGTACTAGGTCTTTATTGGTTGTATTTAATGCATGAGCCACTGTTTACAATCCCTATAGTTGTGCTGGGCATGGTGTAGGAGGAGATAAGAGCTCATAGAATTGGGTAGTTATGTATGCCACCCCATGAATGGTATTAAGGAATACGATCCGTCATCCATACAATTATAACAAGTAATTAACGTGTAAAAGATATCTAGGGAGTAGTGAAATCTAAGTAAACACATTTTCTCCAATTACTGCTCACAACCTTAGTATAAATTAGTTTATTTTCATTTTTAGTATTTTATTTTGATTGCATCTTAGTTTTGGGTTAGTTGAATAGCAACTAATTCCGCCCACTCTTCCAAAACCCGAGATTTTACTTGCTTTCATAAAAAATATAAAAATACAAAAATAATCATCCCTCACCTTTAGAACTAGTAATTTAGGCTTTCTAATCCTAGCGACACTATTCCTAAGCTGAACGATCAATCCCCCGGTACTTGTCACTATACTATACTACAACGATCAGGTACACTGCCTGGTGGGGGTTGTAAGCTTCTCGAGATCCCTCGAGAGGTAAAGCCTGTTGCGATTCCCACGCATCAAGTTTTTGGCGCCGCAGCCCGAGGAATAGTTATTGTCTAGGTTAGAATTTCTCTTTATTAGGTCTACTTGCTAGATTCCTTTCGAGTAAGATTTTATTTTTATTTTTTAGGTTTTCTTTAGTCTATCTTATTTCTTTGTACCTTTGTTCGTAACTCTTTACCATCCGACATCATGGAAGGTGGTAACATCTTTGAACCCGTCATCCCACCACAACAAAACCCACCATTAGAACCCCTTAGGCCCCGAACCTTAGGAGAGTATTCTCGACCTAGCCACCAAGGCTACCGAAACACCATTGAGCTCACCGGAGCCAATGTGACCCCCTTGCGATCCGACACCATCCGGTTGGTGCAAAGCGGATGTGCATTCCATGGACTTCGTTCCGAAGATCCAAACCAACATCTTAAGGACTTTCTCAAAATCGTAGATTCCATAGACCTAGGTGTTGAAACTAGAGAGACTACCCGTTTACGCCTATTCCAATTCTCTCTACGGGATCAAGCTAGTCAATGGCTTGAGCGTTTACCCGCGGGATCCATCACCACATGGGATGATCTCACCACTCGTTTCCTTGCTCAATTTTTCCCACCGGGGAGAACTACTAAGCTTAGAAATGACATCTTGATGTTCCAACAACGTCAAAATGAATCTCTTTATGAAGCATGGACTCGTTTCAAGGACTTACTCCAAAAAGTCCCTCATCATGGCATAGATCTTTGGCTCCAAGTCCAAATTTTTTATGATCATATCGATATCTCCACGAGGCGAGCCATTGACCAATCGGCCGGTGGTAAGCTACGTGATCTTAGTGCGGAACAATCATGGGAACTCATAGAAGATCTTGCTCTCTATGACAACGAAAGTTGGAACGATCCCCGTGACTTGAACAAAATGGTCAAGGCAATATCTTTGCCTTCGAACAACTCTAGCACTCCCGACCGTAGGATCATGGAACTTGAAGACCAAGTCAAGTTTCTCATGAAATCTTACGATGCTCCTAAGCCTTCAAGCCAAGTGAACAAAATCACTTCTTCATGCGAATTATGTAGTGGTCCCCATGACACTCGTGATTGTGTGGAACTCCCCGGAACAGCTTTTGCGGACTACGCATCCACGCGTACCGACGAAGCGGGAGATAAGTGGTACACTTTCAAGCCCGAGCCAAACCCTTACGGTGATTCATACAACCCCTCATGGAAAAATCACCCAAACCTTAGGTGGAAACAAAATCAACCCAATTCTTCCAATCCGCCTAATCGTTACCAACCAAACGGTCCACCATCCAACCGTACTTTCAACAACAATCCTTCTAACAACTATGGTAGTACCAACAATCTTGAAGGATTGATGTCAAAGTTCATGGCATCTCAAGAAGCCCGCATAGCTAGGTTTGAAACCGAATTCAACCAACAACAAACGGAGATGACCAACAAGATTGACAACTTGTTGAAAGCCCTCAACAACCAATCATTAATCACATCTAGGAAGGACACTAGGGACACCAATAGTGGAATCCAAATTAAGGACCCCTCATCATCCAAACATGTCCACTTTGTCAATGTGGTCACCATTAAGCCGATAGATAAGGAGATAGAGGAGAGCGACAAGGATGAAGTTAGAGTAGAAGCCGATAGTAAGGATGAGAGTAGGGAAGTTGAGGTTAATAAGGATGAGGAATTAGAGGAGGTAGAACCTATAGAAGAATACTTTGATAAGTTGCCAACCAAGGAAGAATGGGAATACCATAAGGAGTTATTCGATAGTCCCGAGAGAACATATATCTTTGGCACACCCCTTATCAAAATGGGAGACCCCTCTAACATTAACATCCCATGCAATATCGGGCACATGCATATATGGAAAGCTTACATCGACCTTAGATCCCCCATGAACATCATGACTAGGACTTATTACAATTGGGTGATGAAGAAGCAACTCAATTTTAGGATGATGCCCGGTAAGAATCTGATAAGTAATTTTGCAGGAAGAGTGAAGGGACTGCATGTGATTATAGGGAATCTCACTTATGAGATCGATTTTATGATAGTTGAGGACACTCGTCCGGTGATTGATGCTTGCCTAAGCCAAATAATATTCGGAAAACCATTTGTTGAGGCCACTAGGATGAGTTATGATCCGACTTTATGGATTGTTAGATTCAAGAAAGAGAATGATGAGGTTGCTTATCAAATGCCCTACAAGATCGAACAATACCGCCTTCTCTCTAATTTCGAAAAGGAACATAAGCAAGCGGCTTATTATAGGAATGAGGAGGATAGACGTAGGGGAGTAGAATATGTAAAAAATAGGATGCTTGGTTTCTACAAAGAGTGCTTGCAACTAGGTCCGGAATACAAAACTGGTTTAGAAGACGACCTAGAGAGTGGAACCAATGATGAAATCACGTAGTAACCCATAGCCTTGAGTCTAGCTACAAGACTCGTAAATAAAGAAAAGCGCTTCTTGGGAGGCAACCCATGTTTTGTGTGATTTTAATTGTTTGTTTGTTATTTGCTTCCGTATACATGCTTTATTTTTATTGTTGGTTGATCATGTTTCTCAATTAAAATGTGGAAATACTTTACTATGTTGTTTGGCCTAATCTTAACTCCAACCTAAAAGTATTTTTGCAAAAGATAAGTGTAAGGGGAAACCCCAAATATGTTTTTAAGAAACAAACCGATCATGATTCTCCACAATAATAAATGAACATGTATATTCGTATTTGTTAGAGTCAAATGCTTGTATTGAGTCATAATGAAGTTTTGCAGGATTTTCCAGGAAGTAGGACAAAGTTTTTCTAGAAATTTTCCGGAAACTTAACATAAGAATTTCTGCAGGTCCATTCTAACGGCGTCAGAGTTTTACTCTTGACTGCGTCAGGAGTTAAAATCTGGAAATTTTACCGGTTTTGTTTTTCTAACGGAGTCTTATGGTTTTTGTGAATTATTAAGTTTTATAATCTCCAGGAAATCTGCAAACTTCATTCCACAAGCATTATATCTTACTTTGTTTTCTAGGATTTAGTAACTTATATAGGATGCCGCCGATTTTACGCGAGGTTGTCTTGTCTATTTTGTCAGGATTTACAGGTTATGTTCGACAAGGAGATGATTTATATTCTGGAAGGGAAGCTTTGATTGTTTCATTTTCTTGGAGGAAGATTTAACCCGGCCAACCTATAATCCATACCGAGCGAATCAGGGGAGTATTTGATTTCATTCTCTTTACTTTTTCACTTTTACATTCTTTACTTGAACATTGGGGACAATGTTCATCTTAAGTGTAAGGGGAGCGTAAAAAGATGATACCTTACATATGCACTTTCGCTTGAGTTTGTTTTGTTTGATTGTAGATGTGTAATAAAACTATGAGAAATACTTGTTAGTGCAATTTTAGCGCCAAATTTAAAATTTTTTACAACATTTAGGAGTGAAACTTTAGCCATAGCAAGCGTCTCATGGATAGGAGATTGTATGAATAGAACAAAACCGTATATTCAGAAAAATTTTCCACCCAAATATGTGAGGTTCGCCTTTAGATTTGATAGGAAAAGCATTTATTATTAGTGCTTATGAGTGTACCGGTAGCATTTAGATTCTAGAACTTGCGTTAGTGATGCATCCCGAGACCGCTAGTGAGACTACATTCGTGTGGTAGGATTTACTACATGATAAGAGGCATTAGGATCACCCTTGTGTTAAACCCGTATCATAATTACTTGACCATTTAAGTCATATTACTTGGCTAGTTAAGTCAACTAATTTTTCCTACACCCTTAGCGTTGTACTCATTTTTAGTACACGAAACCCCTAGTACACCCCTCCGAGCCTATCCGTTCGTTTCTAACTTTAAGCATTTTACTTTAAGGAAGAATTTGTTACACCCCACTTAAATGTACACCCAAATCGCCTTAGCCTTCCGTGTATGCGCTCATTTTTAGTGCATTATTGTTATTTGTTAAACCCTAAGTTAACTATCTAATTGATTACATAGTTTCTAAGTCGAGTCATATCCTTGTACATATTGTTTTGGGACGATTGGGACTCATGGGTAAGTACTTATTTTATGGAGTAATGGGGAAGAACATAATATTATTACCCCCATATGTGCGTTAATCTTAAAAGTGCTCCAAGTGTTTTGATTTTCTTAATTCGAGTCATTAGAATAGTTGAATGTAAAGTATGTAAAGATTCAAGTGTAAGGGAAATTTACATTCCCTATGATGTATTATTTTGGATGGTAGGGTAAGAGTGTATGCAAAAAAAAAAAAAAAAAAAAAAAAAAACGGACTACCATCCCGTTTCATTCTATGTTCATTTTATGTTTTTGTTATTTTTCATTTATTAGCTTAAGTCGAGTCTAGTCTTGGCTTAGCAACGCCATTTTGTACATGTAATTAACCAAGATTGTTAACTCGCCACCAGTAAAACTTCCTTTATCCAACAAAACCGTGTAATTCATATCCCTATACCTAACGTTACAACCCTTTAAAAGACCTCTTTGATAGTTTATCCTAGGTGCTTACGCCATGTGGTGGAGGTTTGATCCTTTCCCAAGCCTATGGTAATCTATTTTGCTATGACAGGTAGTGAGAGATATCTTCCATTTCCATAATGTTATATTACTTTATTACACCCGAGAGATGTGAGTATCTAAACACTATTTGTGAGGTGCTAGTGTATGACCTCCGTGCTTGTCTATTGGTCTTTAGTGGAACGATTATTTGTTGTAATTACTTTTATATTAGTGTTAAATGACCCCTAACTTGTATTTTGAGTAGAATAAAAGCGCATTTGCTTGAGAACAAGCAAATCTCAAGTGTAAGGGTATATGATGAGGCGAAAAATGATCCGTTTTTAGGGGGTCATTTAAGCCCGAATCCGACTTTATTTGATCAAATATTGCCCTAAATCGTTCCTTTTGTGATTTTAGGTACTTGGAGAGTGAATTCTGGAAAAGAAGCCATTTTGGACGATTTTGGAGCAAAAAAGTGAAGAAAACGGCAAAGTCTCAATTTTCCATGCTGGGAACAGTAGGTGACGGCGTCAAGAGTAATTCCCTGACGGCGTCAAACCTCAAGAATTAAAATCCGTAGTTCATGAAGGTGTCAAGAGTTTTCCTGACGGCGTCAAAACCCCAAGAATTAAAATCCGTAGTTGATGACGGCGTCACACTGATGAGTGTGTAAATACTCATCATTTTTACCATTTCTGAACTGCCAAAACATCCAAAAACACTCAATAATGAATCAAAATAGTGAAAATATCCCAGGAAAGTGTTTTACATGTCTCAAATGCAAAAATATCAAAAACAGATGAAAAACGCACAAAGTTTGCATAATTGGCAGTTTCAGTCCCCCAACTTTCAAAAGTTGTCAAATCTAGTCCCTGGTCATTCTAAAAACTTGAAAAAGTCACCAAAGGTCCTTATAAATCAAAAAGTTACATAAATAGTCCTTTGGTGAAAAGTTTCACAAAATGTCAAGTTTAGTCCCTGAACTTTGAAAATTGTCAAAAATAACCCCTGGGATATGAAAAACTTTGAGAAAAATAAATTTTGTCCTTGCACTAACCTTTTATGACAGGATTGGTCCTTGGTGGAAAGTTTGATGATATTTACACAAATGGTCCCTGAAGTTTGAAAGTTTGACGGTTTCAGTCCCTGATGAAAATAAATTGGAAAAATCAACAAGGGACCTTGTACTATTCATGATATGGCATTTTATACCCTTGGAAACAAATTAAAAAGATGCCAAGTTCACACCCTCAACTTTCCCAAAATTACAAAAATGGTCCTTGTGAAAATAAGCTAAACCGGATCCACCCTAAACTACACCTAAACCAATCCAATACCTAAACCTTAATCCAATTTGGGCCCAAAATAATTACCCAGTCCACCCTTAGCCCAACCCATTCCCTAAAAACCGTTTTAAATAATCCCCGGTCAAACTACGTTTGACCAAACCACCCTCTCCCCCCCAAAACCACCCCGTAACCTGCAAAACCACCCCAATCCACCACCACCACTTGCCCCAAGCCATCATCACCCTTCCCACCTCCCTACACCTACCCCTCACATCACATTAAATGCACCACCCCCATTGCGTGTATCAGAACCCAATTGCAAAAAAATCCGTTCCCGCCAAAAACACGTGGAGCCATTTTAGTGGACCAAAGAAGCATATGGATGATGGGATATGCTCAGAAGCTTGTGGGAACCCTAATGGGTGCTTATAAATAGAAGATAGTGCAAGATGAAGCAAGTAGTAGTTAATTTAGTTTTTTAGTTGTATCGAATTTTAATTATTCTGCAAATTAGTGTTAACATTTCAAATTCAAGCATTGTACTAGTTAAATTATTGTATTGCAACTCTTTTTATGTTATAAAAATCATCAGTTTCAGTTTGATTCAAGTTTATGCAAGTTACTCCAATTTTCAAATTTTCCTTTGATTCAATGGTATCTTAAAGCAAGTGTTATGGACTGAGATAGGTGAACATAGGTTCCCATAAGCTTATCAAAGCTTTAGAGACATTTAAAACTCAGTGGTATTAGAAGAAAATCAAAAAGCTAAAATTGGTCAACCATGGTCAACTGTGTTGGTTAATTATTGTTTTTCAGGTTGAAGAAGGAAGTGGTGATCAATCTTGGAGCTGGTTTTGCCTATCTAAAGATAGGCTAGCATAGTGAGATACTCCTTTTCATGCTGGAGTAAGAAATGTGGTAACTTGGTCTATTTTCCTTTCTAAATCTGCATAACTCTTGATACTGAGTAGGAAGTAGTTTTATTTGCATTAGATTGTTGATTTAGCCTTAATTTTAGTTAATATAGTTAGTTGAATCAGTAAATTATTAGTTGGTAGCAGATTGCACAAGTTTTTAGTATAACAGTTAGCTCAAGCAGTGTTTGGATTAACTGATTGCTTGTTGATTTGCTTAGTTGTTGTGATAACTTTTGGTTTCTGCATGATATAATAGTATAAATAAGATCATACAAGGCATAAAATCAGTAGCTATAAGTTCAAACAGTCAAAAACTTGGTTAATCACCTCTCACAGTTAACTGTGAAAGATTTTAGGTTCATAATCCCATCATTTAGCTTAGAAGACATAACTCTAGCTTAATTTAGGTTAAATATAGCTTATAGTAGCTTATTAAGTCAGTATTAGTGATTAGAATCTCACATAAGTCAAAGTATCAAGTTCATACAAAAGTCAAAACTTCACACTCTCAGATTTTTGCTAAAATTCCAAATTTAATTGTGAGATGTGTGAAGGGAATTAAGGGTTGAAATTGGTTGTGTTTAAAGTCTATCAGCTGATCTATAAGCTTAAATTTTTGCTAAATTTTTGTGTAAGTTTAAGTGGGTCCCACAGACCCTCAAAGTGACTTGCAGGGCAAAGGTGTGCCCTGCTCTCAGCAGACCTGGGCTCAACCACCACCTTTGGTGGTCCATTGTGGTTGACTCAGTGGGTCCCACACCCCATAAATAGGTTCTTACAACCCCCCTCCTACCAGATTTGAACTCTTGATCTTTTGTTTGACCATTTGACCACTGGACCCCACCTAGTTTAAGCCCCAAAGATTGTCCCAGGTCTGAGTCAATTGTGAAAAGTGCAAAGTGCTTATTTCCCTTTAAACAGCTTAATTGTGCTCATTGCTTATTGTTTCTGGATTATTTAAGATTGTAGAGCTTATTTGTAATCACTTTTGCCATTGTGGACCCCACCTTAAGCCATTTGACCTACATTGACCACACAGTCAACATAAGTCAACTGTGTAAGCCAAGGGGGTGCTTATAGCTTATTTTTAAGCTATCTTGAAAAGTGTTTTCATAAAAGTTTGTTATTTTAGGGTATAAAGTAGTTCTGTAAAAGAAAAAAAAAAAAAAAAAAAAAAAATCAAAGTTAAAGTAAGTGATAGTTTCTATTTAATTCAATTTAATTTTAATTTTCATTTTTAAATTTTAATTAAGTCACTAGTGTTTTTATATTTTTATTAAATACCTTATATAGTAAAGTAATTTTGATAATTTTTTCAGATTTTTATTTTGTCATTTAGTATTAATTAGATTTAATTTTAGTTTTATTAATTATTAATTAATAATAAGTATTAAATAGCTTATTTAGTTTTTATAAAGTTAAATCTAGTTTTTATATTTTTCCTACCTCTAATATAGTATAATAAGTTTTTAGAAAATATAATTTGAGATTCTACTGTTCATTTTCTATTTTTCTTATTTTATTTGTTTAAAATAGACTTAAGTTAATTAAAAGGTAAATAATTAGTTGTTTAATCTTAAAACATAATTTTTAGAGTTTTTATAATTTTTTAGGATTCCTGTGATGGTTAAGTAATTTTATAAATTTTCTTGTAATTTTCTAAGTTAATTTAGTATTAATATTAATTAAAAGTAGTTTAATTAGTTTAATTAAGTTAAATAGTTTTTAATTAATAACAAAACCACAAAAAGACAAAAATATTTATTTTTATTTTTTATACTTTCTTCAAGTTCTAATTTAGGTTTAGAAAATATTTTTGTTAATTTTTAGTTTAATTTAAATCATTTGTCATTTTTAGTTTATTTAAATTAGATTTTAATTTAGATTTTAAATAGTTTAGTTAATTAAATAATATTTTAATAGTATTTTAATCACTTTTATAGTTTCATTTTTCATTTTTAATTTTAAGTTTCAAAAAGTGTCAAAAGCACCCCCTGTAGTTTGATAAGTACCAAAAACCCACTTTTCCAGTCCGATACGTGATCTTAATTGTGAATTTGTGCATATATCTGGTATCTGATTTTTGTGAATATTATATCTGTGTACCAACACCAAAATAGCAGTAGCAAAAACAATTCCATATCATCTGGGCTACTGTCCTCAGTCCCACTCACTCATAAACGATTTCAAAAGCACCATTTCAATCTCGTCGGGACTTTAACGACCCGGGGAAACACTACACTATCACCGGAGTATTGATTCTAGGCTGTCTTTGACTTGTTGACCTTGGTCAATAATAATCTGACGGTTCAGGCTCAATCACACACACAGGGCGTCAAGAGTAATTTGTGTGACGGCCTAGGCCTTGACGGCGTCAGAAGTAGATCAAGGCCGTCCGAGGAAGTATTTGGCGGCGAGGTGACGGCGTCACATTGTTTGTCTTGACGCCGCTGCCGGGGAGGTTGTTGCGTGTTTTATAAAATCGTTTTAAGTTTAGTGGTTTTTAAAACCCTCCCTGTACAAATTTCACACAAATTTGTAAAAAGTTTTTGTAAAAACTCAATCATATCAGAAAAACGTTCATTAACACTTCTCCTGAAGTGTTGAAAAACACCAAAAAAATTAAAAACCTGAAACAGTTGGTTTAAGGTAAGTTCTGACATTAAATTGCGAACTGAAGGGGAAACCTATTTACTTCCTCCCGCCAGCCTGCGAGTAATCTTAAAGGGACGATTTCGGTTAACGAATCAGTTCCAAAAATATTTCCCAGGTTTTCTGCACACACACCCATAAGCCTAAAGCAGTTTTTCAAAAAATTAATTAATAAACCCATAATAAGTTCCCAAACTTAAGATTAAAACTTGCCTTTATATCCCTGTGAGTGGTGTACCTTTTTCAAAGAAGCCATTCACTTGTGATTGCTGGTTTAAGTTCACTGTGGTTTTGCCTCGATCTTGTTTTGAAAAATTGTTTTTCGTGCATGCGCACTCGGTCACAAACAAAACGTAAACATCAGAAAAACGTACACGAGCTACGTTCTGACACACAAGAACCAAAGACCGAAATGGCCGCTGGGCCACCACCACCTTTACCACCCCCTGACCCTCCTAGGGATGAGCCAGCTCCTGATCTCCGAACGATGGAGGAGCTGTGCCAACCTACCATGCAAGGGCGGGGTGGGCCTATTGCACCACTCACTATTGAGGCTGCGGACTTTGGCCTCAAGCACCACATGATCCAACAAGTCCAGAATTCGTGTCAATTTCACGGATTTCCGGGTGACGATGCCAATAAGCATCTTGACAAATATCTCACGGTCACCCAAAGCGTGAAACAGCATGGTGTCACGGATGATGCCCTTCGGCTGTACCTCTTCCCCTATTCTCTCACTCATCATGCCACTGCATGGTTTGACCGACTCCCAAGAAATTCTATTCGTACCTTTGATGACATGGTAACCAAGTTTTTAGCAAAATATTTTCCACCTTCCATGGTTACCAAGTTACGAAATGATATCAGCAACTTCCGGCAACGTCCCGATGAGTCTCTTTTTGAGGCTTGGGAACGTTATAAGCTAGCTATTGATCGGTGCCTTAACCACAATATGTTGCAAGTTACCATCATAGATACCTTCTATAATGGTCTGACATTGAGGCACCGAGACATTCTCAATGCTGCTGCTGGTGGGACCTTTATGAAAAGGCGTCCCGAGGAGTGCTATGACCTAATCGAGAACATGACTGCCCATCATAACTTTTGGGATTCCTCTGCGGAGAGGGATGCGTCATGTCATTCAGTTACTCCCTCATCATCATCTCCTGAAATAATAGCTCTTACCAAAAAGATGGATGATATTTCTACGGCTGTGTTGAGAATAAGCCAATCGATGCAAAATCAGGGTCAAAATCAACAAGTGAAAGCCGTAGCCCGAAGTTGTGAAACTTGTGGGGGCCCTCATCTGTATTCTGAGTGTCCAGCTACTGCTGACTTTCCTCCAGAGAACGTATATGCTGCTCACGGTTCCTACAATACGGGAGGTAATTCTTACCAACCGCAAGGGGACCGTAATCTCTTAAGCTATCGTTCCAACAATTTTCTCGGACCTCCCGGTTTTAACCAAAATCAAAACCGTAACGCGAATCAGAATTTTAACCAAGGTCAAAACTCAAATTTCCAAAACCCGAACCAAAATCAAGGCCAGTTTAATCAAAACAATTTTCAAAATGGCAATCAAAACCAAGGTTTTCAAGGAAATTTTCAAAGAAACCAAAATCAAGGGAATTACAATCAGGGTAATTTCAATCAGAGAAACACTTTTCAGGGTAACAACAATCAAAATCAAGGGAATTTTCAAAACAACCGTGTTCAAAATCCCCCTGTTCAAAATCAAAACGTTGTTCCACCCCCGTCTTCCTCCGATGCTGAGATTAAACAATTCATGAAAGCACAAGAGGAAACGAATCGGTTATTGATCAAGACGATCTCTGAACTTCAGAAGTCTTTAAATGATCGACCCTCGGGCCCGGGTACATTACCGAGCAACACGATCGCTAACCCGAGGGGTGATGTCAAAGCGATCACCACCCGAAGTGGGACATCTTACAATGGACCCTCGATTCCTTCTACCTCTTCTTCTCCTCCTAAGGTAGCGGAACGTGAACCTGAGGTCACTACGGACAAGGTACTTCCTACTAATAACGGAGGTATCAACAACGTCCACCCTCAAGTTGTCCCGGTCCCGGCTCGTAAGCCGAAAGTTGTATTTGATCCCCCTGTGAGTTCTGATGAAATCCCAAAGAATAATCCTAAGCCATCAATTCCATATCCTTCACGGTTGAGTGAACAAAAGAACCGCGAGAAAGCTAACCATCAGATGGAAAAATTTTATCAAATTTTCCAAGAATTACACTTTGATATTAGCTTCGCGGACGCTCTTCTTCTCATGCCTAAGTTTGCTTCGACAATCAAAAATCTGATAAGCAACAAAGAAAAACTTTGTGAGATGGCAAAAACTCCTCTTAATGAGCATTGCTCAGCAGTGCTTTTGAAAAAGCTTCCTGAGAAGCTTGGGGATCCCGGGAAATTTCTCATTCCTTGTATTTTCCCGGGGATGGTTGAATGCTTTGCCTTGGCCGATCTTGGCGCAAGCATTAACCTGATGCCTTACACAGTCTGGAAAAGACTCTCACTTCCTGCTCTCACTCCGACCTGCATGACACTCGAGCTTGCAGACCGTACTATATCCCGTCCTCTCGGCATTGCCGAAGATATCTTCGTAAAAGTAGGAAAGTTCCATTTTCCGGCAGATTTCGTGATTGTTGATTTCGATGCTGACCCACGAGTCCCTCTCATTCTCAGGAGGGGATTCTTAAGAACGGGTCGTGCTTTAATCGATGTATTCGAAGAAGAAATCACTCTACGTGTTGGTGGCGAGGCCATCACATTCAATCTTGATCAGACTTCAAGATACTCCTCCAACTATGACGCAGAAACGGTTAACTGAATTGACATCATCGATGTTGCGTCTGAGGAGTATTCTCAAGAGATCCTTGGTTTCTCATCCAGTGGCAGTCTTTCTACTGACCCTATCATTTCCGACTCTTCCCATTCCCTCACTCCGTTTGAGGGAGGTGACTTCCTTCTGGAAGAGCTCGAGGCGTTTCTTGCTCAGGATAGCTCAATCCCCGATGGGGTTGATGAAAACTATCTTGACCCGGAGGGGGACATTCTTATCCTTGAAAGATTGTTAAATGACGATCCTTCACCCTCTCCGTCTCCAAAAATACTTCATAAAGCGGAAGTCAAAAATGTTGAAATAACTGAAGACTTTCCCGAGGTTGAGCTCAAGGACTTGCCTCCTCATCTAGAATATGCATTTCTGGAGGGTGATGATAAATTACCCGTCATTATTGCTAAGGACTTAAAAGTTGAGGAAAAGGCAGCACTCCTAAAGGTTCTAAAGTCACATAAACAAGCTATCGCTTGGAAACTCTCCGACATTAAGGGCATAAGCCCGAACTTTTGTACTCATAAAATCTTAATGGAGGATGACTTTAAGCCAGCAGTGCAACAACAGAGAAGGGTAAATCCAAAAATCCACGAAGTTATCAAACAAGAAGTTCTTAAACTTCTTGATGCGGGATTGATTTACCCTATTTCTGACAGTCCTTGGGTTAGCCCAGTTCATTGTGTCCCTAAAAAGGGTGGCATTACCGTTGTCACCAACGAGGATAACGAGTTGATTCCAACTCGTTTGGTCACGGGTTGGCGAGTATGTATTGACTATCGAAAGTTAAATGAAGCCACCCGTAAAGACCATTTTCCTCTTCCTTTTATGGACCAGATGCTTGAAAGACTTGCGGGGAATGAATACTACTGCTTCCTCGATGGTTTTTCGGGTTACTTTCAAATCCCCATTGATCCCCAGGATCAAGAGAAGACTACCTTCACATGCCCCTACGGAACTTTTGCTTACAGACGTATGCCTTTCGGCTTATGTAATGCACCAGGCACGTTCTAGAGGTGCATGATGTCTATTTTTTCCGACATGATCGGGAAAACTATGGAGGTATTCATGGATGACTTTTCAGTCATCGGGGATTCATTTCAGACCTGTCTCTCCCACTTGGAACAAATGCTTAAACGTTGCAAAGAAACGAATTTGAGTCTCAACTGGGAGAAGAGTCACTTTATGGTTAAAGAGGGCATAGTCCTCGGCCATAAAATTTCAAAGAACGGGATTGAGGTTGATAAAGCCAAAATCGATGTCATTGCTAAATTACCTCATCCCACCACCGTAAAAGGTGTTAGGAGCTTTTTGGGTCATGCCGGCTTCTACCGTAGGTTTATCCAAGATTTTTCTAAGATTGCCCGGCCTATGACCCATCTCCTCGAGAAGGATGCTCCTTTCATTTTCTCTCCTGAGTGCATCGAAGCTTTTGAAACATTAAAGAAAAAGCTTACCGAGGCACCTATTCTTGTTGCCCCCGATTGGGACCTACCTTTTGAGCTTATGTGCGATGCTAGTGATTTTGCCATAGGTGCGGTCTTGGGGCAACGTAAAGCAAAATACTTTCAGCCTATACACTACGCAAGTAAGACTATGACCGAGGCTCAAGGACATTACACCACCACTGAAAAAGAACTCCTAGCTGTGGTGTATGCCTTTGAGAAATTCCGGTCATACTTGATCCTGACCAAATGTGTAGTATATACGGATCACTCGACTTTGAAGTACCTATTTGCAAAGCAAGATGCAAAGCCGAGGCTTCTCCGTTGGGTTCTCCTCCTTCAGGAATTTGATATCATTATTCGTGATAAAAAAGGAGCCGAGAACCTTGCTGCTGATCATCTCTCACGATTAGAGAACCCACATCAAGATGTGTCCGAGAAACAAGAAATAAATGAATCATTACCTCTCGAGACACTCAGTGCGGTTACTTTTCGTGGTGACTCTACTACCCCATGGTTTGCCGACTTTGCAAATTACCGTGCGGGTAACTTCATCGTGAAGGGGATGACGTCCCAACAGAAAAACAAATTTTTTAAAGACGTAAAACATTATTTCTGGGACGACCCCTTCCTCTTCAAAATCTGTGCCGATCAAGTCATCAGGCGATGTGTATACGGACAGGAAGCCGCTGATATTCTCAAGGCTTGCCATGCTGGACCCACCGGGGGCCACCATAGTCCTAACTACACCGCCAAAAAGGTGTTTGATTCCGGTTTCTATTGGCCCACGATCTATAAGGATGCCCACGAGTTAGTCAAAACCTGTGATGCTTGTCAGCGTCACGGGAATATTTCACAAAAGAACGAAATGCCACATAATGCTATTCAAGTTTGTGAAATCTTTGACGTCTGGGGCATTGATTTTATGGGGCCATTCCCATCTTCTCGCGGAAACAAATACATACTCGTGGCTGTTGACTACTTGTCAAAATGGGTTGAGGCTAAGGCCTTACCCACTAATGATGCCCGAGTAGTTGTAAAATTCTTGAAATCCCTCTTTGCTCGTTTTGGAACCCCACGTGCCATCATTAGTGATCGCGGTACTCACTTTTGCAATGATCAATTTGCAAAAGTCATGCTTAAGTACGGTGTTACTCATCGTCTTTCTACCGCGTATCACCCCAAAACAAGTGGGCAGGTGGAGGTTTCCAACCGTGGTATAAAACGGATTCTTGAGAGGACAGTAGGTGAAAACCGTGCTTCCTGGTCGGATAAACTAGATGATGCACTCTGGGCCTTCCGTACAGCTTACAAAACACCCATTGGGTGTACTCCATACAAGCTTGTATACGGGAAGGCGTGTTATTTACCGATCGAGCTTGAGCACAAAGCCTACTGGGCCTTGAAACATGCTAACTACGACCTTCATTAAGCGGGTGATCACCGTAAGGTTCAACTCAATGAATTAAACGAACTTCGTGATCAAGCCTACGAGAACTCTTTGATCTACAAAGAAAAGACAAAGAAGATTCACGACTCTAAAATTAAGAACCGAGTTTTCAACGTCGGTGACAGAGTTCTTCTTTTCAATTCAAGATTAAAGATCTTCTCGGGGAAATTAAAAACCCGATGGACCGGACCATTCACTATTGCTAAAGTATATCCATACGGGACTATTGAATTATCTCAACCCGAAGGTCCCAACTTCAAAGTGAATGGTCACAGATTGAAACATTATTTTGGAGAGGACATACCACCCATGGTTGTCCCGGATCTCCAAACTTTTCCTATGGACCAATGAATTCGGGGATCGAGTCAAGCTAGTGACTCGGTAAACAAAAATTAGCAGCATATATGGGTTTTCACCCGTATTTCTGACTTCTTTCTACTTTCTACCACTCTAGTGTGGGGGAGTGGCCGTCCCCCACCATTTTCAAAAGTAAATATGTTTCAAAATTCAATAATAATAATAAATAATGAATTTTGTATTTTGTTCAAATATCTATCCCTGTATGTATATTATATATACTTTATCATTCAAACTCCCGGGCTGTCAGGGCATATTTATTACAGTTAATCATTCACAAGTGATTAGCTAGCGTGGTAAACCTGACACAAGCCTGGGAGGTAGTGATTACACACAAAAAAAAAAAAAAAAAAAAAAAAAAGAAAAAAAAAAATTGTATGTACAGACAAAATAAAGTGAAAAATAAAGATTTCCACAGTTAGCATCGAATATTAGCTTTTCCCGTTCAGAGATTCGGCATAATAGCCGGGACTTTGAATATTGTGGACAATATTCAGTTCTAGTGTGGGGGGGGGGGGGGGGAATTCTTACGAATTTTATCACAAAACTTTCTAAGTACCCCCATTTTAGGTCTAAATTTTTCAAAATTTTTCACTTTATTCCAAAATTTTTGTGGTTATCAGTCCGCCAAAGTCTAAATGACAAAGGGATTGGCTAGTCCAGGAGCAAACGGCTCTTGGTAAAGACATCTCAAACCCGTTGATGGCTGACACTTTGCCAAAAATTGCATGGTTCCTCAGCTCCCCCGTATCCTCATAAGCAAATGAGTTGGCTACCCACAAGATTATGGCTTGTGGTAAAGGCAGTGGAAAATCCATAATTGGTATTCAGCTCACCAAGATGTTGACTTAGTCCATCAAGATGTTGGCTAGTCCAGAAGCAAACGGCTTTTGGTAAAGACAAATCAAATCCGTTGACAGCTGGTGGTTTGCTCAAAATCACACGGTTATCAGGTGTGCCACAGTTCTTACACCTGGCTACTCCAGAAGTGATGGCTTTTGGTAAAGAGTTTCAAATCCATTAAGTTTTTCTCAAAAGATTGCTAGGGACTAGCAATGTTTTAGTGTGGGCGATTGATGAGTGTGTAAATACTCATCATTTTTACCATTTCTGAACTGCCAAAACATCCAAAAATACTCAATAATGAATCAAAATAGTGAAAATATCCCAGGAAAGTGTTTTACATGTCTCAAATGCAAAAATACCAAAAACAGATGAAAAACGCACAAAGTTTGCATAATTGGCAGTTTCAGTCCCCCAACTTTCAAAAGTTGTCAAATCTAGTCCCTGGTCATTCTAAAAACTTGAAAAAGTCACCAAAGGTCCTTATAAATCAAAAAGTTACATAAATAGTCCTTTGGTGAAAAGTTTCACAAAATGTCAATTTAGTCCCTGAACTTTGAAAATTGTCAAAAATGACCCCTGGGATATGAAAAACTTTGAGAAAAATAAATTTTGTCCTTGCACTAACCTTTTATGACAGGATTGGTCCTTGGTGGAAAATTTGATGATATTTACACAAATGGTCCCTGAAGTTTGAAAGTTTGACGGTTTCAGTCCCTGATGAAAATAAATTGGAAAAATCAACAAGGGACCTTGTACTATTCATGATATGGCATTTTATACCCTTGGAAACAAATTAAAAAGATGCCAAGTTCACACCCTCAACTTTCCCAAAATTACAAAAATGGTCCTTGTGAAAATAAGCTAAACCGGATCCACCCTAAACTACACCTAAACCAATCCAATACCTAAACCTTAATCCAATTTGGGCCCAAAATAATTACCCAGTCCACCCTTAGCCCAACCCATTCCCTAAAAACCGTTTTAAATAATCCCCGGTCAAACTACGTTTGACCAAACCACCCTCTCCCCCCCAAAACCACCCCGTAACCTGCAAAACCACCCCAATCCACCACCACCACTTGCCCCAAGCCATCATCACCCTTCCCACCTCCCTACACCTACCCCTCACATCACATTAAATGCACCACCCCCATTGCGTGTATCAGAACCCAATTGCAAAAAAATCCGTTCCCGCCAAAAACACGTGGAGCCATTTTAGTGGACCAAAGAAGCATATGGATGATGGGATATGCTCAGAAGCTTGTGGGAACCCTAATGGGTGCTTATAAATAGAAGATAGTGCAAGATGAAGCAAGTAGTAGTTAATTTAGTTTTTTAGTTGTATCGAATTTTAATTATTCTGCAAATTAGTGTTAACATTTCAAATTCAAGCATTGTACTAGTTAAATTATTGTATTGCAACTCTTTTTATGTTATAAAAATCATCAGTTTCAGTTTGATTCAAGTTTATGCAAGTTACTCCAATTTTCAAATTTTCCTTTGATTCAATGGTATCTTAAAGCAAGTGTTATGGACTGAGATAGGTGAACATAGGTTCCCATAAGCTTATCAAAGCTTTAGAGACATTTAAAACTCAGTGGTATTAGAAGAAAATCAAAAAGCTAAAATTGGTCAACCATGGTCAACTGTGTTGGTTAATTATTGCTTTTCAGGTTGAAGAAGGAAGTGGTGATCAATCTTGGAGCTGGTTTTGCCTATCTAAAGATAGGCTAGCATAGTGAGATACTCCTTTTCATGCTGGAGTAAGAAATGTGGTAACTTGGTCTATTTTCCTTTCTAAATCTGCATAACTCTTGATACTGAGTAGGAAGTAGTTTTATTTGCATTAGATTGTTGATTTAGCCTTAATTTTAGTTAATATAGTTAGTTGAATCAGTAAATTATTAGTTGGTAGCAGATTGCACAAGTTTTTAGTATAACAGTTAGCTCAAGCAGTGTTTGGATTAACTGATTGCTTGTTGATTTGCTTAGTTGTTGTGATAACTTTTGGTTTCTGCATGATATAATAGTATAAATAAGATCATACAAGGCATAAAATCAGTAGCTATAAGTTCAAACAGTCAAAAACTTGGTTAATCACCTCTCACAGTTAACTGTGAAAGATTTTAGGTTCATAATCCCATCATTTAGCTTAGAAGACATAACTCTAGCTTAATTTAGGTTAAATATAGCTTATAGTAGCTTATTAAGTCAGTATTAGTGATTAGAATCTCACATAAGTCAAAGTATCAAGTTCATACAAAAGTCAAAACTTCACACTCTCAGATTTTTGCTAAAATTCCAAATTTAATTGTGAGATGTGTGAAGGGAATTAAGGGTTGAAATTGGTTGTGTTTAAAGTCTATCAGCTGATCTATAAGCTTAAATTTTTGCTAAATTTTTGTGTAAGTTTAAGTGGGTCCCACAGACCCTCAAAGTGACTTGCAGGGCAAAGGTGTGCCCTGCTCTCAGCAGACCTGGGCTCAACCACCACCTTTGGTGGTCCATTGTGGTTGACTCAGTGGGTCCCACACCCCATAAATAGGTTCTTACAACCCCCCTCCTACCAGATTTGAACTCTTGATCTTTTGTTTGACCATTTGACCACTGGACCCCACCTAGTTTAAGCCCCAAAGATTGTCCCAGGTCTGAGTCAATTGTGAAAAGTGCAAAGTGCTTATTTCCCTTTAAACAGCTTAATTGTGCTCATTGCTTATTGTTTCTGGCTTATTTAAGATTGTAGAGCTTATTTGTAATCACTTTTGCCATTGTGGACCCCACCTTAAGCCATTTGACCTACATTGACCACACAGTCAACATAAGTCAACTGTGTAAGCCAAGGGGGTGCTTATAGCTTATTTTTAAGCTATCTTGAAAAGTGTTTTCATAAAAGTTTGTTATTTTAGGGTATAAAGTAGTTCTGTAAAAGAAAAAAAAAAAAAAAAAAAAAAATCAAAGTTAAAGTAAGTGATAGTTTCTATTTAATTCAATTTAATTTTAATTTTCATTTTTAAATTTTAATTAAGTCACTAGTGTTTTTATATTTTTATTAAATACCTTATATAGTAAAGTAATTTTGATAATTTTTTCAGATTTTTATTTTGTCATTTAGTATTAATTAGATTTAATTTTAGTTTTATTAATTATTAATTAATAATAAGTATTAAATAGCTTATTTAGTTTTTATAAAGTTAAATCTAGTTTTTATATTTTTCCTACCTCTAATATAGTATAATAAGTTTTTAGAAAATATAATTTGAGATTCTACTGTTCATTTTCTATTTTTCTTATTTTATTTGTTTAAAATAGACTTAAGTTAATTAAAAGGTAAATAATTAGTTGTTTAATCTTAAAACATAATTTTTAGAGTTTTTATAATTTTTTAGGATTCCTGTGATGGTTAAGTAATTTTATAAATTTTCTTGTAATTTTCTAAGTTAATTTAGTATTAATATTAATTAAAAGTAGTTTAATTAGTTTAATTAAGTTAAATAGTTTTTAATTAATAACAAAACCACAAAAAGACAAAAATATTTATTTTTATTTTTTATACTTTCTTCAAGTTCTAATTTAGGTTTAGAAAATATTTTTGTTAATTTTTAGTTTAATTTAAATCATTTGTCATTTTTAGTTTATTTAAATTAGATTTTAATTTAGATTTTAAATAGTTTAATTAATTAAATAATATTTTAATAGTATTTTAATCACTTTTATAGTTTCATTTTTCATTTTTAATTTTAAGTTTCAAAAAGTGTCAAAAGCACCCCCTGTAGTTTGATAAGTACCAAAAACCCACTTTTCCAGTCCGATACGTGATCTTAATTGTGAATTTGTGCATATATCTGGTATCTGATTTTTGTGAATATTATATCTGTGTACCAACACCAAAATAGCAGTAGCAAAAACAATTCCATATCATCTGGGCTACTGTCCTCAGTCCCACTCACTCATAAACGATTTCAAAAGCACCATTTCAATCTCGTCGGGACTTTAACGACCCGGGGAAACACTACACTATCACCGGAGTATTGATTCTAGGCTGTCTTTGACTTGTTGACCTTGGTCAATAATAATCTGACGGTTCAGGCTCAATCACACACACAGGGCGTCAAGAGTAATTTGTGTGACGGCCTAGGCCTTGACGGCGTCAGAAGTAGATCAAGGCCGTCCGAGGAAGTATTTGGCGGCGAGGTGACGGCGTCACATTGTTTGTCTTGACGCCGCTGCCGGGGAGGTTGTTGCGTGTTTTATAAAATCGTTTTAAGTTTAGTGGTTTTTAAAACCCTCCCTGTACAAATTTCACACAAATTTGTAAAAAGTTTTTGTAAAAACTCAATCATATCAGAAAAACGTTCATTAACACTTCTCCTGAAGTGTTGAAAAAAACCAAAAAAATTAAAAACCTGAAACAGTTGGTTTAAGGTAAGTTCTGACATTAAATTGCGAACTGAAGGGGAAACCTATTTACTTCCTCCCGCCAGCCTGCGAGTAATCTTAAAGGGACGATTTCGGTTAACGAATCAGTTCCAAAAATATTTCCCAGGTTTTCTGCACACACACCCATAAGCCTAAAGCAGTTTTTCAAAAAATTAATTAATAAACCCATAATAAGTTCCCAAACTTAAGATTAAAACTTGCCTTTATATCCCTGTGAGTGGTGTACCTTTTTCAAAGAAGCCATTCACTTGTGATTGCTGGTTTAAGTTCACTGTGGTTTTGCCTCGATCTTGTTTTGAAAAATTGTTTTTCGTGCATGCGCACTCGGTCACAAACAAAACGTAAACATCAGAAAAACGTACACGAGCTACGTTCTGACACACAAGAACCAAAGACCGAAATGGCCGCTGGGCCACCACCACCTTTACCACCCCCTGACCCTCCTAGGGATGAGCCAACTCCTGATCTCCGAACGATGGAGGAGCTGTGCCAACCTACCATGCAAGGGCGGGGTGGGCCTATTGCACCACTCACTATTGAGGCTGCGGACTTTGGTTGTCTATATCTTGTTCTTGTCTTAATTCTATCATGCTAGGCTAGATCTCCTTTGTGTTTGCTTAGATCTAATGAAACATAGATATTGATTATGTGTTGATTACTTGTTTATTCTTGTTGTGGATGAATGATTTATATGTTAGGCTTAAGAAAACTGGCAGATCTCCAAATGGTAACATGCTTGAACGTCTTAAGAAACATGAACCGAGGCATACTAGGTCTTTATTGGTTGTATTTAATGCATGAGCCACTGTTTACAATCCCTATAGTTGTGCTGGGCGTGGTGTAGGAGGAGATAAGAGCTCATAGAATTGGGGAGTTATGTATGCCACCCCATGAATGGTATTAAGGAATACGATCCGTCATCCATACAATTATAACAAGTAATTAACGTGTAAAAGATATCTAGGGAGTAGTGAAATCTAAGTAAACACATTTTCTCCAATTACTGCTCACAACCTTAGTATAAATTAGTTTATTTTCATTTTTAGTATTTTATTTTGATTGCATCTTAGTTTTGGGTTAGTTGAATAGCAACTAATTCCGCCCACTCTTCCAAAACCCAAGATTTTACTTGCTTTCATAAAAAATATAAAAATACAAAAATAATCATCCCTCACCTTTAGAACTAGTAATTTAGGCTTTCTAATCCTAGCGACACTATTCCTAAGCTGAACGATCAATCCCCCGGTACTTGTCACTATACTATACTACAACGATCAGGTACACTGCCTGGTGGGGGTTGTAAGCTTCTCGAGATCCCTCGAGAGGTAAAGCCTGTTGCGTTCCCACGCATCAATAACACCAAATCTGATCTTAACAAGAAACCTAAGGTGACTTGTTGGAAGTGTGGGAAACCTGGACATTTCAGGAAAGATTGCAAGGGTGGTAAAGTTGGAAACAAATCCAATGGATCAGGCACAAGTGTAGGGAATGGTAACACCAATTCTCTGAAAGGTCAGAATGTGTTTAATAAGTCTTTTAAGATTTATTATGTTACATATATATCTGACATTTACTTTGTGCAGGATGATGATGTTGCGTGGTGGGTTGGCTCTGGAGCAACAATTCATGTGTGTAAAGATAGAAGCTGGTTCAAGACCTATAAGTCAATGAATGATGGTTCTATTCTTCACATGGGAAACGAGTCAACTGCCCTGGTGCATGGAAAAGGATGTGTTGAGTTGAAGTTTAGTTATGGAAAGATTGTTTCTTTATTTAATGTTTTACATGTTCCTGATATTAGAAAGAATTTGGTTTCTAGTAGTGTTTTAAATAATTGTGGTTATAAACAGGTTATTGAATCTGATAAGTTTGTTTTGTCTAAAAATGGTGTGTTTATTGGTTTTGGTTATTTATGTAATCAAATGTTCAGACTTAATATTGTTCATGATAATATTGATTCTGCTTTTATATCTTCATCCAAACTTAATGATTCAAACCTATGGCATGCAAGACTTGGCCATGTACATTTTAAAAGAATGCAAGATATGTCTAAGGATGGGTTAATACCAGCTTTTGATATGAACACTGAAAAGTGTAAAACTTGTATGTTGAACAAGATAACTAAGAAACGTTTTCAAGGAGTAAAACGTGAAACTAAAGTTTTGGAGTTAATTCACAGTGACCTTTGTGATTTACATGCTACTCCCTCTTTGGGGAATAAGAAATACTTTGTGACTTTTATTGATGATGCTTCTAGGTTTTGTCATGTTTATTTATTACATTCTAAAGATGAAGCATTAGATAAATTTAAAGTATTTAAAACTGAAGTTGAATTGCAACAAAGTTCCCTGATCAAAAGATTAAGGACTGATAGGGGAGGTGAGTACATGGATACTCTGTATTTTCAGTCTGTTGGTATAATCCATGAAACGACTGCCCCTTATACTCCTCAGCAAAATGGTATTTCTGAAAGGAAAAACAGGGTGCTGAAGGAGACGGTTAATTCCATGTTGTCCTATTCAGGGATGAGTCAAGGATTCTGGGGTGAAGCTATGTTAACAGCTTGCTATTTATTAAATAGGGTTTCCAACAAAAGGAACAAAGTTACCCCTTATGAACTTTGGACTAAAAAGAAACCTAACCTTAATTATCTTAGGATATGGGGTTGTAGGGCTGTTGTAAGACTCCCTGATCCAAAGCAGAAAACTTTGGGTGAAAGAGGCATTGAATGCATCTTTGTTGGATATGCTGAGCATTCCAAGGCATATAGGTTTTATGTTATAGAACCTAATGAGTCTGTTTCAATTAACTCAATAATTGAATCAAGGGATGCACTATTTGATGAGAACAGATTCTCATCTATCCCTAGACCAGGTCAAAGGATTCCAAATGGAACCAATGACAATGGTGTTTCAGAGGTTCCTGCTGAGGTTGTGGAAAAACAACCTGAACCTGAGCTCAGAAGGAGCAATAGGGTAAGGACTCCAAAGTCATTTGGACCTGAGTTTCAATTATACTTAATTTAAGGTACAAGGAGTGAGATCTCTGACCAATACTCCTATTGCTTCATTGTGGAGGATGATCCCAAAACATTTGAAGAAGCAATGAAGTCCCAGGATGTTGCTTTCTGGAAAGAAGCAATTAATGATGAGATGGACTCCATCATGGGCAATAACACTTATGTGTTGACTGATCTACCACCTGGTTGCAAACCTTTAGGTAGCAAATGGATTTTCAAAAAGAAAATGAAGGTAGATGGAACTGTTGAAAAATTCAAGGCAAGATTAGTTATTCAAGGCTTTAAACAAAAGTCAGGAATAGACTATTTTGATACTTATGCTCCTGTGGCACGTATCAGTACCATAAGATTGCTAATTGCTTTGGCATCAATTCACAATGGATGTGAAGACAGCTTTCTTGAATGGTGATTTAGATGAGGAGGTTTACATGAACCAACCTCAATGCTTCATCATGCCTGGCAATGAAAACAAGGTGTGTAAACTGATTAAGTCTCTTTATGGACTAAAACAGGCACCTAAGCAATGGCATCAAAAGTTTGATGAAGTGGTTTTGTCTAGTGGTTATTTACTTAATCAAGCTGACAAATGTGTATATAGCAAATTTGATGAATATGGTAAAGGAGTCATCATTTGTCTATATGTTGATGACATGTTGATCTTTGGCACTGACCAAAATCAAGTTGATCTTACAAAAGAATTTTTGTCATCAAAGTTCTCCATGAAGGATATGGGGGAGGCAGATGTTATCCTTGGCATAAGGATTAAACATGAAAGTAACAAAATTTCTATATCTCAGTCTCATTACATTGAGAAGGTGTTAAAGAAATTTAATTACTTTGATTGTACTCCAGTGAGTACTCCTATGGATACAAGTGAGAAGCTAATGCCTAATACTGGCAAAGCTGTATCTCAACTTGAGTATTCTAGGGTGATTGGCTGCTTAATGTATGCCATGACTTGTACAAGACCTGATATTGTTTTTGCTGTGGGTAAACTGAGCAGGTATACTAGTAATCCTAGTGCTCATCATTGGCAAGCAATTCAGAGGGTCTTTAAGTATTTGAAGAGAACTATGGATTATAGTCTCTCATATACTGGTTATCCTTCAGTATTAGAAGGATACACTGATGCAAGTTGGATCAGTAACACTGAAGACAATTCGTCTACTAGTGGCTGGGTATCCCTACTTGGTGGAGGTGCAATTTCTTGGGCATCCAAGAAACAAACTTGCATTACCAGTTCAACCATGGAATCTGAATTTGTGGCTTTAGCTGCTGCTGGCAAAGAAGCTGAATGGTTGAAAAACTTGTTTCTTGAGATTCCATTGTGGCCTAAACCTATAGCACCTATTTCTATCCGTTGTGATAGTGCTGCTACATTGGCAAAGGCTTATAGCCAGATGTACAATGGGAAGTCTAGACACTTAGGTGCCAGGCATAGCATGATTCGTGAGCTTATCATGAATGGGGTGGTATCTATAGTGTTTGTTAAATCTCAACAAAACTTAGTTGATCACTTGACGAAGGGTTTGGCTAGAGACTTGGTTTTGAAGTCTGCTAAAGGGATGGGTTTAAGTCCAACTTAGTCACTGAATGCAAGGATACCCAACTCCCTTCTAAGGAAACTTGGAAGCTGAGTTCAATGTGGAAAGCTGATCATTTAGTGGACTGAAGCACATGTATTACAAACATCCCAAGGTTGTGCTTGTTACCTGCTGAAAGGAGGATGAAGTCTTCACTTCTTAATGGTTAATTTTCTTTGAAAAAGTGCTAAGCAGGAGCATGAATTAAAGATGAACCACCTATGTAAATGTTGAAGTTTTGCCGCTTCAGGAAGCTTTGGACTTTTAGCTTTTACAACATTAATGAATTGGATATGGACACATGGATTGTATAGTGTCAGGAGTATTTAAGTGTTTGAAAACTTGTGTGTATTTATCTTCAGGTATTCAAATGGGTTGAAGGGTTCAATTCTTAGAACACCCTGATTCTCGAATATTTGAAAGTATATGTACTAATGTGGAAATTCAATCCTCAGGATATTTTCATTTATGCACTTGTTTTGGTTTTTGTGTTTGAATTTTCATGCAAAGGTAGTGAACTAAATTTGGGGAGGATTGTTGGAAAATTTAGTGCACTTGAGGGATCCATTCACACCTGGTAATGGGTTTGGAGGTATGGAGTATACACCCATTTGGTCACTGAATCCCCTGACTCAATAGTGGTTATGTATTGAATCTGCTGATAGTGTAATTCCACTAAAGTGTGATTCTACTGATAGTAGATTCAGCTGCTAGTGTGTTTCCACTGATGTGTTAATGTTACCACTGCAAGGGTTATTGTTTCCACTGCAAGGGTTGTTGTTACCACTGCTAGTGTTAACATTACCACTGCTAGTGATAATGTTTCCACTGATAACCACTGATCCCTATTATTATGGAAATTATTATGTTATCATTAATGGGCCGTTAATTATACATAATACCATGGGCTAGGGTTTGAGTATTCTCTATTATAAATAGAGATCACATCATTATGCATGGGGAGAAGTTATCATACGATATACAAAACACAAAACCCTAAACACTTCTATACGCATCTGGTTCTTGGTTTGTGCCTAAAACAAGAACTTCACTTGGTTTTATCCCATAGAGATATTCGTGTAACCCAGGCATAGGGTCGAATAGTTTCTATTGGAAAGTGATACCACGATTTCAAGTGAATATCTGGTACCTTCATTGATTATCTTAATCCTAATCTGGGAACCGTTTACAACTAACAAACAACAGTTATTGGATTGATCATCATATAATCAAGATATGATTATATGATGATTAGAGATGTTTAGAGGTAAGATAATGCTTGTAGAGACCATTGGTAAGGTTATTTGGTCATGTGGTTAAAGTGTTTGTGTTTATGCCTAAGGGTGATGATGAAGGATGGTGATGATCATGAAGAGGATGCTTATGTTCTTGTTAAACTTAGCTTTGAAAGCTAAGGTAAGTAAACCGGTTATGATTTGATATTATAATGATTTCTTACATTTTGTGTTATATGATTGTCATGATGAGATGTTTTTATAGTGTTTGAATGATGATGTAATGAAGAAGTAGCTGTAAGGCTTATTTGGCATAACTAGCAAAAGAGATTGAGAGTTTAGTTGGACTAGTGTAAGTGAGTAGGAAAGATAGAGATGTAATGATAAGGCTTGAAGTGGCCAAGGTATGTGCTATGTTAGTATTGCGATGAAATAAGTGGATTATGATGCTTAATGTGTGAATGAGTTATGATGTTTTATTATGATCGTTTTACTTACTAAGCCTTTGTGCTTATGGTTTAGTTGTCTAACCGTTTTGTAGGTTGGCATGTTTTTATGGATGGCTTGGATATATGGATTAAGGCTTGGTTAAGCGAGATTAGAAGGTTATGGTAAGAAAGTAGGAGCTAGGTAGTATACCGAGCTCAAGTTTCATGTTTGTACCCCCGTGAGTCATTAATGTTATGTAAAGTATGGTCAAGTGTCAAGTGTATAAATTGGTGGTCAATGGACAAGTTATAGTATAGTTCATGTGTTTACGGTCAAGTTAAAGGGGCGTTTGGCATAACGTGTAATTGTACCCATTTTGGGATGTGAACGGCTCAATGGTCATGGATCAAAGTTGTCATGGTTTTTAATGTTAAATGAGTGTTTGGTTTACGGTTAAAGTGTTAATTTTATGGTTAAAGGTGATATGGTTAAGTGTAGTATGTAAATGGGTCAAAATGGGTATTTCCACCCGTTACTTTGTAAAGCACATTTTTGCGGGTAATTATGACCAAGTTTATGCATATATTTGATGTTTATAATGTTCTAATGATTTCTGGAAGTTTTGGTATTATTTCATGTTATGAAAGTCGTTTTTCCGGAAAATTGGTCAATAGTGCACCAAAGGGTCATGCAGCAAAAGGAGTGTTTGGGACAAGGTCCATTTTAACCCATTTTGGGTCTAACGGGTCAAGAATTTTGGGAAACAAGGTATAATGTATATTTTAAGTTAAATGTGGATTACATGTGTTTAAATATAGGTCCAAAGTGTTGATTTAGTGTTTAAAGGTGTTACGGGTCAATAGTGCACTTTAGGGTCCCTTAGTGCACAAGAGGTGTTTGACAGTTTTCTTTATTTTGTAGAAAATAAACCGTCACTTGTTAGAAGTCGTGTCACCTATCGTTTTAAAGGTATTTGAGTCTATTTTCATCTAAAAATGGTTCCAAGGTCTATACGTTACCAGATTTTAGTCAATGGTCAAAGGAAAGATGGAATGTACGTAAAGTCAAGCGTTTCCACGTAAAAAGTTTTAACTTTTGGTCAAAGTGTTCACGGGGTGTTACACATCTCATGCAAATCAAGTATCATCATATAATTTTGCTTCAATAATAAAATATAATTTTTAGTCCAAAAACATTTTCATAAAATAATAGGTAGGTTATAACATATACATATGATTTTTTTTTAGTCCACCAAGTAAAACCATTTGAAACATATCAAGTGGTTCATTTCTTAATCGATAATAATACATAATTAAAACAAAATTTTAGAAACCCTGTGCGTGCACAAGTATTATAACTAGTTTTGTTACGAAATGATTAAAATCATATTTTTGAGACATCATGCTAATTAGCTCAATTTTGTAGGTTTATCAATTTATTTAATTTTAGCTTCTAAACTTAAATAAATCATATAATTAAGTTGATAACCACGTAAGCTTTAAATTTAAAGTAACAAGTTCAATTCATATTTATCAATCGGGTGTACACATAGTAATGAGCAGTGTTCTAAAAGGCGCGTCTTGGCGCCGCAAAAGCTTCGCAAAGGCACGAGGCGTCACCTTTACGCCACGCAATAGACCAAGGCGTCGTCTTAAGGTTTGACATGAGATGAGGTGCGATAAGGTGTACTGGTATTTGAGACGTTTAGGGGATTTACTAGTAATTGAATTTGGGCATCGTATTTGAGGTTTACTGGTAATTGGCATTTAGGGGTTTACTAGTATTTGAAGAAGATTATAAATATAAAGAGAGTTTCTTGACTTTATTGCTTATGTATAACATTTTTTGTAAACTCGATGTATGTAAAATCTGATATACTAATGAAATATAATATAAATCTATAAATACTTTCTGCCGCCTTAATTCACGCCTTAAAAACGCCATGTAGACACGCCTCACGCTAAGGCTTGAGGCTTGACCATGCCGTCACGCCACACCTTACGCTATTTATAACCTTGGTAATGAGAATTCCCTATACCGTAATAGAAATCTATATAAAATAGCGTCAAAGATTGTTGTAGAGCGAGTCACTGGAACAACACGCTTGTGTTTAATGTACTAGTCTGTTACCCGTGTTTACTGTGGGAATATCTCTTGATTAACATTTTCTGTGACAATAATTTTATCAATGTTGTTACTAAAAAAGATACATTTTTTCTTCAAAAAAATAACAATAAAATCTGTTGATGTTGCAAAAATACTATGATCGAACCTTGTGACCACCATCTAAAGGTACTTAATGTCACTCGTAACTCGTAATTCATACAATGCAGTCTTTGGATTTTGAGTTACCATCATCAGTCTCACATGATCATTTGTTACAATATTAGCAAATTATATATCTATCATCATCAAATAATTTAACCACCTCTAAATGATTATTTTTATACTTACGATATTTCAAATAATGTTTTAGTACTTGATGAGTTTGTAAATTGTTGACAATATTATATTTATGATTGTAAAACATAATTTTTCTATTAATAGTACTAAATGATAATATTGTAGATATTTAAGTTTTTAACCTTTATATTTTTAGTCAAAATTACATAATTTTAGTTACCATCTCTAAGCCACAATAATTGTACACTTTGATTTTTTTTAGTCTTTTTTTATTCGACTTTGACAATAAATATTTTTATTTGTGTAATACAATACTTAATAAAAAAATATATGAATAGTTTAGATTTTAAATGTATTTTCATTGGTATAATTTTTATCAAGTATTATATAACACAAATAAAAATATTAATGGTTAAAGTTAAACAAAGATGACTCAAAAAAGTAAAAGTGAACAATTATTGTAAGACGAAGTGAGTATTACTCTTAGACCATCCACAATTGTTAAATCACAAAAGAATTTTTTTACTATTCTATTAAGTTTTTGAAAAAGCTTTTTAACATTGTAGCAAGAGGTTTTAGAAAAGTTTTTACAAAAAAACTTGGCAAACTTCAAGCTTTTGTAAAAACCTTTTAGCCATTAATTACTTTTGCATTAAATGTAATAAATGCAACTCTATTAAAATATGTATATATTAAATGTAAAAAGTCATACACTTTTATTGTAGATGCTTTAACACATATTTTTATTATTATTTTAACCTGCATATGTTCGCTTAAGGTATTTGTAATTTGTATTATTAACATCAAAACTTGTATTCCTTAAAATTTTAAAACAAACCCATACACTGTTTATATAGGCGCAAGATAAGATAAGATATACGAACCTATAAGTATAAATACATTAATAATTGTGTGAAGGGTTGTTCTATAGTTACTAGAATGGTTGCGTTTGTTAAAATAAAAGATAATGAAATAAACACATATGGTGGTTCTAGTTGGGTTGGTAAGTGTGGCGTCTTCTAAAGTGAAGGTTTAAGGTTCAACTCTTACCAAGCCTCTAGGACATCATCTTTTTACTTCCTTTTTTATGCCTATCCTTTCAAGTTATTTATAACTTGATTGATCAAGTTTGACAACTATCAACCAATAGATCAAACTCAATCGCTCAAATCCAAATTATAAATAACTCAGGGAATCTCTTCCTTATATTAAAGAGAGAATTGCATCATCTATTATTGCTAGAGTGGTCAAACATTAATCGTATTATTTATAAACATGTTTCTAAATGGTATTCTAGTATGAATAAACTTGTTGCATACATCGTTTGACGTACAACGTTTGACAATTGTATTCTTTCCTGCTAAACGTTTTCGTATAGTTCTATGAAAATGGGAACTACTTGCTTCTTTTCCAGCTTTAATTATATATATAGTTTATATTAATTAATTTAGAAGATGTTTGGTTTGAGGGGATGAGAATGAGAAAATCACTTTCATTTTCGAATGTCCATGCTTTCTTTTCTTGTGATGCAACTTCAATTGTTTGGAGGCTATTTCGTGCTTGGAGTGATAAAAGGATTCCGATTTTAAACTCTTGTGAAGATTGAGATTCATGGTTTCTGTCTTGGAGTGCTTCTAAGGATTAGAAAGATCGTGCTTATGTCGTTTTTGCTACTACCTGTTGGATGCTTTGGCGCTTTCGAGATAACGTCACTTTCAACTCTCAAGTTATGAGTAAGTGTTACATTTTTTTTTTATAATATCTGACTTTTCTTATCCTTGGTTAAAATTTACAGGTAAAATTTTTAGTAGTTGGAACGATTGGTTGACATCGCCTCTGTAATTGTTAGCGCCTTGCTAGATTTTCTTTTATACTACATCACCGTTAAAAAAAAAACTTATGTTAAACGATGTGCTAGACAAATGCTACGAGTAATATTTGGTTTTCATTTTTGTGTAACACATATACACTAGACAAAGTAACTAGTCAATTTCAGAAATTGCTAAAAAATAAACGATACTATAAGGTTTCGACGTACTTGGGTTTAATGTATAGACTGGTATGAAATCGGGGTACAGTGTATGCATTAAACCCATATAGAAATCTTGATACAATTTTGAACCTATGAATTGCTGATGTTCTCCAAGATAGGGGTACCTGGTTCGAAACTTACCAAGCCGGCGGCAGCAAATGTTTTTAGTTGTCACTAGGGATGAGCACGGTACTGAGTACTGATACTGTTCCTAATAATTTTTTCCCGAGAATAAATTAGTGGTACCGTACCATACCATACCGAACAGGATCAGATATCGGTACCGGTACTAGGAAATCAGGTTTTCCCCGTATTTTCGGGAATTTCTCGGGAAATCGGGTTTTCCCCGTATTTTTCAGGAATTTCCCGATTTGGTACCTGGTTCGAAACTTACCAAGCCCGCGGCACCAAACGTTTTTAGTTTTCACTAGGGATGAGCACGGTACTGATACTGTACCAAATTAATGGTATTGATTTTTTCCCGAGAATAAATTAGTGGTACCGTACCGTACCATACCGAACGGGATCAGATATCGGTACCGGTACCGAAAAATCGGGTTTTCCCCGTATTTTTCGGGAATTTCCCGATTTGGTACCGGTCCCGTAGCGCATTAGTGGTCCTGAATTTTTTTTCACCTTTTCGTAGTACCGATACCATACCGTATATCAAAAATCGGTACAATCCCGGTTTAGTTTCGGGATTCGGGTCGAAATGTAAGTCGAGAATGAATGCATTCTGACTAAGCCTATGTTTGGCAGAGCTTTTTAGGGCGATAAGCGGTGAGCAATGAACTTTTTTATTTTTAGTGTTCGTTTGGCAAAAGAGTGTTGAGCTTTGCAATTTTTTTAGGAAAACTCATTTTTCCAATGCTTATTTAAGAAGCGGTGAGTAATAGACTGTAGCTACAGCTCACACCTCATTGCTACTGTTCACATCTATTTTTGCCAAATATAGTCTAACTCGTTATATACACTACGAATGCACATCGCGCAAACTCATATACACTTGTTAAACTAACACTATTAAGTCAAAAACATTTGGTTTTCTCCAATTATTATTTACTCAAGCCATCACTGTTTAATTCTCATAATGAGACAAAGTCATGTGCACTTATTAATGCTAAATATCAATTAAACAACATATCTCGACTTGTTTCTAAACTAAGAGTAAGCGGGTGGTCAATTTGAGAAAAATGTTGGTTAAGTACACGATTTTACGACAATGTTTTGACATCCATGGGTTTAGTGTATACACGAATATGAAATCGGGTGTACACATCATATAGAGAATTCTATACACCCGATCGAATATAAATAGAACACTATATACACTTTTGAACCTATAGTTACAATAGATTTTGATGTCTACTAAGATGGAGGTACATGGTTCAAATTTTACCAACCTTATTACTGACATATGTAATTTTAATTTTTACATCCTCGTTAGTACGTTGTACAGCTACTAAACATTAAAAGTTACATATAGGGAAAATTGTCCAGAAATGCATCAAACTTGTCACTTGTTTCTATTGTATGGTGTGAACTTTTTTTTTCCTATTATATACACGAACTTTCTTAATCTTCCTATTGTATACACGAACTTTCTTAATCTTCCTATTGTATACATGAATCTGACATGGCATGGAGTTAATTAAATAAATTTACATGAATCGTCCCTGTGTGGCTCAAAACAATTACACCATTCGTCCTTGAAACAATTGTATAAAAGGTCCCTGTAGCTCAAGAGTTAAAATATTTGCATCGTTAGTCCACCCACCACCGCCACCACCACCTACTGCCACCACCACCCACCTCCACCTCCGCCACCCACCACCCACACCCACCACCACCCACCACCTACTGCCACCACCACTACCGCCACCCACCACCACCACCGCCTACCACCGCCACCTACCAACACCCACCTACCACCACCACCCACCACCACCCACCACCCACCACCTACCACCTACCACCTACCACCTACCACAACCACCCACCACCACCTAATTCTATAACCATGTAAATCTGTAGCAAGTTATCAAGTTCAAATTAATGGATTACTATTAATTGGGACAAACTCATAAGGTGTGATAGGATCACACTTTATTTTAGGTTATGAAATGTAAATTTTTATTATAAAATATATTTTTTTGACATGCGCAATCTTTTATTTTACTTAATAAATTATTTATATGGCAACATTAGTAGTTATAATAATAATAATAATAATAATAATAATAATAATAATAATAATAATACAACACCTTCTCAAATATCTTAAGTCCGTCTCTTGTCTATAAACATCATTCCTGTTACATGACAATTGTTTTTAACACATATGAAAATGGTTAACTTTAATTCGTTGATTAATTATCAGGCATGAAAAGGAAAGAAAGTTTGCTAAGTAACTTTTCATAAGTTTTGGAGATAATTAACATTTGACATGGTTTATTTACAAATTGGTATGCTAATGTTGCTAAAAAGGTATTTTAAAAAGCATGAAGGTGGTGGTGGTGGTGGGTGGAGGTGATGGTGGGTGGTGGTGATGGTGAGTGGTTGTGGGTGGATGCGGTGGTGTTAATGGCGTTGGGTGGTGGTGGCGGTGGTGGGTGGTGGCGGTGGGTGTTGGTAGGTGGCGGTGGGTGGTAGTGGTGGTGGTGGGTGGAGGTGGTGGGTGGTGGTGGGTGTGGGTAGTGGGTGGCGGTGGCGGAGGTGGAGGTGGGTTGTGGTGGCAGTAGGTGGTGGTGGCGGTGGTGGGTGGGGGTGGTGGGTGGCAGAGGTGGAGGTGGGTGGTGGTGGCAGTAGGTGGTGGTGGCAGTGGTGGGTCGAGGTGGTGGGTAGTGGTGGTGGGTGTTGGTAGGTGGCAGTGGTGGGCGGTGGTGGTGGTGGTGGTGGGTGGCGGTAGTGGGCGGTGGTGGTGGTGGGTGGCGGTGGTGGGTGGTGGCGGTGGGTGTTGGTAGGTGGCGGTGGTGGGTGGACTAACGATGCAAATATTTTAACTCTTGAGCTATAGGGACCTTTTACGCAATTGTTTCAAGGACGAATGGTGTAATTGTTCTGAGCCACAGGGACGATTCATGTAAATTTATTTAATTAACTCCATGCCACGTCAGATTCATGTATACAATAGGAAGATTAAGAATGTCCGTGTATATAATAGGGAAAAAAAAAAGTTCACACCATACAATAGAAACAAGTGGCAAGTTTGATACATTTTCGGACAATTTTCCCTTACATATATGCACTATAATTATATATGTTAAACGATATATACGCTAGACAAAGTAACCGACCAATTTCAGAAATTGTTGTAAAGTAAGCGATACTTTAAGGTTTCGACATACTTGGGTTTAATGTATACCGGATACGAAATAGGGTATACAGATAATAATGAGTATCCACTATAACCCATTTAGAAATCTTGATACAACTTTGAACCTATAGATTACTGTTTGGATTAAGGCATAGTCTTGTTATACTGTGAGGTGATTGTTATGATTATCTTTTAGCTTGCCATCCAAAACTTTGAAAGAATATATATATATATATATATATATATATATATATTTCTGTGTCAACTTCTTCCATTTTTACATTGTTTAATGTCAAGGAAAGGTTTCAAATGATTTGGTAAGTTTAAGTTTGTATGATAAATGTGTTCTCTTAACATTTTTCACCGGCAAACAAAAATCTTTTTATAAGTGAGTTACAAATTCGACCTAGTTTAGATAGCAAATTGGTCGGGCCATCATACTTGCCCGGCTGGTATAAGATCAAGCAAGCATAAATCACTAACTAATAGTGTATGTCAAAAGCTCACCAAAGTGTATCTTACAGTCTTAAACATTCATGTGTACATATTTTCTCGCGTCTATTTATAGCTAAGAAGTGTACACACATGGCGAAGCAAAAACACACACACACATGATAGATCTATTGAGTATGCATAGTTGTGACACGTACGTGCAAGTTACATTGATGGTGTACGAGGAAACCTTGGGAACGTTTACGAAGCATAGAACAAAAACTGATACGATGAAACAATGAAAAATAACATACGTGTAATGTGAGATCTCGAAGATCGATCAACCCTTTAGCCACGGACCAAGAAATAAAATAATATAAACTACGGAGTATATAATTATAGCTGGAAAGGAAACAAGTGTATGCACCATTTGGAAACATGTTTATGCATAACACAATTAATTAATGATTTAACATCATTTGAAAACCAAACTTTTTTTATATATCAAAAGACTAATCTTCACCCTTCATCTTCCTTTCATCTTTATTTAATATAATAAATGAGATTAATCACAACAATTTAAAAAACTCACTTTCATCATTTTTTTTCCAAATATTAATATATTTCAAACAGTTAATCTTTAAGCGCAAAAAAATATACTGTTACGACGAGCATTTAATTATCTTTCTATTGATAAGCACTTTGATATATTTTCGACAATTTTTTTTTTCGTTTTTTTCCGTTGCCGAAAAAATCATATATGATATTAAATATCATATATGATATGTAATATCATACTAGTTGGATACCCGCGCATAGCGGCGGCGATAAATATAGTTAATATTATAAATATATTAAATGGATTGCTAGTCCAACTCTTCTTGCAATTTTCTACCCGCTTAGTGAATTCGTTTCACAACACTCCAAATATATATGTGTTAGTTATATGTGTTTGTTTGGGTTTTCCGTAGCTTTTCCGTGACATCATTATTTCACATATATAAAGACCCTCGCAATCTCTTACCCGTCAAACACTTCCTCCAAAAGTATATGATTTAGACAAATTAAAATTGTATTGATTGAGATAAAAGTTAAAGTTGTAAAAATTTGAATCAAAATAAAATAAACTCACTAAAAATGTAAAAACTAAAAACTAATATAAATATATCAAAATAGATGTTGAATTAAAAAGCACAAAATTTTAGAAAATATGGTAAAATTAGATCATAAAAATAATAAATAGATAAAAAGTTATTTCAATTTAAAAATAAATGTGAATTTTTAGTTGAGAAGTGACACATGTCACTCTATGATTTGAGTTCCTTATCTTAATTTTTGGTGGAGCCCACAACCTAAATGCTTTATATAGTAGTATAGATATGATATATCATATAGGGGTGATCATCGGTCGGAAACCGGACCGGACCGGCCAAGACCGGACCGGACCGAAGACCGAGAACCGGAAAACCATAGACCGAGACCGGACCGAATATGGTCGGTCCGGTCTCGGTCCGGTCTCGGTCCGGTCGGTCTTCGGTCGGTCCGGTCCAATTAGGCAAGTTTTTTCGGGTTTTTGGTCGGTCCGGACCGGATCGGACCGGACCGACCGGACCGAGACCGAATTTGGCAAAAAGCTTAGACCGAGGACCGGACCGAATGTGGTCGGTCCGGTCCGGTCGGTCTCGGTCCGGTCGGTTTTGTCGGTCGGTCCGGTCCGGCCGGTCCGTTTGCTCAGCCCTAATATCATATATGATTTTTTCGGCCACGAAAAAAAAACGTGAAAAAAACGAAAAAAAAAATTTGTTGAAACTATATCAAAGTGCCCGTGTATACAAAGATAATTAAATTCTCGTCACGATGGTGTAATTATTTTCGCTTAACGATTAACGGTTTAAAAGATATTTAATTTATAAAAAATGAGTGAAATATTAAAATGCTTTTAATCTCAACAATTGATTTCTTTTTAGATGGATAGTGAGGATTAGTCCTTTGTATGTAAGAAAAGTTTGATATTTAATATAACTCTCATTTTAATTAATAAACGTTGTAATTTTATACATAGTTCAAAATATATGTTACAAGTATTAAAAAAGTATGCAAACACTAAGAAAGACGGTTTGAAGTCAGACGGGTAAGACTTGAACCTGGTACCTCCATCTTAGAAGACATCATACTTATCAGTCCAACTACAAAAACCACATTGATTTTTATCAATTTTTAGTTATTTAATGGGCTTTTGAGAAATGTCTATAAACGAGTTGGTTGTACCCGCCGCGTCCATTGCTATTGTCCATTCTATAAAATACATGCTCAAATCAAATTATCTATTTCTTCTTGTAACACTTCTAGCAAGATATATCAGTTTGATGTATAAGCTTTTCTACTTTAAATTGCTATAAGGAACATTTTAAGAGTTCACTGCTAACAAAGTACAAACAAATGTCGTTTATGGTAAATTACTTTGTTTTGAATGAATAATAACAATGCTACTAAAAGTACGTAATTGATTATTTTACAAGGAAATGCTTATACTCGCAATATATGCTTCTTTTCTTAAAATGCAATAAAATAATAAGTGCACGTTAAGTGGTTATGCTTGGGTATATTTTGAAAGTCCATTGGCGGACCCAGGATTTTTCAAGGCGGGGGGCAAAAAAAATTTTTTTTGATAAAATTCGTGATAAACTTTAATAAAAAAGTCATAATTTTTTTTTAACACTAAAAACTAAGGTTTTTACATTTTTGGCTTTAAGGTGGGGAGCAATTTAATTTTTTGGAGGGGTGCACTTTAATAAAAAGGTCCTAAAAAAAAATTTTTTACACTAAAATCTGAACTTTTTCGGCGAGTCGTGGAGGGCACCGCCCCCTCAAAGCTAAAGCCTAGGTCCGCCCCTGTTTGAAACTATCTCTACTTAAGCAGAATTGTTATATAAACTTAAAATGACTTATTTGTTACTTTAAACTCTAGTAGATGTTGCAATATATGCTTCTTTTCTTAAAATGCAATAAAATAATAAGTGCACGTTAAGTGGTTATGCTTGGGTATATTTTGAAACTATCTCTACTTAAGCAGAATTATATATATATATATATATATATATATATATATATATATATATATATATACACTAAAAATATATACTAAAAGAGGGGAGGTTGATGGGTGCAATATCGTGCTTCAAAAGGTTGTACGAAACTGTGGTTTCTACAGTAATCGGGCTGCTGTAGCATGTTGTACGCTACAGTGGTTTGTACAGTAAACTTAAACTTTTTTTTTTTTTTTTTTTTTTTTTTTTTTTTTTTTTTTTAATATCCAACCAATACAAAATTTACATAACAAAATAAACAAAAAAATTTATATAACTTAATAACAAATCATTAAAAGAAATAACATAATTCCAGCAGCACAACGCGACCACAATTTCTTCCCCGGCGTCAGACTGGCCGTTACAGCAGCAGCAAGCGGCGGCAAGTGGCATCACTACAAAAAAATTAATTAAATAAATAAAAAACACGTTAGATCTAAAAAAATGTATGCATCTACAAAAAAATATATAAATAAAAAAAACATGGACCTAAAAAATTTTAGATCAACAAAAGAACCACATATCGACACAAAAAAAAAATTATCTACCAAACAACATATATATATATATATATATATATATATATATATATATTGATAAATAAAATGAATAGATCTAGAAAAAAATGTATAGACCTATGAAATAAAGTATAGATATACGAAAAAAAATATATACACATCAAGAAAAAAAAAATAGATCTACGAAAAAAAACTACATATCTAAAAAAATGTAAGGCGCGTGAGGGGTTTTATCGAGAAGGAATGAAGGTGAGAGGTGGTGGTGGTGTCTCGGTGGTGGTGACAGCGGCGGTCGTCGCGCGTAGGTGGTGTTGTGGTGGGAGCCGAGGGCTCAAAGTTTCCAAAAATGATAAGGGTTAACCGATCTATCGATTGTGAAAGATTAATGAAGCGAATTTCTTAGTTTAACACTCTAAATTTAAAAAACAAAATTGAAACAACTAATTAACCGTTGTCAAACTGATGCTACTTCATAGTAATCGAAGCCCGTACATCGCACGGGCCACACTGCCTCGTACAATTAATTAATAAATACTCGTAATGTAATTTAAATAGTTTAAAGGATGCAGACGCTAAAAAAAGTGGTTCGCATCCAGAGAGGTAAGATTTGAACCTTGTACCTCCATCTAAGAAAATATCATGCTTACCGGTCCAACTACAAACAACACATTCACTTCTTTCAACTTTTAATTATTTAAACAGAGGATTGCATTCTAACGCTGCGTTTTCGAGTTTGTTTTTAAAAGAAAAAGAAAGAAAATGAAAGGAAATAGAAAAATTATTGTGTTCTCGAGTTTCTATCAAACAGAAAAGAAAGGAAATAGAAATGATTTGATAGGAAAATGAAAAGGTTTTTTTCTCAAAAATTTTCCGCCCAAATATGGGCGGATTTGAAAGGAAACAAATTTACACCTAAACTATTTGTTATAAAATAAGTTATATAAACTTCGTTATTTTATATATCTTTTGTTATAGATGTATTTATATGTTTAAAAAAACATAACTATAATTTTTTCTTTCTTTTCCTCCCAACTTGAGAACACGACTTTGTTTGTTTTCCTTCCATTTCCGTTCATTTTCTTTCAACTCGAGAACATGAAATATAAATGCAATTTTCTTTTCTTTTCACTTCTTTTCTTTATTCTTCTTTACTTATCATTTCTATTCCTATAAAGAAAAACTCGAGAACAGAGTGTAAGGATAATAATGGGCTTTTAATCTTGGAAAAATCCTTGAAATATTTTTTTTCCCCAAAAGTATATATAATTAAACTAATATATATATATATATATATATATATATATATATATATATATATATATATATATATATAGTGTAATTCAAGTACAAAATTCGATTTTCGGTTTTGACCCATAACCAAACTGAACTTCGGTTCGGCTCGGTCATAAATATTTTCGGTTCGGTTCGGTTTTCGCTTATGACCCAAAAATATTTTTTAACCGAACAACCCGAACCGAATAAACCAATTAACCGAGAACCGAACCAATAAACACCCCTAAATGTTGGTTAGTTATTTATGCACTAGTTACCCCAAAAGCAAAAGGACTAAGTTTGTAAATACGCAACATACTTTCTTAAAATTACCGAAATACGTAACCTACTAAAAATATTACTTATATCGCTAACAAACTTTCAAAATTGGCACAAGATACGTAATGTTGACCGGATTTTTACCTGGTTGACTGCTATAGAGGTTAACATATAAAAAAACTTACATTATCGGTCCCTGTGGTTTGCGTCTGTTTTCACCGGTCATCATTTAACGTTATTTCAGTTATAAAAGTTACAATAATGGTCCTTGTCGTTTCGGTTGACTTTCACCTTTAGTCCATTGACTTTATTTTCACTTTTTCGTCCGTTTTTACACGTTTTCTTTCGTTTTTTCACTTTTATAAAAAAAATCGAATAAAATTTTATAAAAAAAAATCAAAAAAAAATATTTTTCTAAAAAATTTTTGAAAAAAAAATATTTTTCTTCGAAAATTTTTATTCTAAATAATTTTCGAAAAAAAATATTTTTTCTAAAAAATATTTTTTTCGAAAATATTTTAGAAAAAATATTTTATTCAAATATATATATATATATATTTTTTTTAAAAAAATCGGAAAAATATTTTTTTATTCAAATATTTTTCTAAAAACTTTTTATTTTTTTTCCAAAAATATTTTCGAAAAAAAATATTTTAAAAAAAATATTTTTTTTCGAAAATATTTTAGAAAAAAAATTTTTTTTGGAAAATATTTTATTCAAATAATTTTAAAAAAAAGTTCGAAATTTTTTTTTATTCAAATATTCTAAAAAAAATTTATATTTTTTTCTAAAAAAATTATTTTTCTAAAAATTTTCAAAAAAAAATATTTTTTCTAAAATATACTTTTTTTTTGAAAATATGTTCGGAACAATATTTTTTTTTTGATTTTTTTTATAAAATATTTTTTATAAAATTTTATACGATTTTTTTTATAAAAGGGGAAAAACGAAAGAAAACGTGTAAAAACGGACCAAAACGTGTAAAAGCGGACGAAAAAGTGAAAATAAAGTCAAGGGACTAAAGATGAAAGTCAACCCAAACGACAAGGACCATTATTGTAACTTTTATAACTGAAATAACGTTAAAGGATGACCGGTGAAAACAGACGCAAACCACAAGGACCGATAATGTAAGTTTTTTTTATATATTAACCTCCAAACCTGTCAACCAGGTAAAAATCCGGTCAACATTACGTATCTTTTGCCAATTTTGAAAGTTTGTTAGCGATATAAGTAGTATTTTTTGTAGGTTACGTATTTCGGTACTTTTGAAAAAATATGTTGCGTATCTACAAACTTAGTCCAAAGCAAAATGGGCTTTTAAACGAATGTCAATAAATTTCGGTCGAGACCAAAGGGAAATTTAATTCTGAAAAATCTTGTTTACGGACTCCTCTATTTCGCAAAATAATTGAAGTAAAAACGTAGAAAACATGGAAAAGAAGAGTTAATGCTAATTGTTAAATATCTACTCAAGTAACATTTAACACGGATTCTTGTTATTTTCCAAACTTATGTGTGACAAATCCATAAACACTTGTTAATGCTAAATATCGTTACACGTCATAACTTAGCTTGTTTAGTAACTAAGAGCAAGTGGGTGATCGATTTTGATATATTGTTGTCAAGTAAACAATACTACAGTGTTTCGACATCCTTGGGTTCAATGTAATACATGAAATATTGGGTGTACACTTAGTAATTAGAATTATCAATACCCGAATAAAATTATTTATATAACTTTGAACCTATAATTACGGTTGTGTAGAAACTTGTTTTAAATGGGGTCATTGGAAAAACATGGTTGTGTTTAAATATTAGAAATTGAAAATAATCAATGTGTTTGTTTTGGTGAATATGATGTTCTCCAAGATAGGGGTACCTGGTTCGAAACTTACCAAGCCGGCGGCAGCAAATGTTTTTAGTTGTCACTAGGGATGAGCACGGTACTGATACTGTACCTAGTGATTTTTTCCCGAGAATAAATTAGTGGTACCGTACCGAACAGGATCAGATATCGGTACCGGTACCGGGAAATCAAGTTTTCCCCGTATTTTTCAGGAATTTCCCGATTTGGTACCTGGTTCGAAACTTACCAAGCCGGCGGCAGCAAACATTTTTAGTTTTCACTAGGGATGAGCACGGTACTGATACTGTACCGAATTAATGGTATTGATTTTTTCCCGAGAATAAATTAGTGGTACCGTACCGTACCATACCGAACGGGATCAGATATCGGTACCGGTACCAGGAAATCGGGTTTTCCCCGTATTTTTCGGGAATTTCCTGATTTGGTACCGGTCCCGTAGCGCGTTAGTGGTCCTGATTTTTTTCCACCTTTTCGTAGTACCGATACCATACCGTATATCGAGAATCGGTACGATCCCGGTTCAGTTTCGGGATTCGGGTCGAAATGTAAGTCGAGAATGAATGCATTTTGACTAAGCCTATGTTTGGCGCAGAGCTTTTTAGGGCGATGAGCGGTGAACAATGAACTTTTTTATTTTTAGTGTTCGTTTGGCAAAAGAGTGTTGAGCTTTGCAATTTTTTTAGGAAAACTTATTTTTCTAATGCTTATTTAAGAAGCGGTGAGTAGTGGACTGTAGCTACAGCTCACACCTCACTGCTACTGTTCACATCTATTTTTGCCAAATATAGCCTACCTCGTTATATACACTACGAATGCACATCGCGCAAACTCATATACACTTGTTAAACTAACACTATTAAGTCAATAACATTTGGGTGCCGTTTGGTATTAGGTATTAGGCATTGGGATTTGGTACCAAAGTAAAAACAATTGTTTGGTTAAGATTTTCGGATTTCAAACAGTAACTTAAAGCCCGAATATATGGATTGTATAAAACCTTACCCATTTGTTGGCTTTACAAAGGGTTTTCTGACATTTTATTTATGTTGGTGGGTAGGGGTGTAAACGAACCGGACGAACACGAACGTAGCCTTGTTCATGTTCGTTCATTTAATTTTAACCGGACAAACAAACGGACACGGACGCTTAAACGGACGAATTTTCTTGTTCATTTTCGTTTATTAAGAAAATGAATAGTTCATGTTCATTTATGTTCGTTCATTAAGACACGAAACGAACGCTAAACGAACATAAACAATCGAACATAAATGAAAATAGACAAACAAACATAAACTTTATTGAATTCTTTCACAATGTATTGTTTTATAAGTGTTGCTTTGTTTAAACAAACCAATTTTTAAAATTATAAAGTTAAAAGATTTGATATATGAACATAAATAGATAAATAAACATAAATGAACTTTAACGAACGCCTAATCGGACGTTCACGAACACAAATGAACGAACGAAACTTTTGTTCATGTTAGTTCATTTAGCTAAACGAACGTAAAATATTGTTCATGTTCGTTCATTTAATAAACGAACGAACATAAACGAACTTTTTACCGAACGGTTCATGAAATGTTCACTGAACGTTCAGTTCATTTACAGCTCTATTGGTGGGCCATCTCCACATTTTAGCTTTATTTTGTCTTCCTATATAGCAAATAAAATGTAATTTATTTTTCTATTTAATTAGTATATCATTATTTTATAATTTTTTATTTACATTTAAATCCTAACCCTAATATAAAACAAACAACTTTTATACTTTATGTTTCTTACATCAAATCCATATCCAAATCCTAACCCAAATTCTAATTCAAATTCAAATCTTAATCTTAAACCCATCAACAAACCAAACGGGCCCTTCGTTTTCTCCAATTATTATTTACTCAAGCCATCACTGTTTAATTCTCATAATGAGACAAAGTCATGTGCACTTGTTAATGCTAAATATCAATTAAACAACATATCTCGACTTGTTTCTAAACTAAGAGGCAGTTTGGTTTGCGGGGTTAGGATAGATGATTGGGATTTGGACAAGAATCTCACGTTTGGTATACTTTTGTTGGATTTCCGTACGGTACTCACTCCTTAAAATCTTCCGTGTGAAAAAGTTGAGTAGAAGCTCGGATTAGATCATTACATTCAACCAAGTGGGCCATCTTTTTACTATAGCCACACATTCTTTCTTTTTATTTGATTTTAGTTATAATATTCATTTTATAAGTAATAAATATTTTATAAAAACTAATTTATTTTATTAAATTTTGTATTATTTTTTCTCTCTCTTCATTTAATTTAAACCCAAATCCAAATCCTAATCTATAACTTTTCCATCAACCCCAAATTTTAATCTAAACCAATTTACAAACCAAACGGGCCCTAAGAGTAAGCGGGTGGTCAATTTGAGAAAAATGTTGGTTAAGTACACGATTTTACGACAATGTTTTGACATCCATGGGTTTAGTGTATACACGAATATGAAATCGGGTGTACACATCATACAGAGAACTAGCTAAAAGACCTGTCAAATTGACGGGGTTTTTTTTTTAAAGAGAAGGAAGAAATGGATAATATCTTGTATATTATGCAATCAGGCGTTCAGAAATAAACATATCAGTATACGCAAGATAAAACATATGCGTAAGAGTCCAAAAACATGTTGTCTTGAGATTAGTTGGCTCGCAAGTTTGAATGAAAATAAAAACAATAATGATCGAGGCCATAGAGGTTCACTCGCGCTGAATTCGAGCTTTTCAAAAAGGTAGTCGTCTTGAGGTTAGTTGGCTCGCAAAGTCAAGTCGGAAATCCAAAAAATAAAAAATAAATAAAAAAAAAATGATTGTTAATTCTACAAAAAGGTGTAGATTGGCGGGAACACTCTGACCTCGGGTGCCTTTTGGCACCAGCCATTATCCACCCCACAAGGAATAGCTCCAACAACTCTTCTGGCCTAATGGGGCACCAACTTGCCGAGTGAGCACGAGCCAAGACTCGGACCCCTGAGCTCTTATTTCACAAAGTCTCTCCAGTGTGCTCATAGGTTTTGCGAAGGTAAGTACTTATATGAAGCAAATGCCAAGGATGAGACTTGAACTTGGGTCAATTAACTGCAAGAGTGCTCCAACACCATTGGACTAATGCTCCATTGGTAAACAGTGGCCGTGAATTACCTGAAGTTGATGTTCATCATCAGATTTGTAAAATGATTCGTGTCACTGTTTACCAATGGATAATTTTGTAGCATTTCTTTGCAAATCGCGTTTGTAGTTGTTGTCTTCATCGTTAATAAAATTTTTAATTTTTTTTCTTAACGCGAAGCACGACGTAGATATAAAAGTCCATCAAGACAACACGATTATGGATAAATAATTGGAATATCCTACATGTTGTTTTGACCAAAAACAACTTAAACGAATTTGAAGTAAATAATCAAGTGACATGTCAAGACTAAATACTTAACCGTGTTGAGTTCAAGATCTTTTAAAGAATCAAATGAAGTATTTGAACGAAAGTCACAAAAAGCCTAAACATTCATGACCATCAATTTTTATGGTTTGAAGAGATGTACATTCACCGATCACAAGAGTAATTACCATCACTTTGAAATTACCTACAAAATTTGAAATAGATAGAAAATGATGATATTGAAACTTTACGCTATTTAAATTTATAACTGATCGAATACTTGATTACATTTTTTTTTCTTTCTAAATACCAATTTCAAAGGAGATATGTGGTATTGATAAATGCCACTAAAACACTCAAATCTCTTGCTTTGTAGAGACAACAATTAAAAACTTCACTCAAATTCAATATCACCTGTTATTGCCAAAGATATTAAGCAAAATTGGGTGATTACCTTTTCTAGTAAATTAGTCGTGGATCTCGGATTGACAAAAATTACACATTTTTAGCAAATAATAACTGAAGTTGTTAATTTCTTTTCCAATCAAAAAACATATAATGAGTTGAGCTAAAACTGTGTAAGTGAATAGTTTTATATCCTTCTTCAAAAAATAAAAATAAAAAATAGTTATATCCGGGCGCAAGATGCGAATATTTCGAGACCTTGTTATTCAAAGATTGCGCATAAAGTTTTTTTTTTTTTTTTTTTTTTTTTTTTTTTTTATTATTATTATTTTTTATTTATTTATTTTTTTTAACATGAGTTTCCGACTCGACATTGTGAGCCGACTAATCCCACGGCGACTACCCTTTTGGATAGCCCGGAGTCGGCGCCGGTGAACCTCCGTGGCCACAAGAGGATTAATTTTCTCCCCGTTGGATTCGTACCATTGACCTCCTCTTTGGAAGGCATGTATTCTTACCGCTGGGTCACTTCTTGTGGTTAATTGCGCATAAAGTTAACAAACTCGTATAAGGAACTAAACATGTTAGTTTGACTAACACAATATACAAAACATTATCAAATTGTCTATGTTAACATAACCAACTATGGAGATTGGAGATTACAATTAAAAATTACAAACATACTAAAACTCATGCCATCGAAAACGGTGGAAACGTTCCCAACTAAGCTGAATAGAATATATATTCATATATATACACTATTTTTGCACTGATAAATAATAAATGTTGTAAAAGACTTTGGGAAAACTGGGTGCAGTACCCCAATAATCAAACGCATACATCTCAGTCGACGTGGTCGTATGAAAATTAACATAACGTATGCTCCCATCACCGTTTTTCTTCGCATTCCGCAACTTGGTCTGTGATATTTTACCAAAAACAGCTGCAATTTTGATAAAATACCAACTAATCAAAATCTAGCATTGTTTGTTTAATTTTGTATGACAACAACATCACCTTTAGTTAAAACATGATCAACCAAGTGATAGTACGTTTCCATAGTAGAAATTGCATGAAACATTCGTTAGAACTTACATTTAAAAATATAGTATGAAAGACAAATAAATTATACGGTAGGATAAAAATAAATACGACTTCTCATTCATAAAGATTGTTTCGATATTGAACAAATGATGTATTTCCGTATGGGGTCCTTCCAGATACAAATGGCACTTAAATCATCAACGGAATAGTGAACAAAGTCGTCATACCAAAGGGGGAAAAATACCACATATGAAGAAGAACGTATTTGTTTGATAATGTCAAAACGTTAATAGCGTCTCATTGTCTAAAATTAAGAGATGTGATTTAAACGATAAGATGCATATATAGATCCATCGCCACAGCTGCTTGCATTTTGTTAAACTGGAACAATGTATCCAGAGACACATGAATACATGTACACCACAACAAAAGACTTAATTAAATGAGGAAAAAATAAACGATTCAAAAGTGAGCAATAAAATGCGTATATACTTGAGTACCTTCTCGACAATGATGATCATTTCCAGGTTAATCACTTTTTGGTTGTTTATGAAGCGGTTGCATCGAAGCTCTCATAATACGAACACGTAAGATGATAGTCTTTTTCAGGTCTACGATTTAATGGTTCGTAGAAAAATAGTTATCATCCTTAATGGTATAGGATAGGAGTATAGGACTATTTGTATCAACATGGAGTAATTTCTAAAACTTCATTTGCAAAGGAAGGTATTCAATTGATAAAGAAATCACAAAGCTGGCCAAATTAAGAGCATTATAAAATTGTCTACATTACCCAACATAAAACGTGCAAATGATATGTTTAGAAACGATTCGTAATTTAATGCCACATTCTTTCAACGAAAAAATTTGAAAAAAATTTAATAAAAATGAGAATGGGTTTCCTAACTTACCTCTATATCCTATTAATGCTCTTTTTTATTCAATTCATTTAAAACATAACCTTTATATATGCCACGATTTCAAACTTCGTATGACTATTTCAAAGGATCATTTAAAAGGCACTTGAAACACAAAACTAAAGTAAACGTGTTAAGCTCAGAATAAGTGTTATTTTAAGAAAACCTCTATATCCTATTAATGCTCTTTTTTATTCAATTCATTTAAAACATAACCTTTATATATGCCACGATTTCAAACTTCGTATGACTATTTCAAAGGATCATTTAAAAGGCACTTGAAACACAAAACTAAAGTACACGTGTTAAGCTCAGAATAAGTGTTATTTTAAGAAAAAATTAATTAGCTGGCTTAAGAGGGTTGTACAAATGCTTGCTTAAAAGAGTCGTACAAAACTTTGTTTTATTAGATAAAATAGATTCTATACACCCGATCGAATATAAATAGAACACTATATACACTTTTGAACCTATAGTTACAATAGATTTTGATGTCTACTAAGATGGAGGTACATGGTTCAAATTTTACCAACCTTATTACTGACACTAGAAGGGTACCCGCGCGATGCGGCGGCGGGTACCCTATGACTATATTTAATGGCTAACAAATATTGTTCGATTACATTTTTTTCTGACAATAACGGGAAAAATAAAAAATAATTAAAATTAAAATAACTTTAACCAATTACAATGATCTATCATTTTTTAGCATTTTCAATGATAATATTTTGATCCAGTACAATAATCAGTTTGTTTCATAGCTAATTTGAAATTTTGTGTGATATATCATTTGGCCCAAACTTTTGAATAAAAAACTCAAAACCCAAGTCCATAAACTCTTTATAACACTTTTATCAATTATCATTACTATTAGGGAAAATTATACAGATAGGTAATGAACTTTGAAAAATTTCTAATGTTAGGTAACGAACTCTCAAAAATACTAATATAACTAACGAAACTTGTTGAAACTTTTAATGTTAGACTATGTTTATTGGTGACCTAAAGTCACAACCGGTCACAAGAGATTGCCAACTTGTGGTCACTTGGTGACCTAAAGTCACAACCGATTGCCACATGTCAATTTGTGATTGGTTGAAAGGGGAGAATCGGTCGTGACCCCAACCCACAACCCACACCAATAAAGATAGTCTTATGATAGTATATGACCGTTTAAGCTTATTGGGCCACATGTAACCACAAAAATCGTCTATTTGACTGTCAACCATGTACCATTTATCTTCTTCAACATTAAAAATCTCAATACTCTCTTCAACCTTGTTTAGGAAATTCATCGAACACTTGGCGTGCAACTCCCTCCGGTCCTCATGAAACAACTGACCATTGATTGGGGCTGGTCCTCGGGGGGAAGGGTAAGTTGACAGTAGGAGCCAGAGCCATGAAGAAGCAAGTTATGTGCTTTATAATGCAGTAGAGATATTTCGCCTCTTGTTAACCGATAATGTTGGAGATTATGGTTAGAGTTTGTTACAACTTGTTAGGTGTTAGTTATAGTGTTAGTAAAAATAGTCTATGTTACAATATTAAATGTTAGTTATTGTAAACGTCAATTTGCATCATTAAATCGTGATCCTGAACATTCTCGGGAGCGGTATTGTACCACACTTTGATAGTAGTATTTGACTAACGAGTAACGATAGCCCGCAGGTTAGGATAGTTTTAGATATTGTGAATCAGAGAATTGGTTTTTATTAGTAAGATAAGCTTTTATGCGTAAGTTGTTTGAAGTTGATTATTCAAAAAGGAATAAGCAAAATAGTCTGTGTTTTAGGGAGCAATTTCAAAAAGCAATTTCACACCCTCTTAGGCAAACGGAGGTTGAAGACGTGGGTATTTTAGTAATTTTACTTTAAAAAATATAATAAAAAATGACTTGGTACAATGGTAACCGGTTGCACCGGTTACAAGTTGCAAAAATAGCCTATATTACTTAACATTGATGGTTACAACAAGTTTTGTTGGTTATAATAATATTTTTGAAAGTTTGTTACTTAACATTAGAAATTTTTCAAAGTTCATTACCTATCTGTATAATTTTTGTCACAACTCGTAAAATCTGGTCTTTTCCCGAACTTTCAACATTTACTATTCATCGGTTACTATTCATCGATCACTATTCATCATTTTACTATTCATCATTTTTTAGGTCAGTTTGATATTCTGAGAAGCGTTTTAAAATTTTACTATTCATAAAACACTATTCACCTCCGGAGAAAATTTGTCATTTATACGTGGGTTGCGTCATTTTTGTAAACGTACGATTATCAACCTAATAAACGTTATCTTATGAACTATTATTTTGAATAATTGATCCGATAATCCCAACTATGGTCCTAACACAGTTTTATACTCATAATAATAATATAAAAATTATATTATTAATTTACCCGATATTTTGGAAATTTATTTAACTTATATCGTACGCCTAAATTATTTACGACGGTTTTCGTAAAAACTAAACAATGATCACCCGAACACCCAATATTTATACCCAACATATTTTCACAATTTTTATAACTTTATTATGTCCCAATTAACTTTTACAACTTAGTCGTATTTTATTTTACCTCGTCACGATTTATTTTTAGTTAACTCGGTATCCGATAACACCTAATGCATACATAAAACTAACTAATACATACACTTTTGGGGACAAGATCCTTAATTAGCCCCCAACCTTCCCCATTTTTCTCACCAACTTAATTTAATGCTCACCAAACATTTGTCTAAGTATAAATTAAACTTTTCATCCATTTTAATCACAAAAATCATTTTTACTAAGGCAAGCAAACTTTTTCTCTTCTTTTCTCTTGGGGTGTGTTCGAACTAAGGTAATCAAGGAGCAAGGAGTATAAATTTTACAAGATCTTGGTATAAACTTGATCATATAGGCATCCTTGTTGGAGTTTTGAAATAAAAACTCAAGGATTAGTAGGTTTTTCATCATCTAAACTCCCTAAACCTTCAAGTAAGTTAACAAACTCATCTCTATAATTTTACCAAGTTCCTACAATGTTCATATCATTTCATACAAGGTTTACATGCATATGTTAGTATATACCACTCATTTATGTATATATTTAATTTTTGAACTCTAGAAATGGATTATAGTTAAATCCTTGTTAGATCCACTTGATTTGTGATGTTTAGGAACCCATGACACCCTAAGAAGGTGTATGGTAGGATTAGACTAGTTTTGTGGTGATTGAAAGTGGTTTGATTGAAGATGGAACTAGATTTAAACCTTGAAAATGGTTTTTGAACAAGTAAAAATACATGCTGTTCCATTTTGGTTTACCCAGAAAAATACGAATTTACACAGTAACCTTTGACAATTTTTCTAGAAAATACTTTCAAAAACGAAACTTTTGGCGAAAGAACGAACTAAAACGAGTTTATAACGAAGGAGATATGATTTTTGTAAATTTAACGACGAAAACTATTTTCTGAAAAACTGCATGCTGTTGGACGATTTTTGTTGGACAAATAGAGGCGTTAAACGTAACCTAGGGGAGCCGAGTTATCAAAAATATATTAGTACTTACTAAAACGAATCCGTGGATATAAAGAACGTAGAAAACGAGCTTAAAACGACCAAGATATACACTTTTGAAACTAGGCGAACTATATATATATATTTGACAACTTCTAATAGCATATATTCTATTAAGTTATGGAAACACTATAAATCAACGCCAACACTTATTTTCAAACTACGAGTGGTATAGGCTTCATGTGCATGTACATTCATCGCATCCCCTCATAATTTAAGTAGATCGTATCATTCGTTCATTATAGGTCGCGGTTAGAGATCGAACCTCATTTCTGTGTATCCACTTTTGTCGTCATTGCTATCGCTTCGAGGTGAGTCATAGCCCCTACTCTTTTAAATTGTTTTGTTAACTTTTTGGGGGAGAATACATGCTCGTTTTTATATAAATTACTACTTGACTCTTTGAACTCATTTGACCTTATAACTTGTTTTGAACTATTGAACTTGACATGACTTTTGAACTTGACTTAAACTTTTGACCCTAATGTACCGTACGTACTATGACCTAAAGTCTCGCCATTTTTGGTGGAGCGTGCAAAGTCTCACCTTATTGGTGGAGCGTTCTTAACCCTAAAGTCTCGCCTTATTGGTGGAGCGTGCTAAGTCTCCCATGTTCGGAGCGTTCTTAATCTTATATAATAGTTGTATGATGTACTGTTCGTACATTCGCATTGTTCGACGCCTATTAGTAGTATGGATAGCGCTATTAGAGGTCGGCCAACCTCTCGTCCACCATGTTACGGGACGCATATTATTTAATTAGGGGCTTTGCATGGCATACATTATTATATAGGTGGTGCTTATATTGTGACTTATTATTGACCACGGGTGCTTGACTACTAGACCTAAACTATATTTTAGCAGTGGGTTGTGAACACACAGGTTACAAGGCTCTTATGGCGGGACTTGTAACTGAGTGGATTTACGATGCCTTTGCTGTGTGATCACTTTTCTATATACTTTATTTGTTAAACAAACTCTATGAACTCACCAACCTCGTGTTGACACTTTAGCATGTATTTTCAGGTTTTAACCTATGGCACGCTACAGGAGGTTTTGGCAGGGCATGGCATGGTCATAGAAGACTCTGATTATTTATATGGGGACCGTTTTAAACTACTTTTAAGGGCCTACTTCCGCACTACTTTTAACGATGTAAATTCAACATTTTGATTAAACGATTTTATTCTAAATGATTAAAGTGAAAACCATTTTTGAACTTGTGTTGTGTTACCGATTGAGTTACACCCCAGCTACACGTATGCTTCCGCTGGACCCGATTTTGGGGGTGTGACAATTTTCCCTTACTATTATATGAAGTATAGATAAGTTTTTGAAATTCGAATCACTGTATTAACGCTCAAAACCAGAATTTTTGTTTTTAATCCTTAAATTCGTCCCTTTATAATCTTTACTTCAAAATTTGGAGCAACACTTGATACCAAAAAAAGTTCGGACAGTCCTTGGTCCAATCCAATGGTATATCACAAACCAATTAAGAAAAAGCCCAAATAACATTTAACCTAATCCCTAACACTCTGTTCCCGAGTTTCTTTTTGGAAAGAAAAGAAGAGAAGTGGAGAGGAAATTAAAAAATAATCATGTTCCAAAGATTTTTTTGGAGAGAAGAGAAGAGAAGAGGTAAGGAAATTATGCTAAATTTCCCCTCCTAATCTTCTTCCCAAATTAGGATGATTTGGAGAGAAGTGAAATTTTAGGCTTAATATTGTACCATCTCTTCTCTCTTCTATCCAACTTGGAAACACACAACTAAAAATCAAAACTTTTTCATCTTCTCTTCTTTTCTCTCATTTTTATCCCCTCCATTTCTCTTCTTTCCATTTTACACTCGGGAACAGAGTGTAACACCTTAAAACACGCTTGCACTCTTTCTTATATGCAGTGGTCACACACAAAAACTAAATTAGCTCACACCTAACTCATCTTAATTCTCACAAACGCAGCCAACAAAGACAAACAATTCGTCCCTGTATATTAACTCTTTCAATCGATTTAACGCACCCTTCTCCTTTTCGCGTTTTTATTTTATGGATTCTTTTTGTGTTAAAAACATGATCTCGTTAACCTTTTTTTTCCGTAGGTTTATAGTTTTTTTTATAGATCCGTATAGATCTATATGTTTTTTTGGTAGATCTAACGTTTTTGTTTTTTTATGGTTATTGTTGCCGTTTGGTCGCTTGCCGCTGCTCTAACCAACACTCTTTTGCCAGAAAAAGTTGCAACTGTCGCCGGAAATTTTGAGGTCGCCTGAAAAATTCGTGTGGCTGCCGAAAATTATTTTTTTCGTCGGAATAGTATGCTTTATTTTTAAAATTGTTGTTAATATTTATTATGTAAATTTTATTATAATATAGTTTATGTATTGTAAATCTGAGTTTGTAAATTTGTTTCTAATAAATCTGATTTTTTTTCCTTTCAATTGTTATAAGCATTGTGCGGTAAAGTACAATCATTCAAAGCAGGAAGATTTTTTTATGCACAATTGTACATTGTGCTTAAATAGTTATAATTTTGGGTTTAGGGGTGTTTTTAATAGTATTAATGTTGAATTCATACAATTTTGGTCTGAATTTCATTTCATGCTATTTTTTGTTGTACATCATGCTTTTGTTGTTGTAATTATGAAAATTGGTTGCTTTAAAGTGTTGTAAACCATGCATAATTTTTTGTAAATCTGAAAATTTTGGAGAGAGTGCTTTCTCTATTAGGTGTAGGATTGATTAAAAAGACACGGTTTTTTAAAAAGTGTAAAAAATACTCCCAAACCTCCACGTGTCCCCCTTTTCATACTTTCAGCTTCTTTTCTTTTTCTCTAATAATTTTATCAAATGGGCAATTTAGTAATTTTACTCGTTTTTTCTTTTCACCCTTTAACTTAAAGCACATATAATTCACAAATGACGAAGTTTTAAAAAAAACCGATTTCACCATAATTTTTAAAATTTGATTCTCTTTAATTTGGTATAAATCTTTTTAATTATTTCGAAACTTTTTTTTGACATACTTATTGGGTCATGATTTTTTTGCTATTTTCGACCCTATCTTTTACCTTAAAACTTGCCAAATCATAAAATACTTAAAACACAAAAGTTTTAGATTTTGATTCACTCATCACCCGGAAATTTGAATCATTCAAATCCGATATGATATGAGTGAGATATCGTATGTTAAAGATGACGTTTTACTCATATTTGTTACACACAACATGTTTGATGAAATGTTTAGCTTAGATTTTTAGTCTTAAAATCGAGTTAAATTTACTAATTTTTGTACAACAATGCACCTTTAGTCATTTTATTAATATAAGATTAAAAAAGTTTTGGTTTTTTTTAACTGGTGAACCTTATCAACTGATTTAATAAGTTAATCAGTTAATAAGGTTCATCAGTTAATATAGTTCAACCAGTTAATAATGCTGATGAACCTTATTAACTGATGAACCTTATTAACTGATTTAATAAGTTCATCAGTTAATATAGTTCAACCAGTTAATAAGGCTGATGAACCTTATTAACTGATGAACCTTATTAACTGATTTAATAAGTTCATCAGTTAATAAGGCTCTTTAACTGATGAACCTTATTAACTGATTTAATAAGTTCATCAGTTAATAAAGTTCATCATTTAATATAGTTCAACCAGTTAATAAGGCTGATAAACCTTATTAACTGATGAATCTTATTAACTGATTTAATAAGTTCATCAGTTAATAAGGCTCTTTAACGCGCGATATGTCTTTTTTAAAAATCAGTTAATAAGGTTCATCAGTTAATAAGTTCATCAATTAATATAGTTCAACCAAAGTAGCTGATGAACAAAATGTTTTTTTAAAAAAAATTATTTAATAAGGTTTATCAGTTAATATGATTCATCAGTTAATATGGTTCACCAGTTAAAAAAAAACAACAAAAAAACAAGAAAAAACAAAACTTTTGGAATCTTATATTAATAAAATAACTAAAGGTGCATTGTTGTACAAAAATTAGTGCATTTAACTCGATTTTAAGACTAAAAATCTAAGCTAAACATTTCATCAAACACGTTGTGTGCAACAAATATAAGTAAAACGTCATCTTTAACGTACGATATCTCACTCATATCATATTGGATTTGAGTGATTCAAATTTCTGGGTAAAGAATGGCCAAGAAGCTACAACTTTCGTGTTTTAAGTTTTGCAAAATTCGGCCTTTAAACTAGACAAAATTAGAGCCAAAAATGCTAAAATTTTCAAGAAATCATGACCCAATGAATATGTCAAAAAAAAAGTTTCGAAAAAATTAAAAAAAAAAATATATACCAAATTAAAGAGGATTAAATTTTAAAAATTATAGTGAAATCGGTTTTTTCTAAAAGTTTGTCATTTGAAAGCTATTTGCATTTGAAATTTAAGGTGAAATTAAAAAAGTAGGTCAAATGACCAAAATGTCCTCTAACCGAAAATATTAAAAAAAAAAATGAAGGAGTGGGTGGGGGACACATGGCACTAGCTTAATGGTTAAAAACCTTTTTAGACTTTTTAATTTTGATCCCCTTTTTAAGGGATCGCAACTCTTCTCTATTATATGTAGTATAGATATGTAATTTTAATTTTTACATCCTCGTTAGTTGTACAGCTACTAAACATTAAAAGATACATATATGCACTATAATTATATATGTTAAACGATATATACGCTAGACAAAGTAACCGACCAATTTCAGAAATTGTTGTAAAGTAAGCGATACTTTAAGGTTTCGACATACTTGGGTTTAATGTATACGGGATACGAAATAGGGTATACAGATAATAATGAGTATCCACTATAACCCATTTAGAAATCTTGATACAACTTTGAACCTATAGATTACTGTTTGGATTAAGGCATAGTCTTGTTATACTGTGAGGTGATTGTTATGATTATCTTTTAGCTCACCATTCCAAAATTTCGAAAGAATACATATTTCTGTTCAAAGTTCTTCCATTTTAACATTGTTTAATGTCAAAGAAAGGTTTCAAATAATTTGGTAAATTTATGTTTAATTTGTATGATAAATGTGTTCTCTTAACATTTTTCACTGGCAAACAAAAATCTTTTTACAGGCCGGCGAGTTAGAAATTCGACCTAGTTTAGATTGCTTGTTCGGGCCATCATACTTGCCCTGGTTGGTTTAAGATCAAGCAAGCATAAATCACTTATTTAACTAATAGTGTTTGTCAAAAGCTCGCCAAAGTGTACCTTACAGTGTTAAACATTCATGTGTATATATTTTCTTGCATCTATTTATAACTAAGACGGGTCTACTATGTTGCAAGTATGACAAAAATGAGAAAGACTAAGGACGCGTATACACATGGTGAAGCAAACACACACACACGATATATTTATATATTATGTATATTTGTGACACGTACATGCAAGTTACATTGATGTTTCACACCGACGGCGTACGAGGAAACTTGGGGAACGTTTACGAAGCATAAAACAAAAACTATTATGATGAAACAATGGAAAATAACATGCTTGTAATGTGAGATCTCGAAGACCAACCCTTTAGTCACAGACCGAGAAATATAGAATACCATTTGGAAACATGTTTATGCATAATAAGATTAATAAATAAATCATGTAATTTATATAGTTCAATACTAGTTATAATACCCGTGCACGTACGGGGTTTTGACATAAAAATTTTATCATATATTTAATACCGAATATATTGTTTTAAAATGTTTTGAACTTTACATCTATTAATTTAGTATAAGTCAAATTTATTTTGCAATAGCAATGCCTATTAAAAATAGTCGCAACACTCCTGTATTCGGCTATTTTTACACTTCCAAACACCCCTAAAATTAGCAATTGAAATAGTCTGAAACACCCTTAAATTTAGCTATCAAGGCAGTTTCAAGCGCCTATCAATTCAACTATTAAAAACAATCACAAAACCCTTTAAAAACTTACTATAATTAGTAGAAAATAACAGTCTCAAACTCTAGTAACTTAAGCAAGTCCTACTTTAGAAACCAACTCATTCATTTCGCAACAGATTTTCAAGTGAATGAGACATATTAGTTACATCTCTTTCTAGATCATCATTATTCTATATTACAACAAATTCAAAAGCAATCAACTCATCAAATACTTTTTTTTTTCAACTTTGGAATAAGGTTAATATAACGTTAGCTTGGGATTATATGAGTTAGCCGTTTAACTACATGAAAATTCAAGAGACAACTTGATGTTAAAATTCAATAAGCACATATACCATATAAGCAAATAATTATATCAAATTTATGTTCTAAGTAACCTTAAAAGTAAATAAGTAGTTGATGCATCAGGTGTAGTTTCGGGGGTTTTATGGTTCCTACTTTAGCATACTTGGTGACGAACTTGTATTCACAGTCTCTAATGTGTCAAGTTCGAATAAATAACGCATAAGGACCAACTGGTATATAAAACATCCAGAAAGAAACATCAATCAGCTAATATTCAAATTATTGGCACAAAACGTACACTTTTTTTCTTCATTTCTTTCAAACTTAACAACGCGCACAATACACTTTCTGCTAAAGCAATAAAAAATAGAAGGTGCAGCCTAATAGAGCATATCATTTGTCAAAATGAGTAAATTAGCTTTGTATAACGTTTTTAACTGACAAACATGTTGAGGTTGATGTTGATGTTATTGTTTAACTTTAATTATTGATATCATGTTGTACAAAATGTGCGAGTTTAGTAGCACATAATAAGCGTTAATGAAGTTAAAATATGTTCCGTAAAGTTTTTAAAATGTTTTTATGGATATTCATATATAAATTTTAAATAACAATTTCACGAGTCGTTGTTATAAGTAGAATCGCGTATATTTATTTTCATATCACAGTAACTCATGCTTACCATTTGATATTTATATCCTCGTTACTAATAATTCAGCCGTATTTAATATTCAAATCCGTGTACGCATAAATTAAACTTTTAAATAGAATAACACGAGTCCTTATTTAAAAAATAATAATAATAATAATTGATGAAGATCTAAAACTAACAATATTAAAACTAATTCGCATATTTACCGAAATTTGCAATTTTAATGGATGAAAATCTAAAAACTAAGACTAATACTCATGTAATTTTAAACAAAGTTAATATTATAAAGTATAGGGGGTATAAAGTGTAAGGGGTTATTTGTGTGTTTTTCAAAGTTATTAAAAAACATGAAAACTTATAATTTTACACTTTACTCTATATAAATTATTTAAAATTCAACCACCAAAGTTTTATTAATTACTTCCTATTTTCTTAAGTTTTTGTCTTCATAAATTTGACACCTATATTTTTAGGTATTTTTTTTTTCTTAACCAAATTTCTCCACCAAATTTATTAAGTTTGACCAAAATTAATTTAATTTTGATTTTCTATTGACCAATCACGTTGTTCGATTTCGTCTACGTGGCAAAATTGAGCTCTTCTATTAGCCCAATTTTTTTATCAATGAGAATGGATTTGCAAAAACACTCCGAAATGATGTAATTTTTTTATTATATAAAAGATATGTTAAAGGTATACAAAAAGGATGCAGACACTAAAAAAAATATTTGTATTTGGACGGGTAAGATTTGAACTTTGTACCTCAATCTTAAAAGACATCCTACTTACCGGTCCAGCTACAAACACCACATTCATTTCTTTCGATTTTTAATTATTTAAACATAGGATTGCATTCTAGTGATAATAATGACCTAGCTTTTAACGAATGTCTATAAACTTCAGTTTAGAAAATTAGACCCAAGGGCAACTTAATCCAGACAAAAATCTTTTTTACGGACCCCTCAATTCCGCAAAACAATTAAAAACTTCTAAAACATGAAAAAGAGGAGTTGAAAAAAAAGGTACCCGCGGGCCGCGCCAAGATATCGTTATTAAATAACTATAATCATATTTTTGAGACATCTTGCTAATAAGCTCGATTTTGTAGGCTTATCAATTCATTATTTATAGCTTATAAACTCAAATAAGCTATAACTTAAGCTTATAACCTCATAAGTCTTAAACTGATCAGTTCATAACTTCATATTTATCAAACGGGTATAAACATAGTAATGAGAATTCCCTATACCATAATGGAAATCATTTTACAATTGTGTAAAACATTGTTCTAGAGCGACTCATTGGAACGCATGCATGTAATTAATACTTTAATGTATATAACTTGTGTCAGCAAATACTGTTCTAGTAAGGTGGTGTTTGAATTCGACTTGCTTAATATGAAAAAACTGAATTCATAAAGTTATATGAAATTTTTTTGCTTATTACTTAACTAGACGAATACCCGTGCATAGCAGCGGGAGTTTATAACGAAAGATCGTTTAGTGATAAAAGAAAATTTATGGGTTATAAATGAAAAATAATAAAAGTTAAAGGTGGCAAATCTTGCCCAATTTGTAATTTTTGAGCGATTTTGACACTTTTTTAAAAGTTTGGGGCGTTTTTTGCCCCATTGCATTTATTTGATGGACTCTTACAGGCAAAAGATACAAACAAATATTATTAGATGAGCTTTCGAATCACACAATTCAACTTTCAAGCAATTACTCTTATTTTTTTCCGACCAATTTATTTGTCACTGGTAACTATAAAACATTCCAACTATTTTAATTTTAATTTATCTCATTTATTAACTATTTTATGCATAATTATTTAATACTCTAATTAATTGATAGATATATTTAATTAGTTGCATTTTTATTCATTTAATACACTATTTATTTATTTTTTTATTTTTAAGAAAAAATAATTAAATATAGTTAAGACTTAGATGCTTGATCTTTTTTTACAAGATGAAGTAAAGGGGTTTTTAGGACTGTTCCGAATATTTTTAATAGTTGAATTATAATTTGCTCGTTTTAGCCCGTGCCCATTTGACCCGATTTATAATTTGTCCGTTTAGCCCGTGCCCGTTTTAACCCGTGCCATTTTAGCCCGTGCCCGTGCCCGCCCGTTTTGCCACCTCTAATAAAAGTTTGAAGATTTAGGGATTAAATGTGTTGACTTATTGACTTATTGACTTTGTTGACTTATTGACTTTGATACTTAAGCTCATGTCAACATAATGTTTTGAAACCCGGTTGAACCGTTCCGGTCGAAAAATGGGTTGATTTAAACCGAGTCATGCTTTTAATAACTGAACCCGTCGTGTCCAGTTTTCAAAACTACATGTTTTTCCCAGTTCAACCCGTTGGTCCGGTCTAGTTTTCAAAACTATATGCAACATCAACTTGTTAGCTTGTATAAAGTTTTGTGTGTTTTATTAATTTGTATAATGTGTATAATGACATATACTTTTCATTTTAGGGTGTTTTAAAAATAACATTAATTAGTGTGTTTAATTATTTTATATTTTATATTATGTTGTAGCTTGTTTAAATTGTATATTGTGAAAATTTTATTGTACTTTTTTTAATAAGGGGTGTTTTAATTGATTGTTTTTAATTTGATATAGATGATTTTAATTGGTTGTACCATATGAATAAATTATTGTAATTTTAAGTTATGGGATATTTTAATAAGAGCATTAATTACACAATTCATTTTCTCTCACCCTTGTAGTATAGAAGTGCAAAATGGGGATTGACTGAAAATTCAGTTTTCCACTTTTCCTCTTTGACTAAATCTACATTATAAGTAGTTAAGAAAAACTATATGCAACATCAACTTGTTAGCTTGTATAAAGTTTTGTGTGTTTTATTAATTTGTATAATGTGTATAATGACATATGCTTTTAATTTTAGGGTGTTTTAAAAATAACATTAATTAGTGTGTTTAATTATTTTATATTTTATATTATGTTGTAGCTTGTTTAAATTGTATATTGTAAAAATTTTATTGTACTTTTTTTAGTAAGGGGTGTTTTAATTGATTGTTTTTAATTTGATATAGATGATTTTAATTGGTTGTACCATATGAATAAATTATTGTAATTTTAAGTTATGTGGTGTTTTAATAAGAGCATTAATTACACAATTCATTTTCTCTCACTCTTGTAGTATAGAAGGGCAAAATGGGGATTGACTGAAAATTCGGTTTTCCACTTTTCCCCTTTGACTAAATCTACATTATAAGTAGTTAAGATAGAGAAAAATGACTGAAAATATAAAGTGATAAAACTAAGAATATCTTCATTAAGTCATCTCTTATTTAAACACTGCTTAATACAAAATTTAAACAAACAAGCCCTAACTCCCTAAGTTTGTTAATAACGATAAGAGCGTACAAATATACGATGAGGATGAACAACTTTTATTTGTGAGCTTGATGAACAATTTAAACAAAGTAAATGCAAAATATCTACTCAAGTAATATTTAACACGGATTCTTGTTAATTTTCTAACTTATGTGTGACAAATCCATAAACACTTGTTAATCATTAAAGATCGTTACACATCATAACTCGACTTGTTTCGTAACTAAGAGCAAGTGGGTGCATGATCGATTTGAGATATTGTTGTAAAGTAAACAATAATACAGTGTTTCGACATCCTTTGGTTCGATGTATACATGAAATATCGAAATTGGGTGTATGCTCAGTGATAAGAATTATCATTACCCGAATATAAATTTTTATCCAAGTTTAAACCTATAATTACAGACTTACAGTAGTGTAGAAACTTGTTCTAAAGTGGGTCATTGGAAAAACATGGTTGTGTTTAAATTTTAGAAATTGTTAAATTTTAGAAATTTTAGAAATTGTTAAATTGGGTTGGTAAGTACAATGTTTCCTAAGGTAGACACAGTTCGAATCTTACCAACCTGGAAACAACATTTTTTTTTCTCGCTAAACATGTATAAATTACATTTCATTTATTATACATGAAATTGTATAAACATGTATAAGTACAATGTTTGAGCTATATATAAATTACATCATTTATTATACATGAAATTGTTGGAAACATCGTTTTACTACTATTAAAATTGAAACGGTATACACTTGTTTTTTTACCAACTTTCACTATACTTTTGGTTTACATTTCAATCAAAGCCGAATAACCATGTTTTTATTAAAAAAAAAAAAAAAAAAAAAAAAAAAAAAAAAAAAAAAAAACCTTGTGCAAGAGATAATTAGTAGGATAAAAATATACCTTAAAATCACTGGCATTTATATATAGCTAGTGGCGGCGATTAGGGTGTGCAAGTGATGCAACCGCACCGGGCCTCCCTTTTTAAGGGCCCCCCAATTTAGTATATATCTTTTAATATTTAGAGTTTTATACATAAATGTTTTGAATTTTTTGTGTCTTTGTTAAATTTTTCGTAGAAGAAAACAATTTGATGAGAATTCAGATAGTCAAGATGCTTTGCTTTCCGCATATGAGTCATTCAAGGTAAACTATTTCTTGTACATTGTTGACCAAGCAATTGCTTCATTTACAACAAGGTTCAAACAATACAAAGAATATGAGAACATCTTTGGGTTCTTGTTTACTTTAGACAAGTTAGAAGTCCTATGATGACGACAGTCTTAAGTCTTGTTGTAGTCATCTTGAAGTTGCATTGAAGAATAACGATAAATATGATATCGACGCAGATGAGCTATACATGGAGTTAAGGTTGTTAAAGAATTTTTTGCTTAACATATGGGGCCAACTCAAGTTCTAAGATATTTGAAGGAGGTAGATTATTTTCCTAATGCAATAATCGCGTATATAGTATTATTGATTATTCCGGTTACTGTGGCATCTGCAGAAAGAAGTTTCTCAAAATTAAAATTGTTGAAGTCTTACTTGAGGTCTACAATGTCACAAGAGAGAATTAATGGATTGACATTGATAGCTATTGAGAATGATATATTAGAAAGTGTTAATTATGAAATGTTGATCGATAACTTTGCTACGAAAAATGCTAAAAGAATGACACTCTTCAAGAAATAAGTATGTTGTATCTTTTGTAGAGTAAAGTTGTATTTGTACTTTAGTAACACTCTAAATATTTGTAGTTGTTTTTGGTAGCGTAGAATTTGACTTTTGTTAATGTTTTACGTAATATCAAAAAACACTTTATTTTCTATAATAATTAACTTTTCGTTATTTATGTGGGCCTCATTTGTGATTTTGTATCGGACCACCCAAATCAATGGGACGGCCCTGTATATAGCACATCAACTACTTGTCAATTTTCAATTGATAAAAATAAAGGAATAACGTAAATGAGCTTGAATTACATTATGCCTTATCAAAAAAATCACAAAATGTTACTGTAGTACAATTCAAAAACCGTTAGCTTTATTTGCACACACACAAACACACTACTAAAATTAAGACAGTTCAATTATTGTTGTTCTATACTTCTACTTATGTGAGGTAATTCAGACACACTTGTTAACGCTAATGTTCAATTAGGCAACGTAGTTCAACTTAATGGCTATGGGTGGCAGTGTCAAAAGGCATGTAACAAGCATCACTAAAATGTGTAAGGTCTAATCAAAAGATATATCGTCATATTTATCTAGTAATAAATTGTGATATGTGAGTGTATGGTAATATTTGTAAGTTTTTTTTTTTTTTTTTTTTTTTTTTTTTTTTTCTAGTAATAAATTGTGTCGTAGTTGGGCTAGCAGGGTCTGTCCAAAACCGCTTATATAATTGTTAAATATGACGACCAAAAATATATAATTATATAAAGAGATATATATTTTGAGACCTCTAAACTTTTGAGGTTCTATGCAATAACACACCTCGCAAACCCTTTATACGGCCCCGTGAATTTAGACCACAAAAGGAACATAATTTGCTTTTCTGTTAAGAAATGGAATGGGAATAAATATTGGTCTTTTGATAACTTATCCAGCATGTCATAATGGTAAATTTACCACCGCAAGACTACAAAAGCCACAATCCACCCATCCAACCCCAACACCCCCTTCAAAAATGGAAAACACAACATGGGAACAAAAACACAACACCTTAACACATATCATAACACACCCAACAACAACTCCATCTCTCCACTCACAATACTTCGTCTCAACACAAATCCCATGTTACCACAAATGGGACTACCCTCCAATTTTATGCTCTAAACACAACCAATTTAAATGGGCTATTGGTCTATTTCTCAAAAGGGTATCTAAACTAGGTGTCATTAACCAAGGTACTTGGAGGTCTAAATGCCCTTATCAACAACCTCCACCCTTGGTGCTTGCTAAAGGTGTAGAAGAAGCAAAATGGGGTGATGAAGATAAGAGAGAATATGTGAAGAAAAGGCTTAGAAAGAAAAAAACGGGGAATGATATCAACCCTTGGATTCCAATCTTGTTGCCTAATCTTATCTTGTCTTTTTTGTTTTGGGATCCTTATGACCCATGATGTACCACTATAAAACCCCGTAATCTTCATAAAATTTGTATGTCTTTGTTTCTTTATTTGTTTACTATCGAGTTATATATTGTTTTCGCGATCGTTAATTATTTAATCCCAATAGATCGCCTTTGTGGCCAGTTGATATTTGTAAGTGGTAACGTGTTATTAGTTCTTTAACTTCTTTTAAAGGTTACACCTATATACTTTTGTAAGGTTTCATTTTTTACCTCGTCTATCATGTCCCTCTTTGTTTGAATAAAAGAGTAAGCGAGTAAAAAGTATGCTAGAAGTATGTTATGTGCTACCAAAACACAAAGTGTTACAAATTTTTAAAACCTTTATGTGCTATGACAATTTACGAGAGTAACGTATATGGGTTATAATTATGTTAAATGACGCGCTAGACAAATGCTAACACTTTGTCCTCGATCAAGTTCTGAAATGAAACAATATACGCTAGACAAAGTGACTGACCAATTTGAGAAATTGCTGTACAGAAAACGATACTATAGGATTTCGACATACTTAGGTTTAATGTATACATGGATATGAAATCGGGTATACACATAATAATGAGAATTCTCTGTTAACCGATATAGAAATCGTGATACAATTGAAATAAATGAATGTGGTGTTTGTACAAGGTTCAAGTCTTACCAATCTCATTCCGATCAATGTTTTGTATACCTGTAACATGTATTGAACTATATATAAATTAATCACTTTATTAATTGATCGTTTTGATATTTTATTTCTTGGTCCGTGGCTAGAGGTTTGGTCTTTGAGACCTCACATCACAAGCATGTTATTTTGCATTGTTAAAAGAACACATTAATCAAATGGACATAAACTAATCACATCATTTGAAACCCTTTCCTCGACACCGAACAATGTTAAAATGGAAGAACTTGTCATTTGAAACATTGAAGTTTCGAATATGTTTTCTATCAAAAGTTTCGAATGGCAATGATACTTGTAAGAATCACCAAACTTATATTGGAGTCCAGTGATGCTATAACAGTATAACAAAAAGACTACCGAAATCCAATTTCAATAAATTAATGTGATTAACGATGATTTGAGCTTATTTGTTTTAGGTTCGTTAAGAAAGATATAGGTTACCAACTTACTACGAACACTACCTAAAATAGTTCAACTCTTCACGGTTATTTTTCCACGTTGACTATGGTCAACCATGGACTTTCATTTATTTAGTTTTATTTTTATTTTTTATATTTTGTCATACAAATATATTAAAATAGTCCACCTATTTGTGTGAATAAATTATGAAAAAGCCACACTTATAATAATATGAAAAATAAATTATAAGAAAGCTACAATTAATTATAGATATTTTTTGAAATTTTGCCACACTTATAGGTGTGGACATTCAAAAAATATTTTTACGCTTTTAACCATAGAGGATAATATTTTCACACTTATACGTGTAGGAAAATTTGTCACACTTATTATTACCACACATGAGTAAGTGTGGACTCTATAATTTTACACATTTTTAATTGTGACGTTTGATCTTTAAAATGTGAACAATTTAACTATCTTTTTAGTGAAAGGTTCAAATAGAATTTTGACATAAATACATAATCTTTGTATTGTTTGTTTTTTCTTAATTTTGTCAATTGTATAGTCAAATATCGACCATTTTGACTGATTCAAATTGATTGAAGTACTTCAAAGTTCCAACTCTTTTTAAGGAGACAACTACTTTTACTATCTGACTATCACGATGGGTTCGCATGCCATACAAATGAAAGTTTATTACAAACGTTCCGAAAGGTTTTTTCACAAAAGTTACTACGTACTTGGTACTTCTAATACAAACGTTTTATCAAAAGAAGTTACAAACCGGCATAAGTTTACCTATCGATAGAGCCTTTCAAGAGATACTCTGAAAGCAGAAGTTTGCAGTAGGCTTTTCACCATTGTCCACGATCTCAAATTTGAAAAGATCACCCTCCTTCAAGCCATTTGCGACATAAAATTCTTTCCATCCTCGTCCGATGTAACAATACTTGTTTTTAGAGCTCTTTAACTCGACGGTCCATGATCCTACATTTCTGACGTTTTTGAGAATCATTTCTTCCTTCTTAAATAATCCATTCTTCCTTGCAAATTTCTTCGGTAGATACTACACATGCACCAGAAATGTAATATATAAAATTTCCATATTTCTTGTCAGAAAGACCATTAATCGCAACTTAATTCATAGTTTGCGATGAATAGTTCCATAGCAAATTGAGCGTTTTTCTTATAATAATAACTAAATGTTTTGAATTACCAGCATCATCTTTTCCACGACGTAGGACTTTACTTCACCGACAAAGTATGGATAGTTCTTTTTTCCACGAGCTAAATCTTCGTACACTGCAATTAGTATGTTTCATATACTTTAAAATAAACACTACTGTAATTAATTGAAAAAAAAAATAAAAATACCGCACATGAAACATTCATGACGGGAGAGTTGTCTTTCTGATCCTCAACGATCTCATACTTGTACACATTGCCGTCCTGTAACCCATTTTCGACACAGAAATCTTTAAAACCGCGTGCTAACTTAAAGGTCTTTTCACCATGTTTAGCGAGCTGAACTTTCCATGATCTACGATTATCATATCTAAGAATAATTTCTCCCAGTTTTAAGGCATTTGATATAGAAAATTCTACGGGAAGATACTACAATAAGAAAAGGTACATCATGTTAAAGGATAAAAACGTGAATATAGATGAATAATTTTAGTTAATTACCATAAGATTTAGGGGTGATGGAAGTTACCAAGCCCGTCTTTGAGACCCTCTTATGGTTCAGAGTCAAAATAAAGTAAGGATGAGTTTTGAGAGTTGAACTAGTCTCTTTCTTTATTGTCGAATCGATCTCCACCTCTGCTTGACTATTGTTCTCAACGGGTTTCTTTCCTATAAATATGATAAGCATAAAATAGTTTCAGGAAACAAGCAACTCCTTGTCACCCCCTAAACGACTATATACACAAAGCTTACCATAGAAATTGAAAACGGGTACTTCTCCAAGTTTTACAAGCTCAAAAGTACAAGCGTCCCCCACTTTTAAGTTATGTTTTACTTGGAGTTCGCGCCAACACGTTATGCAAACTCTAGTACCAGTTCTCCAGATTTTAAGCGTTGCTGGCCATGTCCTTTTTGCTTCATCTATTATAACTATTTGCATATTTACTATTTGTGTTTGCGATCTTTTGGTAACTAAGCCGTTTGATCTTGCGAATTTGAGTGGGACACACTGCAAAATGTGTATAACTTTTATTAGTTATTACTAGTTTGCTATGAGTTAAATTCAGATAATAAAAAGTTTCCTAAATTTGTGAAAAGTTGTATATATCCCCTTTTTGAATGAAAAATATCGTATATAAATAAAATATAAAAATCGTTCACCTAGAATGAAGTTATCTTACCAATGTTGACGATCTAATACAAGAAGGTGTCATTACGGCCACGAAAGAACGATCTTTACCAAGTTGAAATTGAAATTCGTGTTTGCTTTGGGATGCATAGTCTTGCCTCTTTCGTTTTTTGAGCTTCTTCGTCATTTCTAATCAACAAATCATATAACAAACTGAAATACATCTTACTCATTCAGTAATCAAATCCTTAATACAATAACAGTGTCACACTAAAAAAGTAATTAGTGAGTGACATATATAGGCTAAACGTAAGAAAAGTATCACGAATAAATGTCAATAAAGTTAAATTGGTGTCACTTAAAATTAGGAATGTGTCACAGATGATAACAAATCAGCCAACAGAATGTTCATGTGTTTCACCTAGACAAAATAGTGAGGTAAATATTCATACCCATAAGCTAGTGGAACCCGTTACAAAATCCGGCGATAGTTTTCAACATGCAATTTTGCTATTACTTTCTCGTAATAATCTTTAATATAACATCAGTTTAAGTGATACTTCTTATATAAACTGTAAAATCAGACACGTACTTAAAGGAGCTTCAAACAAAAAAAGGTACAATCTATGAGGCACATAGTAGAAAACAAAAGAGCAAGCTTACGATCTGTGTAGCTTGAATCCGAACCTGTTAGAGGTTCTTCTACATCCAAAGCGTCAAAAGAAATGAGCTTATGAATTGAATCCGAACCTTTGATTGGCTCTTCGACATCCATAGTGCAGTCCACATTCACTACAACATAAATGATTTTTAATTGATGAATTATGTTAACTTGTGCATATAATATACATGTAGATTTTATTGGCATTATATGAAGAATAATTTTATTCATCTAACATTCAAAGACCCAAAAAATTACTTACAAGAAAAGTTCACAACTGGAGGCTTGTCCTTCTCGTTCTCAATGAGCTCAAACTTGTATGCATCGCCTGCTTTTAACCCATTTGCGTTGCAAAAATCTTTTAGACCGCATCCAAGATAAAAATATTTTTCACCCATTCTCCTAAGTTGAATTGTCCATGATCTACCTTTATCGTTTCTAAGGATCATTTCCCCGATTTTTAAACCATTTGGTATAGAAAATGCAACCGGAAGATACTACAAGGAGAAATTTTATAACCTTAACTACATCTAGAAAAGACTAAATATACATAAGTTATTTCATTTTACCATAACATTTAGGGGTGTTAAAAGTTACCAGACATGGAGTTCTGAAGGTAGAAGGCTTCAAAGTAGAAATAAAGTAAGAATGATTGTTAGACATCATATTAGTCTCCTCCTTTGATCTCAAACTAGTCTCCTTCTGTACTTGAATATGGTCGCCTGTAACCGGCTTTTTTCCTAGTTCTGAATTATCGAGTCCACATGTGTAAATGTAAAAGGTTAGGACTTAGTTTGTATGAATTTGTCGCATTTGATAAAATTAGCTACACAAAGAGTGGAAGAGATAGGTACATACTATAGAAATTGAAAACGGACACTTCTCCAAGTTTTACAAGCTCAAACATACATGAGTCTCCGGCTTTCAAGTGATATTTTATTTTGAGCTCGCGCCAACCACCTAATCGAACTTGGTTACAATTAGTTTGAAGTGTTGCTGGCCATGTCCGTTGTGCTTCATCTACTATAACTGCTTTTGTATGAACTACTTTATTTTGAGTGTCTTCAGTAATGAATCCATTTGATCTTGCAAATTTTGTTGGGACATGCTGCAAAACGGGTATGATTCATTTGTCTAGAAAACGTATTACAATACTTTAAGTACTCCCAATATCATAGGAGTATATCATTAGAAATATAATAAAACTTAGTCATACTATAAATTTATGAGAAACTAACTACTTTGGTAACATATACTATTACAGTTCTCCTGTATACTATACAAACTCATTAGTTAAATAACACGTTCACAGTCCCATTTTTCTAGTAATCATATATACGCCATGCTTGATTGGACCTAAAATGAAGTTCAACTCACCAATCTTGAAGATTTGATATTGAAGGGTGTCATTATTGCCTTGAAACAACTATCGCCACCAAGGTGAGACTTTTCCTCTTTTCTAGACGAGTAGTCGTACCTTTTGCGCTTTTTGGACTTCTTCGACTTCTCTGAACAACATACTATAAAGTATAAACCAATTAATGATTAGCTCAAAATGCTTCTAGTTTATATTCCTAGAGCATTAAGCAATAACTATAAATCAGGAAGAATAGAAAATGATATTTAAAATCGAGCTACGTACGCTACACGTATAAGTAAAATCATCACAAAACACTTCTAGATGTACATATTACCATGTATGTGGTCTTCTACATCTATTTCGTCAAGTAAATTTGGATACTGTCTTTCACATGTAGATTGGTCAAACACCATAAAGTCAAACAACATATTTCCTTGATGTTTGAATACAATAAAGTCAAACTCTTGAACGCCATTATCTATCATAAGCTTCCTCCAACCGTCACCAAAAACCCCTTTGTCGTTAATGGCCACCGGCCATTCGCGACGGCCTCTTCTTAGTACTACTTTCTTGCTAGTACATTCGTTCAAGTTCGGCCAAAATGATTTTGGAATTGACTACAAAAACAATATATGCAAATCGATGCATAGAGTGTTAGACCTATGAAAATCTAAAACAAACTTTACGTGTCAATGTTTTTACACAGTAACTTGCGTCTAGATTATATCATATACTGTAGCTTCTAACAGAAAATGTAAGAGTGAAAATGCTTACATGGTTAAATTTGAAGCCTGGTGAGATGAACTTGAAGAAGTGATTGGGAGGATCTGCCATGGCTGTTTCAGAGTGTTGTATGCTATGAAAGTGTGATTATAAATTATCACAAGCTATAAGTGGTAATGATTATATATAATAAGTTTTACGAATTGAATAGGCATTGTTACATTTACTCTCTAGCAGTAAATGAACACGTTGAACTCGATCTGTTCATCTTCTATGCATTAATGTTTTTTTTACGGGTTGAAAAAGAGTAAATTACATGTGATCACGTTTATTTATGATAATTAATATGGATTTACATATAGGTGGAAGTCAAATGAGCAACAAGCTGCAACGCTAGCCTTTTTTGATGTAGGGGTAATAACATTACTATTTATAACTCGCAGGGTCGTCCCATGGATTTTGGAAGCCTTGTGCCATTCACTACAAGAATCAGGAGAACAGGCGACGACAGCAATGCCGACGACTCAATGTCGTCGGCACCATACACTAAACGACAAAAACCTGGCTTGACCCAGGCAAGTCTGCATTGAATTTTTGATCTTGAATTATACCGACGTCATGTCGTCGGTATAATAACACCATGTTTGACTTTTGATAAACCTGGTGAAAAAAAAGGCGGGAATTTGACCGCCAAAACACGTGCCGACGTCATGTCGTCGGTGATATATAAGTACACATATAATTGTGGTTAGCGTGGGATTAACCAATGATTAATAACTAATAGCCCCTAGGTTAACAAACGCCGACGACATGACGTCGGCAAAAATTGGGCGGGGTTTTTCCCTTAGCGAATAATTGGGCGGGGTTTTTTCCCGCCTTAACGACGCCGACGACATGACGATGGTAATATCTCTCCCAAAATTCAGGCTATATATAAGCTAACAAATATATTCCCGTCTCATTTTTTACCTACACATCTACATATACATTTTCACAAAATTATTTCCGTCTCATTTTACACATCTCACGAATAATTCAATCGTCAATTCTTACAATACACACATGACTTGGCGTGGTTGCACAGTTGAAGAGGAGTACTCAAAAATCTTGTCACACGAGCTCCTCTTTAACGAAGTTATGTTAACTTTTGGTCATGCAGTTTATGAGGAATATGGTGATTTTAAGGATGCTGAACCGTGGATGAGAGACAAGATTATCGAATGGTGTAGGAAAAAGCCGTACTACAAAGAGTACATGGACGAGCTAGATGCTGCTGAAGCTCAAGCTGCTGCTGAAGCTCAAGTTGTTGCTGTTGGAGGTGACGACGAAGCTGAAAGTACGTTGGAAACAAAACTTGATAATCTGGGAAATAGGATCACAAATCTTGAAGCTACGTTTGCACATATCAAGGAAATGAGAGCAAGGAAGGGAAAAGATGGTGCGAGTTCGAGTAAAGCGGGAAGTAGCCGCAAAAAAAAAAAAAAAACGGGTTGTTTCGTTTGATCTGTTGTTTTAGTTGTCGAGTTGTTTAGTTTGAGTTGTTTCGTTTGGTTGTCGAGTTGTTTAGTTTGAGTTGTTTCGTTTGTTTGTCGAGTTGTTTAGTTTGAGTTGTTTTGTTTGGTTGTCGAGTTGTTTAGTTTGAGTTGTTTCCTTTGGTTGTTGAGTTGTTTAGTTTGGTTGTCGAGTTGTTTAGTTTGAGTCTGTATGAAAATGCATGTGGTTAAGAACTCTTGCTTGTTTTAAATAAACAGTTTGCCTTTGTGTTTGATAATTATTGCTCCTTCAGTTCTAATTATTGCTCCACAACAACAACAACAACAACAACAACAACATTTTATTAAACATCAAAAACATCAACAACAACAGCAAACAACAGCAACAACAACGATATGATAACAGTACTACATATGAAATTTATCCATGTCACCTACAAGGTCACGGAGTATTGCATCCGACTGACATGCGTGGTCGTGGTTGGGATACGTTGCCATGTCAAGTTTTGCCTCCAGCACCCTTAATTTTGTCTCTAACACCTGTTTTTGTGCCTCCAGCAAGTTTATTCTAAGATTTTTTTCATGACAGTTTGAGCACCTTTTTGGAGCAGATCCAGAACCGCTTGATGTTGAAGCTCCCAGAGAACCGATCATCATTTTGGCGAGTCGTTCCTCTTTCCATAAAAAAATATTACATCCATGGTCGTCCGTCCCAGGCTGTTAAAGAGTAAAAACTATTATTTTTAACAACTAACCAAATTATTTAAAGAAAAAATATGTAATTGTTCACCTGCGAGAAAGGACACGCATAGTATAGTTTACCACGGGAGTAAGATTTACACGATTCTCGCAGAACCACGTCTCCTCGTTTACAAGGACAAGGAAAAGCTTCAAATTCTGCCATCTTCTTCACCATGATAACAGTGTATATTTGTGGTTGTGAGGTTGAGTGGTTGAATCGTGACCGGTGTGGCCCGATCTACAAGTTGAGGTGATAAAAGGTGGTGGCCAGAAAAAGATTCCGACGGCTGGAAAATGCTGGTGTCGCCAGAAAACAGAAACTGCTAGAGAGAGAGAGATATAGTGAGATGAGTATGTGTGTGTGTGTTTATATTGAGAGGATAAGGTGTTAGGTAGAGAGATAGATATAGTGAGATGAGACATATCATGTATAACCATAGCATCTCGACTTGTTCGTTTAACATCTCATGTATAACCATAGCATCTCGACTCGTTTGTTTAACATATCATGTATAACCATTGCATCTCGACTCGTTCATTTAACATCTCATGTATAACCATTGCATCTCGACTCGTTCGTTTAACATCTCATGTATAACCATAGCATCTCGACTCGTTCATTTAACATATCATGTATAACCATTGCATCTCGACTCGTTCGTTTTACATCTCATGTATAACCATAGCATCTCGACTCGTTCGTTTAACATCTCATGTATAACCATTGCATCTCGACTCGTTCGTTTAACATCTCATGTATAACCATAGCATCTCGACTCGTTCATTTAACATATCATGTATAACCATTGCATCTCGACTCGTTCGTTTTACATATCATGTATAACCATAGCATCTCGACTCGTTCGTTTAACATCTCATGTATAACCACGGGTAGACTTGCCGCCTCCAGCTCCACCAGGTATTTAAAGTTGGATAATCTTATGTATTGAAATGACCGTTTTTAAATTTTGATTATTTCGTTTATAGGTATTTAAAGTTGGATAATCTTATGTATTGAAATGACCGTTTTTAAATTTTGATTATTTCTTTTATAGGTACGTCCGAGCTTGACAGGAAGCTTGCTGAAGCTCAGAAGAAGATTGATGAATTTAAAACGATAGTGGATGAAGCTAAGAAAGAGAAGGAGAAAGAAAGAAAGAAAGCCAAGAAAACCGAGAAGCAGCTTGAGTTGTTGACACGTTTTGTCTCGACAAACCCAACATGGGAGGCGTTTATTAGCCAGAGTGGTTCTCGTCATGCAGCTGGAGGCGGCGCAAGCGCTCCCGCGAAGGGCTCAGGCGGCGATAGTGGCTCTGGCAGCGAGAGTGGCCCTCGCAGCGGGAGTTTTGATGATGATCAGGATGACGACGAGGGGCTGTATGACGACGATGGGCTGTAGAGGTATTATTTTGTGTTGTTTTGTCTTTGGAACTATGTCCGGACGACCCCAATCTTATTATCTTTGAACACTTAGGATATTGCAACATTTGTAGATATAGTAGCTACGTTTAGCGATTATAACACCCGTTTTGTAAACTTTATGATGTATTTTGAGGGTGTTATAACCGTTTTAGCCGTTTATAAATTGTTTAGTGGTTATATATAACCGTTTTAGCCATTATAAACTTTATAGTCGTTTTAGCCATTGTTTTGTGTTGGAATGTGTTGTTATAAGAGCAGGACATGAAACTGGAATTGGTAGATTTTTGCTGCACAATTTTGCGGCAAAAATCTGGGCAGGGCAGCTGCGCAGGCTGCAGTGCAGCTGCAATATAACTTCTTGTCGACGACATGTCGTCGGCAATATAATACACATATAAACTATTTTCAAACGGTGCCGACTACAGGGCGTCGGCATAATAACACAAATGGTAACAAAGTTCAAACGGTACCGACTATATGACGTCGGCAATATAGCACACATATTAACTATTTCAAACTGTGCCGACTCAAAGTCGTCGGCATAATAACTTGACTTTCGTTGACTAAATTAAGGTAATCTAATTAATGCGTTAAATAATTATTACATTACCGACGACGTGACGTCGGTAACAAAATGTCGGACACACCCATTCGTTTGACCAAAAATCGTGTGGGTCCCACACTGTCGTCGGCGTTATTCGTCGGTAGGGGCGTTGCCGACGCGGCTCTGTCGACTAGTTGTTGCCGACGACAGGGTGTTGAGAAGGTATATTGCCGACGTCATGACGTCGGCACGGTTAAAAAAAAGTCGACGCCGGAGGTTGCCCTTGTACTAGTGATTTGACAATATAGGCCTCTTGAACAACACGAAAAAAATCAAATATTCGTAAGATAGCTATATAGAAATAAGTAAACGTACAACGGAAACACCAATAGTTGATTATGGCAGGTGAGGTATGACGATACAAAAAAATAAGTATCCCAAAACATAGATATAATGTTGTGTAACATGTATGTATTTGTTACATTAATATTATTGGCAATGGCGAAGCTTGGAGTTTGTAAGTGGGGGGTCGGGATCTAAATTTTTTTTTCCCTAAGGCTATATTTCAGGTATACCAAAATTTTTGGGGGGTCGAAACCGAATATACCGAAATTTTTCTACACGAAAACTATATACCCCCTACATCGCAAAAAAAATTTCGGGGGGTCGGGCGCCCCCCGGCCCCTATGAAGCTTCGCCTCTGATTATTGGATCACTTAGTCACGTACCACATGTTTAAAAAAACCATTTAAGAAACCATGGACACATTGTAATAATTTTTTTAAGCTTGGGCTGAAAGTATAGATTATGTAAATCCGCTTGTACGTATTTTGGTCTTAAGGATCAAAAGGCTGGGATACAAAATGTGAAAAGCTATAAACGTAAGGGTGAAAATTTAATATTATCTATGTTAATCATCTTCCTCAACCATATAGGCACGTAACTAGCTCTATTTTATGTTGTTGTTTTTTCTAAAATCACCGTAAACTCATTTCTATTACTTTTGTATAACTTCACTTTGATTTAAGAATACATTGTCATCAAATGCACCGTGCACCCCCTAAATCTGGCCCTGATAACTCGTTGGATTCCGTTGAGGAACTCCACTTCCTCAAGTTTATATGTCAAAAGAGTAGACCACGTGTGATTTGCACATTATAATCACTTGTGATAAATTACTATTTTAAGCATTAAAACTTTGATGTGCCGATAAATTTTACACATCTCATGATTATAGTTTTTTGCTTTATGTCAAATAATGTAAATTACACGTGTATCACATGTGAGCACGAATTTTATGTATATTTTTTAAATTGTTATCATGTTAGATGGTGGCCTTTGACAAAAGAGCAAGTAACTGAATACAATTTGAAGTCGAAGAGAACATATGAAAACTAGGCATAGAAACCAATACATGTAATAAAAAGACTTGTCAATTTTCTAAAGTGTTGGTGACTATAAACGCAATTAATAGATTGTTCATTTTCATAATAAACTTTAAAGTTATAATTAATGCTTCAAAAGATTGTAAACCTTCAAGTAGATTGTTCATTGTTCATTGTTCATTACACTAGTCATTCAGATTCGTGCGTTGCACACGGGCTCTATCTAATTGGTCATAGTGTAATGTGTGATATTTATTTTCCTCATTAGGTTTGTAAGTTGTGATGGTATCACAACTTTTGTAAGCATAGCAGGAGTTTAAGATGAATGAGTTTAATTAGTTGTTTGGTGACTTTTATATTTAGACCGAGTCATTCATACCCGTGTGATGCACACGGGCTTAATCTAAATCTTTGTTGGTGTATTGTTCAACACTAATTTTCGTCATTACATGGGCTGTATATAAGTGTTCATAGCGTCATCTTTGACACTTATTTTCGTCATTATATATCTAAGTTGTGATGTTATCACACATTTTCTAAGCATGACACACATTTAAATAGTTTATTGACATTAAAATAGTATATGTGAAGAGACTCTTTTCAAGATTCTACATTTAAAAGAGTCTCTTCACATGTAATTTTTTAATATGTATAAGTTACATACTAAATGTTAAAGGGAGGTTAAAGGCATACGGTTCTTTCAAAATAAATGTAACCCTTATATAAAATCATAACAAAGTGATATTGTCTATATTTTGAGATCTAACTTGTGACAATGAATTATCCTTTTGGTTTATCATATCAAATACGGTAGCTCCACATTACTACGCTTAGTTACTCGAACTTTATTTTATCCACAAAAACCATTTAAGTTTCAATATTTTTTTATTGTTGTGAAAATCGGTCCAATATTGTTAGTATATTTAATTTGTAGCATATTGCATATATAAATATATTTGAAGACATCAATCTCAACATATAATTTTTCTACGCTTAATAACTAATATAACAATTTCATTTTGCCAAATTTGTTTGTCATTCTACAAATGAAACTAAAATCATATTAAGATAATCAATTAATCTTCATAGTGATATTAACACAACGCAAGACAAAAAACTATATTAAGAGCAAAAATATTAAAATGCACCAACAAAGTGTAATAATAATTATTGATTAAAAATTGAATGCTCGTCACATTATTTTTAAGAAACTTACTTGCTAATGAATCAATAGTATTAGCCCGTTTATCGGTATTACATGAAGTAAAATATTGCACGTTTAATTTGTAACGTACAATTAATTTGAATGCTAAGTATTCATCCCACCGATGGCCGTGGCGTTGTTCTTGTTTTTGTTGTTATTCTTGTTGTTGTTGTCTTTGTCGTTGTTGTTCATTGGCCTTTTGCATGTTTTGTTCTTGATATAATTTTTGTGACTTATCGATCTCTTTCTTTAATGATTCTTGACGTGCTACAAAAAACAATTAGATATAGTAGATCGTTAGTAACTTAAATACAATTAATCAATATATTGCATTTTCGATCAAAGTAAAAATGTTCGTGCATGTTTCACTTAATTGATAAGACAACGATGTTTAGGATCTCTTGAACCATTAGAGAAGATGATGTTACTACCAAACCTTCTAAGTACCATCTTTATTTCCTACATTGTTACACACACAAAACACACGTGAAATTTACATGAAACAATATAAATCAATATGCTAAATAAGTAAGACGATATGATGCTTACTTTATCACCATAATAAGTTGTAGCCCAATGTGCACGCGGTGTGGAGGAAGTTGTGGTTTGTTGTGTGTGATTTTTGACACATTATATAGTTGATAAAATATTTGTAACTTATGGACGGGAAAGTAAAAAGACTAACCACTAATTGGTGTGTTTAATTTATGCATTCATGGCACCAAACACTTCATCTCCTATGTACTTATCCTTATGCATGACTATTAAATCAATGTACTAACACATGAAGCATCCACATATCATTTTCAATTCATGAGCCATTTATTATGACCACTTACATTTATAAGGCTACTTAAGCTTTTAGTATATAAGATAATCACAGACGATTTGCAATTCCTTCAAGTAGAATCACATTCTTGTGAGGTTAGATATCACATGTAAATTCACTATTTAGTTTTGACACACATTTATATCAAAACTCACAAGTTTGAACAAATTTAAATGACAACGTATAACAATTTATGTAACCAAAAGTCATAAGCAGTGATAGCGGTTTGTAAGTAAATCATAATTTACTATTAAGATAAAAAAAAAGTTATCAGTATAGCTGAAATAAGTGAAGACAAGTCTAAACCTAACCGTCCTAATTGGTTGTCAAATAAATTATCACCTTTTCTAAAACTAAAATATACACTTGACCGTTTAAGTATGAACAACCGCTCGTTCCTCGCAGATGTCCAAATTGGGTAATCGCTCTCACAATACTTCTGTATTTGATGTATGTGGAAAGTTTAGCATTTACTTTTATATTGTCTTGCACTCACAACTTCAGATAAATGCATCTGTTTCAAATGTTTCTTTTCTTTAAAAAAGAATTATTTTCACAAAAAAATTCACACAATAATCTAACAAGATCATTTGTATAATCAAATAGATTATTGAGTAAATTACACCATTCATCTCTAAGGTTGTCCCAAATTCGTACGTTGAGTCCCAAATTCAAAAAAAAAATGCACCAGACGTCCCCATTTTGCTTCCCCGATGGTCCTTCTGACTAATAGACGTTAGTCGATGATAGTTAGACCCCTCACATGCCTTTTACGTGAGGCCAAATTCATCTTTTCAAGTATATCAATCATTTTTCTCTTTTTTTCGCTTCATCTTCTCATTATCTTCAATAACACCACCTTCACTTTTTTTTTTCCAGCCACAACATCAAAGAATCAACATCAAAAAATTCATATCAACATCATCACCTTCATTCTATAAAAAATTCATCATCATTATTATCAATATCATGTTCGAAAACCACAACCATTCACATACACTGACTTCTTCTAAGCACACAAACAACTTTAAATTGAATCCAAACACCCATCATCAAGATCTACACAAACCCTACTTTTTTACTCAAATATCAAAACTCATCACCACTCCCACTTGAGTAACCCATTTCGGTGAGCAGCAACATAAAAACCAAAAATTGGAAAACTCATTATGTAAGCGTCCAAGCCCAGTAGCAACTTCAAAAGCAATCTTACCTCTAATCTCTCATCTTAATTGAGATTTTTTCTCCATGTTTCCTACAATAATTTCAAAACGATACTTATAAGTTGTACCTACCATTCCTTTCCCAAACACCTCAACAAAAGCTCTCAACATATCATCCATAAAAAAACCACCTTTATTGAAAAACACCAGCTCATCACCATTCTAAACCCGACCTGAATACCCTTCATCCGACTCGATATTCTCACCTGCCATAATATGATCAGGACACTCGTTGAGGCTGCATCTTGTACCAACGATCGATTCGAACTACTAGTTTTAGTAAACTTCCTAAACATAATAAATATCCCTGCAATGATAAAAACCAACCCAAAAATGCCCAATCACAATACCAGTAATTGCTCCACCCGAAAGCTTACCATTATTTGATCCATCCTCACATGAAGATCTACTATTCCTTCAAGACCCTCTATTTCAAAGATCTATATGATAAGGACACATGCAGAAACAAGTTTGAAGCTGAAGGAATTGTATGCAAACAAAACAACTACTTTCACACTTGCTTTCACAGAAATGATGAAAGGTCACACCTATGCACAGTAAACAGAACATGCAAGCGGAAATAAGCAACGAGTTCACGAAATGAAGTGGAAATGAAAATCCAAAAGTATTTCATTGGAAATGAAAATATGGCAATATTTTCATTAAAAGGGTTAACCGCTAATTACCCTAGACATGATTACATACTCTTCATTAACACCCTAACTGATTTCCTCACCCCTCTTCCATTCTCAGTAAACTTAGGGTTTTATAAACCCTATGTCAACCAAACGACTTCTAGTCCTTTACCCGGGTTTCCTGCTTGCCTAACTTGAGTAGGTTTGTAGCCCTAGTTCAACCTGTGCAGTACCGGTGGATACCTGACATCACCGAAGGGGTGATCGACCCTAATAACCCTTTGGGTCGATCGATCAATCATCAAGAACGAAGAAGGAGGCGATTTCGTGCGCTTAGCTGACTACAATTTTGTGAAGAAGATTACTGCATGCAGGATTTAAGGTAAGTCTTTTGTGAACACCCTTAATATTTGTTTAGGTTTAGGTTATATCTCTCATTAAGAGATCTAGACTTAGGGTTTGATCTGCATAACGTTTGCTTGTTTATTTTTTGTTGTGCATGTTTTATACGCTATGCAGGTGACCACCAAACTCCTACAGTTGTATCAGAGCCACCCTAATCATATATAACCAAACTAGGGTTCTTATTAATTTCTTTTATTCATTAAAATAAATTATTGATTTAGTTATGAGGTTGTTTGGATAGATTCTTTCTAATTAGGGTTTTAGGGTTTTTGAGATCTAAATGATAACTAGGGTTTAATCACCCTTGTAATTAATTAAGATTTTGTACTCTTTTATCAATGATAAAAGTACACAAGGATTTCATCCTTGAGGGTGTCGATCTAGGGTTGGTTTTACACCATAATTTTCTCACATGATAAGACATACAAATTCTTAATTAATGTTGTCATGATTACAAGAACTATGTTCTGGTGATCAAGTTAGGGTTTTGGGCTTCTGATTACATAAAGTTCGACACTTTAGGGTTTTCTAAACCCTTTATGAGGGTACAAGTGTATTTGGGCTTAAACCTGAAAGAAACTCTAATACAGGCAAATCGGAAAACCTTAATCCGGGAAACCTTAATTCTTATTTGTAAGCAGTTTCTTTTACCATGTATGATTTGTGGTTTTAGGTTTTTTTTGAAAAGTTTCAAACTTTACCAAAAGTATTCTTAAACTGTATTTAGAAACCTGAAGTTACCAAATTAAATCATATGGTAAACAAACCAGCTTAAGCAACAAGAAATGCAACCTAGGGTTTACCCAAACCCTAGATGGGTTGATTTATGGATCTTAACTAGATGAGATCAAGAAAATCTACGTGCATGAATTATGGTGACTAAGCATAATGTTTAAACTGATGAAACATTCGGTTTGACCTAATTCTGAATTCAGAATTCCTGAATACGGAAACTAGGGTTACACAAAAGTATAAAAATAACTAAAATGCCAAATAAACAAAAGTTATTGGTTTAGCTGATAATCGGTTACTAAAATACTAAAAACAGAACATATTTTACAATTATAATGGCCAACGGAGTAAATTAGCCACTACGTTGCCAATAAACGCAAAAGTTTATAGATTCGTTTCTAACTTATATACTTAACCTTAATGAAAATAAAAGAAGATTGATTTATATCTATTACTTTTGTTTTTGATTTTGACTTCAACATTTTTTGAAGAATAAAAGCTGATGTTAGTTAAGAAAGATGTAGGTTACCAACTTACTACAAAAGCTAAAATAGAATTCTGACATAAATACATAACCTTTGTTGTGTTTTGTTTTTTCTTAAAATTGTCAATTGTATAGTCAAATATTGACCATTTTGACTGATTCAAATTGATTGAAGCACTTCAAAGTTCCAACACTTTTTAAGGAGACAACTAATTTTCCTATCAGACTATCACGATGGGTTGGCATGCCATACAAATGTAAGTTTAGTAAAAACGTTTCGAAAGGTTTTTCACAAAAGTTACTACGTACTTCTAATACAAATGTTTTATCAAAAGAAGTTACAAACTGGGCATAAGTTTACCTATCGATAGAGCCTTTCAAGAGATACTCTGAAAGCGGAAGTTTGCAGTAGGCTTTTCACCATTGTCGACGAGCTCAAATTTGAAAAGATCACCGTCCTTCAAGCCATTTGCGACATAAAACTCTTTCCATCCTCTTCCGATGTAACAATACCTGTTGTTTTTAGAGCTCTTTAACTCGACGGTCCATGATCCTTCATTTCTGACATTTTTGAGAATCATTTCTTCCTTGTTAAATAATCCATTCTTCCTTGCAAATTTCTTCGGTAGACACTACACATGCACCAGAAATGTAATATATAAAATTTCCATATTTCTCGTCGGAAAGCCTATTGCAACTTAATTCATAGTTTGCGATGAATAGTTCCATAGCAAATTGAGTGTTTTTCTTATAATAATGATAACTAAATGTATTGAATTACCAGCATCTTTTCCACGACGTAGGACTTTACTTCACCAATGAAGTATGTATAGTTCTTTTTTCCACGAGCTAAATCTTTGTACACTTCAATTAGTATGCGTCATATACTTTAAAATAAACAACTACTGTAATTAATTGAAAATAAAGAAAATACCGTACATGAAACATTCATGATGGGAGGGTTGTCTAATTTCTGATCCTCAACAATCTCATACTTGTACACATTGCCTTCCTCTAATCCATTTTCAACACAGAAATCTTTAAAACCGCGTGCTAACTTAAAGGTCTTTTCACCATGTTTAGCGAGCTGAAGTTTCCATGATCTACGATTATCATATCTAAGAATAATTTCTCCCAGTTTTAAGCCCACTACTACAAAATAGTACGTAGTAATATACTCACACTTATTAAAGCATCAACTACACTTTAAAGTGTGAAGAATCAAAAAGTTCATACTAGTATATGTATGAAACAATTGGATGTAGCAAATATTTTCACACTTTTATGTGTGAAGTGTTATGAAGATTTTTCACACTTTTAAGTGTGAGGGTTTTAAAATAATTCTACACACTTTTAAACGTGATGATTTTGATTTTGAAATAATTCTTCACATTTTTAAGTGTGATGATTTGATTTTGAAATAATTCTTCACACTTTTAAGTGTGAGATTGAAATTCTTCACACTTTTTAAGTGTGAGGATTTTGAAATAATTATTCACACTCTTAAGTGTAAATATCTTTAAAAAAAAGCTCACACTTTAAAAAGTGTGAATAAAAAAGTGTGTAGAAATAACAAATTTGTTGTAGTGGCATTTGATAAAGAAAATTCAACGGGAAGATACTACAATAAGAAAAGGTACATCAGGTTAAAGGATAAAAACGTGAATATAGACGAATAATTTTAGTTAATTACCATAAGATTTAGGGGTGATGGGAGTTACCAATCCCGACTTTGTGATCCTCTTATGGTTCAGAGTCGAAATAAAGTAAGGATGACTTTTGAGAGTCGAACTAGTTTCTTTCTTTATTGTCGAATTGATCTCCACCTCTGCTTGACTATTGTTCTCAACTAGCTTCTTTCCTTTAAAATGTGATAAGCAAAAAAAAAAAAAAGTTTCAAGAAACAAGCAACTCCCACTCAAGAGATCCACTAGCTTAATTATGGGTAGAATGTTCATGTGTTTCACCTACGCAAAAAATAGTGCAAGTAGATGACGTAGGTAAATATTCATATATACCCTACTGTCACTTAATTTAGTTGGGGTTTATATTTGAGATGTGGACACAACTTATACACAAAAGTGTCGATAAACCTCAAAACTACCCATAAGGTAGTGAAACCCGTTACAAAATCCCTTGCAATAGTTTTCAGCATGTAATTTTGTTAGTTTACTCTCTTGTAATAATCTTTAATATAACATTAGTTCAAGTGATACTTCTTAAATAAACTGTAAAATAAAACACGTACTTAAAGTAACTTCAAACATAAAATGTACAATCTATGAGGCATATAGTAGAAAACAAAAGAGCAAGCTTACGATCTGTGTAGTTTGAATCTGAACCTGTTAGAGGTACTTCTACATCCAAAGCGCCAAAAGAATTGAGCTTCTGAATTGAATCCGACCCTGTGAGTGGCTCTACGACATCCATAGTGCAGTCCACATTCACTACAACATACGTAGTATATGATTTTTATTTGATGAATTATGTTAACTTGTGCATATAATATACATGTAGATTTTATTGGCATTATCTGAAGAATTTTATTCATCTAACGTTCAAAGACCCAAAAAAGTACTTACAAGAAAAGTTCACAACGGGAGGCTTGTCCTTCTCGTTCTCAATGAGCTCAAACTTGTAAGCATCGCCTACTTTTAACCCATTTGCGTTGCAAAAATCTTTTAAACCGCATCCTAGATAAAAACTTCTTTCGCCCATTTTCCGGAGTTGAATTGTTGATGATCTACCTTTATCGTTTCTAAGAATCATTTCTCCGTTTTTTAAACCATTTGGTATAGAAAACGAAGCCGGAAGATACTACAAAGAGAAAATTATATAACCTTAATTACATCTCTAAAAAGACTAAATATACACAAGTTATTTCATTTTACCATAACATTTAGGGGTGTTAAAAGTTACCATATATGAAGTTCTGAAGGTATAAGGCTTCAGAGTAGAAATAAAGTAAGAATGATTGTTAGACGTCATATTAGTCTCCTCCTTTGACGTCAAACTAGTCTCCGGTACTTGAATATGGTCGTCTCTTACAGGCTTCTTTCCTAGTTCTGAATAATCGAGTCCACACGTGTAAAGGTAAAAGTTACGACTTGGTTTGTATGAATTTGTCGCGTTTGATCAAATTAGCTACATAAAGAGTAGAAGAGATGGGTACATACTATGGAAACTGAAAACGGACACTTCTCCAAGTTTTACAAGCTCAAACATACACGAGTCTCCGGCTTTCAAGTGATATTTTATTTTGAGCTCGTGCCAACTGGCTAATCGAACTTGTTTACGATTAGATTGAAGTGTTGCTGGCCACGTCCTTTGTTCTTCATCTACTATAACTGCTTTTTTATGAACTACTTCATTTTGAGTGTCTTCAGTAATGAATCTGTTTGATCTTGCGAATTTTATTGGAAAAAACTGCAAAAACAGGCATGATTCATTTTTCAAGGAAACGTATTACAATACTTGAAGTACGTACTCCCAATATCATAGGATTTAATCATTAGAAATATAAAAAAACTTAGTCATACTATAAATTTATGAGAATTTAACTCTTATCTTTAACACGTAAATAAAGTTCTCCTGTATACGTAGTATTATACAAACTCATTAGGTAAATAAGTCATTTACAGTCCCATTTTTCTTGTACTCATATATACGCCATGCTTGATTGGACCTAAAATGAAGTTCGACTCACCAATCTTGACGATTTGATACTGTCGGGTGTCATTATTGCCATGAAGCAGCTGTCGCCACCAAGGTGAGACTTGTCCTCTTTTCTACACGAATAGTCGTTCCTTTTACGCTTTTTGGACTTCTTCGACCTCTCTGAACAACATACTATAAACCAATTAACGATTAACTCAAAATGCTTCTAGTTTATACTTTATAATCCTAGAGCATTAAGCAGTAACTATAACTCAGGAAGAATAGAAAACCATATTTAAAATCGAGCTAAATACGCTACACGTATAAGTAAAATCATCAAAAAACACTTGTAGATGTACATATTACCATGTATGTGGTCTTCTACATCTATTTCGTCAAGTAAATTTGGATACTGTCTTTCACATGTAGATTGGTCAAACACCATAAAGTCAAACAACATATTTCCTTGATGTTTGAACACAATTAAGTCAAACTCTTGAACGCCATTATCTGTCATAAGCTTCCTCCAACCGTCACCAAAAACCCCTTTGTCGTTAATGGCCACTGCCCATTCGCGACGGCCTCTTTTGAGTACTACTTTCTTGCAAGTCCATTCGTTCAAGTTCGTCCAAAATGATTTTGGAATTGACTACAAAAACAATATATGCAAATCGATGCATAGAGTGTTAGACCTATGAAAATCTAAAACAAATTTCTATGTGTTAATGTTTTTACACAGTAAGGCATTATTACAACTTAATTCAGAAAATATAAAACCTTTCATAAGCATTACATTGTGATTTGCGCCTAGATTATATCATATAGATTGTAACAGAAAATGTAAAAGTGAAAATGCTTACAAGGTTAAACTTGAAGCCTGGTGGGATGAACTTGATACAACCTTTTATCCCAAGGACCACCTTTTGTCCCATGGACAATAGCACGAACCGTCACCGCGCTGCCATCCCAGATTTCCAGGGATTGTGTCGGCCACGTGGTCTGATACCCACCTACTAGGCATGGCGTAGTACGGCATGCTCATTCCCAAGGCAGAGCAGGTAAAGAGGTGTGGGTAGTATAAATACCCTCACCTCATTTATGTCTCTCAACTAACACACACATATTGCATTTACTCGCATTTATTTCCCTACCCTTCGTATCATCATATACTTACTCTCACACCGGAGGTTGGTCTTGGGATAACCCCCAAGGCAAGCCTAACGTGTGTTTCTTGTGTGTAGGATTCTACATCTATCTGGAGGACTCATTCCGAAGGATCTTCTCGAAGTAGGACCTATTTGCAAGGTTTTTTTTTGCTTTAACAATTTGCAAATATCATTATGGGCTTTTCTCATTTTCAATATGAAAGTGTTGAAAATGATGATAATGATTTTTAATTTTTGTTTTGTTTGATATCATGATGATCATGGGATTTTCTTATAAATCGAATTTGCCAATTATTATAAATTTTGTACACTAATCTTTATATCAGAATCTTTGTACACTAAAGTTATTGACTTAAGTTGTTGATGCACAAGATAGATCACGGCTACGTTCTTGTAATCAATAAGGATTTTGATACACGATGATGATCACTGAATCGGTTGAACAAATGTTACAGATCTTGAAATTTGTTTGTCGCGAAAGAGATGAAGCAAGAGAGTAAATGTGGAAACTTTGGTGAATTCTATATAAGCGATTTTATTCATAGTTCAGAGTAGTTATTGCTTAGTTATTGCTTTCTATATCGATCAATGTAGTTGTCTTAAGCGTGAATTTGGTGAGTTCTATATGCGGTGAGCTCCACCGCAAAAACCTAAAGTCATAGCAAAACATATCAGGGGTTTATGCATTACTAACACAACTTTAGGTGGAGTTATATAATTGCCATTCATTAAGCATGCTTACGCAAAAGTTACAAATATATTGTACATTAGTTATCAAAAAAATCTTCAAGAAATCAACCGTGACAAAATGAAAAAAATGAATGATGATGATATAACTTAGGCTTAGGCGTAATTGCATAGCCCGTAAATGCAATAACCACCGAGCATACACTTGTTACCACACGACCCACAATGCCTCTTGTCGTAAGCCAAATTAACGCACTCTCCTCTGCAACATGAGCTAGTAAACTTGCACTTGTTCTTGCACGCTCCACAGTTGTGTTTATCCTCACTCAAATCCATACACTTGTTGTTACAACATGTCGAGTTCTTACCTTCCAAGTAGTAACAAATCTCGTTGTCTTTATTGCAATGGTCCGCAGCTCGTGGGTTTTTTTGTTTCAGCTAGAAACCTACTAACCCTTTTGGGATACGCGTTCACAACCTGTGGTCCATTGAGTGTTGTTTCTTGACTCTGACTAGAAAACGTGACTGTCAGAGTGATGGCTATGGCCATAGTGGTGGCTATCATGAAGAGTACTTTGATCATTTTCGACATTGTTTTGGTTAATGAAGAAGAGAGGGATCCAAAGGGTGTTTTCTTTTGACTTAAAACTTTGTTTCCTTGTAAAAGAATAGATGGAATGAATGTGACATAATGTGTAGGAGTTTATATAGGATGCTTGACGAAAAGAGTGCTGTGGTGGCCGGTGGGGTTGACCCGGTGAAGAAGGTGAAATGGGTTTAAAAGCAAGCTCAAATGGAATGCATGTTTGTGTTGATTAGTGCACACTCTAGAGTATGTAGTAGCCAATGACCTACGCGGTGGTAAAACTAAAAACAATTGGCTTAAATAGTTAAAATATGAAAATGTCAACTCTTAGAAATATTACTACGTATTATTGTTTATAGTAACATATATAGAGAAAGATGAAATAACACCATATGCTTTCACTACAATCGAATCCAATTAGAAATAAACTTAACGAGATTTGACTACCCATGTAATATAAAGAACAAATATAAGGACCTAACTACTCATGAATTATATGTTTCGGAAATAATGTTGGGACTTGATCACATTTTGTTGAAAGTGTTCATTAGAAATTAGCACTTCAAGCAAGTTGCTATTATGTTACAATTAGCTACATATAACATCGCCTAAATGATTGCTACGCCTACATGATTGCCACTGTTACTTGTCAACTAATTTTACTTACAGAAGGTAACCGACTCATTATATATACACAAGTCGAAGAATTGTTAGTACTAAAGCTTCCCGAATTTTCTGTTCTCTGCTGCAATTGCGGCTGTTGTAATATGAAAACTTCTATGGAGAGGTCGAGGCTTCCTTGTTTTTCTATTAAATCCTCTCACGCATATCGACCCTGCGGCAATATAAACATTATAAGCATAGTATATATGAATAAAACTAGCGTGAATTCGATGATTCACAGTGGTGGAGCCAAAACATACCCTTCCTCGTTTCATCAGAAACATATTTAAACATATACAGCTTTTGTGTGTGTGTGTGTGTGTGTGTGTGTGTTCATCAGAACTGCTCCCTCTGATGTTAGATTACATAAAATTGTTTTCTACATATAAAGAATATAAGTTTTTGCAACATACCTTTCCAAAACAAGCGTTGAATGGCACCAGTTGATAGTGCTGATCAAACACAGAGTGACCGAGTTAGCATTTTGTAAGTTAATAATACTCGAATCCCCATACCCCGCTCTCGTGGAATTGGGTATTGCTGTTGTTGTAATAAAAATACTCAAATCTGAAAGATAAAAATGTTTGAAACACACCTTTAAATATTGATGTTGCAGATAACCCACAACCTAATTCTCGCATTTCCAAATTCTTCAGCTGACTTCTCGGAACATCCAATGGAACATGACTAGTTTCATCATCAGCAAATACCTGAATTATAGATTCATGATTAAGTTGCAAACACTAGAAGTAGCAGTTTCGATCCATTTAGTTATGAACGGGTTGATGGTTATAATTTATCTATAACGAGACAAAAAGTGAAGAAAAAATAAATAGCTAAACGGGCTGCTCGTCACCCAAAAGTATATTTTCAGTGCGTAAACCTTTTTAATTATTTTAATCAACATTTGATTAATTATGAAAAAATATAATTTTTATTATTTGACACGCTAATTATTAAGGAGTATATATTTTTGTAAGAAAGGCAAAACATTTTATGACACTGGATGAGAATATCTTCATCCTGCGCGGATAGTGGGAATCATAGTGATTTTACCATTGAACTATATCCGATTTATGTTTCGTTTTTAATTCACAACATGTCCATATGTGTACAATAGGTCCCACACATATATGATATAATATGTCTGGAGCATATTTGTACAAAGAACTATCCATTTTTATCCGTTACCCAACCTTCCCATTTTGCAACCTCTATTAAGCATCTGAGAGAAGCACACATACCTCATTAACTTGAAAATATGTTCCATTAAGGGGAAATGACCCTCTGGTTGCAGTTCGACAAGGTATCTGTTATGCAAATTAGCATTTACCAATTTTAGTACAAAACATCATACAAAGTTATATAATTAGCATCACATTATGTGGTTCAGGACTTTCTTACCAAGACTGTTGCTTTAACTGTTTCTTCTTGATTATCATTGTCTGATATGCATACTCTGTTTCTTGTATATTCAAATGAGGGCCGAATCTCACCTGTTTGAAAAAACCAATATGAGAATTTGTGATATTAAAAATTGTAGCACATTTAGAATAGCTAGTAACTCAAACTATACAATACCTGGAAACGTTACGGCAAGAAGGTATGGGGTTGGATCATCATTTTCCCTTGCCTCAAACTATATATTCAAAAAAATTGCATCTTAGACGGTGATTCATACACCCTTGATTATTAAAATATTTTACAATCCTCTATCACCAACTAATGAGCAGTTTCTATTTTGGGTTGGCCCAAACCCAAACAATTAAACATTGCCTTTTTACAAAGGTATTGCGCATAATTACCTAGAAGCAGGATTGGCAAAAATGGGAGAGCAGTTTAAAGGTAAACACGGATTTTGGTTAAACCTGGCACTTTTGGTACAAGTAAATTGGGTCGTGTTGGGTTAACCCTGAACACTTTTTTCCAAATATTTTAATCTAAAATATGTTCAAAAAAAATATGAACTTGAAATGTAAATTGCCATCTCTACCTACAAGCAATATTTACAAGATATAAGTGAGGTTGAGTGTTGTGCATAAGTTTTCACAACTTTGTCTAATGTAAGTCAAACGTAGTAATTTATGAAACAATGGAAATAGTTAGATAGATTAGAATACTTACCCCAGCCAAACAGGGATGGAAGTCCGGGAGCTCAAAGCTGCATTAACAAAAAACTATATAAACCCCTTTTGATTCTACCAAAAAAGTACTAATAAGAACACAACAAAGCAAAGAATATAAGATACAAAATGGAGATTATCAAAATACAAACTTACACAATGTGCATAGTCCTCAATTTGACTACAAATTTCTTAGGCATGTGCATGTCGGGAGCTTCTTTTGCTGACAAAGAAACTAGAGCTCTCGACATGTCAGCTTCCGGGAGATCGATATTATCTGTATCTATAGTCTCCTTTAAAGTTTCCTTGAACTCGTCAGTATTAAGTCTGATGATGGGAATTTCTTCATCATCATCAGGCTGACAGAACAAATCCTCAATGTCGCCTATAATTGGCAAAGTCTCCTCTGCTTCGGGCTCGGGAGATGGGGGAACTTCAATTATAGGTTCACATGTTTGACTGTAATAAGTTGACCCCAAGTTGTTTACTTCTTGGTCAAAATGCATTGATGGTGGTGTAGCATACATTGAATGGCTTTGTTCATTTGCAGCTGGGATGATTGCAGTTACAGTACTACTTTCTTTTGATCCAGAGATTGCAAGCCTACGACTACATTTAGTAAATTTATATCAGTAATAGCCTAAAAAATAGTATGTTATCCCAGAAGTTTTGTTTTTCTTCTATGTCTAGTTAGTATCTACAAGAATCTAGCCATATTTAAAAATAGGTATACAGACCTAGCAAAGGCACTTGCATAATGCCTGCACTCTGCTCTCATCGGACAAGCATTGCAATTTGGGTCTCTCTTGGTGCAAAACACCTATAAAATTATTATATAGTATAAACTTCAATAAGAACTCAGAGGAAACTTAGGATGCAAATAAAGAGGAGAAAAGAAACATGCCTTTCCGAATGTGATCAACTGATAATGTAGCTCATATCTGTACAACAGAAATTTTGCAATAAGATTCATAGTAAATATAGTGATGAACATTACTAAAATTTGTGATGCATGTCATGTTTGTGTGTAGCAAACGATTAAATTGTGAAGAAAGAGGCTATATCCGTCTTTTGATGGTCTAAATGGATTACCTTTTAAATTCAAATTTTTGATACGATTCTTATCAACACACATCAAGCTTATATGTTGTATTATATATAAGAATCATATTAAACTATCTATGATAATTGTAATATATACAAGAAAAAGGGTAAGAAATCCATGCTAAATATGAACCAACAAGTATTAGGTTTGATTTTTTAAAATCAAAGTCAATTTAGATGTGCAATGGAGGCATTTGCTACCAAGTTACAACTGTAAAATATGTATGCATACTGAAAAGCAAGTGAGAATGTAAAAAGATAAAGTGTACAATGTTTTTTGATCAAGGGTGCATAGCCTCGGAAAGAGGTACTTCTGAATAGTGTCCACATTAGGGTACCTGAAATGAAATATCAAAAACTTAAAATACTCCAGTTTCGTGACATTTCCTCACAGGTTCTAGGCAGATACTTACGCGTTCAAAAGATGAATTGGAATACCAGGGAGGGGTTGCAGTGGGACCCACCCAAGACGTGTAGCCACCCGACCAACATTTGTGTCAACCTTTCACCAAAAAAAAACACGATAAAAATTGAAATGAAAGGTAATATGTTAAAATGAAAAACAAAATGTCAAAACCCCTTACAGGAAAAGCAAGATGATGTAGTGTTAGAAGGCGTATACACTCCACACTTTTCAAACCTATTCCTTGTATGCTCAACAAGAATTCCCTAGATGCATAAACAAGGTTAAATTACAATCCTTGGTAAACCTTAACAGATTGTTTTGATAATAATAGCTCACTACACCACTTACTTTGCTTTATCTGGTGGAATATCCCTTAACCATTCAAGATCATGACTTCCATGTTCTTTATGCATTCTATCTAAAAAGTCCTGCAAAAAGTCAAAACAAAACTCATTTTTGTACATATTATTAACTACAAATATGCTAAAATCTAAAGACTGTCAGGTAAATAAAGTTATATACTTTTATTCGTCCAGCTAGTATATTACTCATCCCTCGCTCAACTATGGTTTTAGCAAGTTCTTCACGTGTACCAAGCCTAACTGCATCCCAATCAACGGTATCCATATGATTCTCATTGACTTCTTTTTCTCCGATTTCGCAATAAGATTTCCTTAATTCTTCCCAGTCAATTTGCGGTTCTTGATTTTCCTCAACCCTGTTTTTCTTTTTCCCGGTACTTTTAGTTTCAAAAGGCGCGTCCTTCAAGCTCTGGTGATTATTTACTCCATTTACTCCTTCAATTGCGACTTCAGATTGGAGAGTGCAAATTGGAGTTACAACTTTTGGTTCTTCAGGGGTTGACTTTATTTGACCTATGAATTCACTTTCTGAAGTCTCGCATAAACTCACGTTCAAATCAAATGTGGTAACTGAAGGTTCATTAGAACATGGAAACTCAAAAGAATCTGTTTTTTGCTCTTCCTCATCAACTCTGCTCTCATTTAGTGGTGACCCACAAAACTGCTTAAGATAGTCTCCCTCCTCAACTGCTAGACGCTTTCGGAAAGTATTAGAATCTTCATTGACACATAGCTTTTCTTGCACCAGATCAGTGATTTGAGAAGCATCACTTACATCAGGACATGAAGGACAAAGATCAAGATATTGTTCTATTTCATTATTCTTTGAAAATCCTTCATCAACTTTTGTATTACTAGCAACTGATTCTTGGCTAGTCGCGAATTCATTGACACGTGGCTTGTCTTGCACCAGATCAGTGGTTTGAGAGGCATGACTTACATCAGGTAATGAAATACAAAGATCAAGATCTTGTTCTATTTCATTATTTTTTGAAAACCCTTCATAAATTTTCGTATTACTTGCCACTGATTCTTGGCTAGCTGTGAATTCATCTTGGAAAGTAAGTTCTTTGGTCCTGATTTTGCGCGGGTATCTTGCCGCTACACACATGAAAGCGGAGCTGGTAGAAAAATTAATTAAATTATTGTTAGGCAAAAATTTACGGTAGAGAGAGTGCACTAACATGATAATTTAAAGAGACAGTAGATATTATTCTTATAATACAAAAAATTCAGCGACGTTTTCCTCTATTATCATGTTGGAAACAAGATATGCTTTGGACATTTTAAACGAGGTTATTGGTGGTGCGAATGTGATGTTTGCAGTTAACATAATCTACATTGGATACCCTTGAGTTAACTTGATTTAGAAATAATGTTGGATGAGCTTGGTATTATTAATGTGTGTGGCTTCCATAAAAGAAGGTTGAGCTAAATGAGCTCACAACAATTAATGGAAGCTTGGTACATAAAGGATGAGAACAGTTTTGATGATAAACAAAACAGAAAACCAAGATGAATTTGGATTTAAGAACCTATATCATTCAGAAATGCCTCATCAATATTCAAAAGTGCTTCTTGGAACTATAACGTTTCCTCTTAGCAATTTCATATTCTTACAGCCTTTAAATATGTAAATCAACCATTTTTCTATTCTCAGAATTTACAAGAGATTAGATGAATCCAACAGCTTATAGGATAATTCTCGGATCAAATCTTAAATAAGGGTTAATGAAGAAATAGAATAGGTGTACCTTGACAAATGATCATTCGTATTTTGAGTTAAATATACTCCAACGACTGAGTCAGTAACTGAACCCTTCCAAGGTGAGAAACGCCTGTTACCTGCAATAGATGTGCTTAAGTCAGATGATGCTCTTTCAGATGATAATATTGAGCAGAAAAGGCTAAAGTTTAAGGAAAATACTTCATGCATATACCTACATTGGTTATGACTGAGCTGCTATCTAGGATCATGCTTAATTTGGATTCACACATTTTTCATTATTTTTTTCTTCCCATTCGCCCATTTACCTAAACATCGCTTATCTGGGATATCTCAAGCCAATTGAATGGATGGACTTTTACAACATAGCTAAAAATGATATGGGTCAATGGTGGTGTAAAACATGTGAACATGTATCAAATGATAAAAACCTCATAAATCACCTTTTTCTATGAAAGAAGATTAGTTTGAAGATAAAATATTTAACACATTTGATTCATAAAGTGAGGTGTTGGCAAGCCAACTCTCAAGCCCCTATTTCCAAATTACAGATTTTGACCCATTACCAAATCAGCCCATTTGAGGCTTTGATTGTATTGTATTTTTAGTTTTGTTTTTCTCTATTCCTGTGTTTGTCAATTTAATCTTACCCTCTTTGTAAAAGTAACATCTTGCTACTACCTATACTAAGCATCATTTGCATAGTTGTCAAATGCAGTTTTTTCTCCTCATTAAGGGTTTTTGACTGGGATATATATAGAGAACAGAGTGTATTCATGAAGCAATGTTTATAGTTCATCCTCAAACCCTGTTTGCAGCAAGAGAAAGTCTTACTAGAAAACAAAGAACCCAACAATGTAATCAAAACATACAGTTTTGGACTACCATGATTAAATATCACCCAACTAACTAAGCAAAGAAAAAAATACAGATGGACAGAACAACCAACAAAATATACAGACATTAGGCCTAATATATAAAGGGTAGATCTTGAACAATATCCACAGCTCCGGGCTCCCAATGATTTTGAACAATATTTTAATCCAAAACCGTTCGTTTACATGTCTAGTAAATTGATCCTCTATACAAACACGACTGTACTGAGTGAAACCAAAATCCAGACAAAAAAATTAGCAGATTGGCTCAATTACTGTTTTATTAGTGTTAAGTAGCCTCCTTATAATATTGTTAGGGGTCGAAAGTAGGTGTTATGAAAGAATCCATCTAAATTCTAGAACTGGATAACAAACTTAATGATGTTACTTCGTTCAGAAAAATCATATATATTACCTTGGATAAGATGCATTTTGGCAATAAATGAGTCAACTCTTCCACGAAATATCTTTCTCTGTGTTTCCCACCATTCTTCCCTTTGTTCATCCATTTCTTCAACCGGTTCTCTTCCATCATTCTCCATCAGCAATGTCCAAACTCTCAACGACTCATTATCAAGATCCACCTTAGGAGTGAATTTACGCTTTTTATATGCTTTCTTTACAAGTGCCCCGCTGAAATTATTCTCTAATAACATAAGTTCCTTACATCTATAATTGATGTCAAGACTCGCTAACTTTCTGGTTAAAATCTCAATGGTTTCTTTATCCACACTAATTAAACCTGCATCAATCATGGTAATAGACATAATAAATTAATAAGTAATCTGAAAACTGGAAATGTAAGAAGACAATAAAAATTAGCTTAGTTACCTTCATCAGTATCTGATGTTTCTTCATTATCGGGTACCAAACTTCGACTTTGAGTCACTGGAACTTCTCGTAATCCAAACCACTTCAAATTATCGACACGTAGGAAATCTGAATATATTGAAGTAAAACTCTCGATTCTAAGAGCAGGAACCTCTTGCAGTGGGAGGCATTCTGGAATCTGAAGAAAATTTTCCTCATGACAATAAAGAAAATCATCATCATTGTAAGGCATTGTTTGATTAGAATTTAAATCCCTAATAATTTCTCTATAACGAATTACGGAACGGATCCTTCTTGGAGGTGAAAACACACGACGAAGCCATTCCTCTGTATAAATATTTGATTTCACCACTTTTTTCTTGACTATAGGTTTATAGACTGCATTTTGTATAGTTTTTCTGTTAATTGGTACGGGCTTTCTAATTGATCTTCTCACAGAACTCTTTCCAACATCATCTGCTTGGTCGCACCACCGATGTATCTTCATTCTTTTTCTCAATGACCTATGTTTCTTGTACAGTTTTGGAAACACGGGCCCACATCTTTTGCTAAACTGTAAACACTTATTTTCTTTAATCATCCTCTGATATACTTTCAGTGCAGGGGTCAAACCGGTAGCATTTAAATTGATTTTCTTGCGGCGCTGATAGACATGAATATACTTTCTGCCATTTCCATCTGCTTGGTCTTGATTTCTAGTCACAGAAATATCGCCCAATAAATCCTCAGAAGCTTCGAGACTCTTTTTTAGAAACCTACTTCTCCTTGGTGTATTTCTCTTGGAAGTGACAATCTTACCGAAATTATAAAAATCCCCAACGAAAAGTTCAAGTCTGGGAGATTCTTCATGTGATTTTGAAACAAGATTAGACTCTTTAGCTATATGATCGTCAAAATTTAAGGAACGTTTGCATGAATCAGCAGTAATTATGGAAGCTGTAGAAGCTTCTTCGATATCTCGCGCAACAACTCCAAAGCCACAAGTGGTTGAGCTTTGCATACTACTTGATTTATTCTTATCGGAATTCTTCTTCTTCTCTTGTACCCGATTTGGAGTTGCGGGTTTTGGTGTTTTGGGAGGTCTTGGTTTTGGGATAGAACGTTTTGGAGTTTGAGCTTTTGGCGGTTTCTTAGGTTTGCTATCATCATATACTTTAGGCCTGTGTTTTTTCATTCGGGGCTTTTGCTTCGCCTTCTTGTTCATGTCGATGCCATCATTACGCCTTTTCCTGCTTTCTTTTGTCTTGGATGGAGTTGGAATTGATCCCTTATCAACTGGTGACTCATCGCCACTATGAGCCTTTTTACCGTCACACTCTGAAGTAGGAATTTTGACAGCCTCCTCTTGTACAGAGCTTGCGACATCTTCACAAAACGAAACAATAATCAAGTCAACCTACTTTCAACTTTAGAGAAGCAGTTACAATAGTACATATTATAAATGGTATTGCATTAAAAATGGTACTAAAAAAATATAGTAGATTATTATAGAACTAAACTTCAGAAAGCACTAAAAAGACAAATGGTCATGCTCCCTTGATGAAAAAAAGTTGACCTGAAAAAGATCAAACTAGTTTTCAGGTTCAAAAATGCAGTCACAATAGTAAATTGGATAAACTTTTGTTTAAACAAAAAGATTTTGGGGCTATAAAAAATAAAGTCATATAGAACTTGACTTCTGTACTACATTTTGACTTTCAAAAGTCAAAAGGGTGAAAGGTAATTTTCAGGCTAATCAATATACTAACAAATCCAAAAATAAGAGCATAACGGTATAGTAAAAACCGCTTACAGTGAGTCGCTGCAGTACTTGTAAAATCTTTTCCGGTCACACCAAAAACCGATTCATGCCCATCATTAATGTCAGCCGTCAATTCACACGTCTCATTAAGCATGCATGGAAGTTCCCCGCTTATATTTTCCTTTTCAGTCACTTGTTCAGATATCAACACTGTCTCGCAGCTCTGTCCCGTCCTACAAGGAATAGGCTTTGCTGGGGTCATGGGTATCGTTTCCATATTTACCATAGTATCAAAAGCACCCATAAATGGGAATTTCTCATTCATATTTTCCTTTTCAGCCCCTTGTTTAGAAGTCAACATTGATTCGCAGCTATCTTCAGACATACCAGAAATAGGGTTTCCTGGTGTCAGGGGTATCCAATTACCATCTCGTTCCATGGAAACACCTGATTCCATTACTACAATCATGTAAATAATTAGATATGTTAGAAACTAAACAAAAAATAAATGCGGAAACTATAGTTCGATTATTTTGCCTGCTAAAAATCATTAAACTACAAAAATCACTCAAAATTTCAACATTGTTCCATTATCGTTAAAATGTCAAAGCCAAGCGCCTAGATGGAACAGACTTGAAACTTGATTACGTGTTACTTAAGGCAAAATGTGTAAACAAATAAAACCCACAACATCATATAAAAACTGTTTCATTGACGTCACACCTAGTTTTATCCCGTGTTGGAAACTTCCATAACATTTTTTCATTTAAGCATAATAATTCATCGCCGTAATTGCAAGGGTGATCGAAAAAACCCATCATAATCTAAACTGGACCAAAAACTGAAAAACAGGTAATAAAAAGATTAACCAAAAATTTCAGCCCAGTTCAGTGTTGACTTTCGACACTGTCACTAAAACGATTGCTTCTGCATCAACATGTTGATAAATACTCGCACAACAATCCAGCTTCTTTTTCTTAGTACTCCCTTCATCCCAAAAACATTGTCGGTCTTTGGATTTTGGTATCTCCCACAATAATATTCATTTAACCAAGCTATGTCCCAAAAATAAGGTATGCGGTTAGCGTATTTTATTAAAGCTTGTTTAGCAACAGGCGAAGCATTAAAATTCCAACGCTAGGTTTTTTTAATGCTACTAAAACAAGCTTTAATATTATAACACTACTTTTACTAAAATTTAATTACAACTATTATACCAAACACTTTTATAAAACAAATCAGCCGCCGCCGCTAACTATAGCTATATGTTACTCCCACCGTCCCAAAATCATTGCTTGAAATTATTACTGTATTACAAACTTTAAAAAAGACGTTAATTAATTAGTTAAGGTAAAACTATAAGGGAATGTCTAACCAATGCCCTAAGGGCATTGGTTAAGATTTGTCTTATTATGGTTTTTAATTTTTATTTATGTGGGTCCATATCCAAATATGCACTTTTGTGTCAACTACAAGGACCATTTATGTAATTAAAAGCCATAAAAAAACAAATCTTAACCAATGCCTTACCAAACTATAATAGCAAAAGTAAGAAAGAGAAACTTGCAACCACAGTCACAAAAAAAAAAAAATAATAATAAATTAATTAATTATTCACTACTGTAGTAAATTTCAACAGCTTTTTAAAAATAATATTTTATTAATAGTACACAGTGACATTAACTAACACCTAAACTTAGTGTTTGGTTTGTAGTAGGGAATCACTATTGGTATGAGATTGATAGTTGAGTGGAATGTATATGGATATCATTACTTGAAAACATATGTTTGGTTTGATTGGCTATGGTAATGGTAATTGGGAAAAATAACCAGTTTATTTTTTAACAAAATAGACACAAATCACACAATTAGGGTTTTAATGAATTACCTTGTTGGTTGGTTGGGAGAGATCCAGTAGTTGTTGCGTCGTTTTCGTACTATGCTGTGGAGTGAAGCTTCACCCCCTGCGTGTTCTTGCGAAAAATAGTCAAGATAAGAATAAAACAATGATTATTAGCTTCTTTTTTTTTACTGAGAAGACTGCACCATGTGAATAATAAAGAGGGGTTTTCTGTTGTTGTGGTGAATGTGAAGATAATAACTGTCAACGGTGTTATCGAATACGAGGTTTGCGTGGATTTATATATTTATTTAGTCCTTTTGGTTATGAGTTTTGCTTGTTTCATCCTTTCAAGACTTCAAGTTGGCCTTTTACCTAACGGTTATAAAATTGATGATGTCAGCCTCTTTTAGTGCAAATCTAAATTTGTGTAAGCGGTTCTTTTATCTTCGGGTCCGCTTTTCACTTTTTCTACTTTCTTTATGCAGAAAAGTAGTTTCTTATAAACACAATAGTGTATTTTAAGCAGAAAAGTATATTTATGTCCACAAAAGATTTAAAAAAAAAAAATTCACACAATAACGTGATATAATTACTTGTTCAATAAAAACAATTATAGAAAAGAAATAATCTTGTCACATTATTGTGTGAAACTTTTATTGTAATCTTTTGTGGACATAGCATTCTTTTTACAAAAATAGCAAATCCAAAACACTAGCTTCAGAAGCAATTTTTTTTTTTTTTTTTTTTTTTTTTATCAGAGTTTTCGACTCGACATTACGAGCCGACTAATTCCAGAGCGACTACCTTTTTGGATAGTCCGAAGTCGGCACAGGTGAACCTCCGAAGCCGACTAATCCCAGAAGCACTTATTTTTAAACTTTTAAGTACTGGTGCAAAAATATAAGAAATCCTAAACACCCTCTAAATGATTGTCATTTATCAATTAAGCTAAAAAAATTTATTTTACATTAAACACAAGATTCAATACACTAAGACATTCTTTTACTTTTGCTAAAATCTTTAAGTAATAATAGAAACTAATGTTAGTTGGGTTTAAAACTAAGGTTTTACTAACAACAAATCTATCGGTGTTGTTTAAACTTTTCTCTAATTAAAAATGTTTCCAAATATAAACTAATTATTTTTATAAATACATGATTTAAACACAAATAATTAAAGTAAACAAGTTTAAATAAAGTATGTATTAATATCAACTAATTGTATACATGGAAATGTTTTTAATTAAGAAAAGCTTATACAACACCCATAAAGTTGTTATTAGCAAAACCCTTTAAAACTATTATATTGTGTCGCGAAAGTTGCAATTATTACGTATTAAATTACTTTGAAATCTAATTTTGTATGCTATTGGTTAGGCTAGATGTATATGTAACCTAACAAAACACAGTTACTTACAACCAACTGACTTAGCTCAGTAACCTCAGTTAGTCACCTGAGTTCTTTGTGGAGCTAGGGGAGGGGTTTTACTCGGGTTTGAGTCTCGCAAGTGATAAAGAAAATCCGGATTTTCCTCTTAGTGCGAAGCAGTGAGTTCTAGCGGTTTCCCTTCGCGGGTCTAACCTAGTGGTTCGGGTCTCGGGGCCTGCCCGTTTGGATGGTTTAACTTGAGGTCGGATTTCAAGTGCGGTGCCGTTCAAAAATATAAATAAATAATAAAAATAAATAAAAATAAATAAAAAAAACGTTACTCTAGCGCCACATTATTCTTCTTCCCTTTCCTCATCCATCACTCAACCCCTTTTAACCCTCGTTCAGTTATACTTATTATTTATTTAAATATTAAAATGCACACAACGCCAACAAACACTCTTTTTGTTAAGTCATGGTGGTGTCCAAATGGGATATTATTTGGTTAAGTCATGGTGGTGACTTAATAGGATATAGTGGAGGTGACTCAAGTCACACGGGGTTTCACGCATGAGTTAACACCCCATTACGTTCATCCATAATAAATAAATAGATGTCATCGAGTTATTATTATAAAACAAAATATTAAGTTCGATACCCTAAATTCAGAAACAAAATTTAAATAAAACCCACAACATCGTAGGAGACTTTTAGATTCATTTTCTTTCCATTTGACTGTCAAACTTTCGAACTTTTTAAACAAAAATCAAGAAGATGAAAAACACCTTTTCCAACCCTAAAGTTTCAACACATCTTTGAATGTTCAGTCACAAATAAAACCCACAACATTATATAAAAATGAATTATAAGCATTAGAGAGGATGAACTAATCCATGTAAGGTTTATAACCTTACATAGTTACAGGATTACAGTATAAATGCAATTCAATGCAAGGCAATCCAATAGATACTAAATCCTGTATAGATATAGTTGGAACAAAATACATGAATTGACTCACTTGATTAAAGGGTGACTCTTCTAGTACGATGTTACTCATTGTCATCAGAATCAATTTGCATGTTGTGTTTGGTATTTGTAAATTTTCATTAGAGTAAACTGCAAAATACATCCCTGTTGTTTACAGTTTTTGAGATCTTACATCACTGCCAGAAACTATTGGCATGTTACATCATTCGTTATCTAAACGTTTGCCACCGTACATCCCTCGTTTACAATGAGGACTAACGGAGCAAATTATTTCCCCGTTATCTCTTAACGAGATAGATCATATTACACCGTTAGCCTTCAGGACAAACGGTATTTGCACCGTTAGTCCTTTTTTACGTTATCTCCATTTTTTGTACGTTTCTTCATTTTTTTTGTACGTTTTCTTCGTTTTTTGTACGTTTTTATCTATTTTTTTGTATGTTTTATCCGTTTTTTTTGTGCGTTTTACCCATTTTTTTATGTTTTCTATCCGTTTTGTTGGTTTTCTATCAGTTTTTTGTACGTTTTTTTACATATTTTAAATGTTTTCTTACATTTTTGTGCGTTTATTATCTGTTTTTTGTACGTTTTACCCGTTTTTGTACGTTTTATCTATTTTTTACGTTTTTATCCATTTTTGTAAGTTTTATCCGTTTTTAACTTTTATATCCATTTTTTACGTTTTATTGGTTCCTGTACGTTTTTACCCGTTTTTTGTACGTTTTTATCCATTTTTTGTACGTTTTATCTGTTTTTTATGTTTTTTGTTCGTTTTATCCGTTTTTTACTCTATCCATTTCTGTACGCTTTTATCCGTTTTTTGTAGATTTTATCCGTTTTGTATACGTTGTATCCGTTTTTAACGTTTTTTGTACGTTTTATCCGTTTTTTGTACCTTTTATCCGTTTTTATTGTTTTTTGTACGTTTTATCCGTTTTTAACATTTTGTTACGTTTTTTTGTTTTTGTACATTTTTATCCATTTTTTGTATGTTTTATATATGTTCTTATACATTTTTTCTACGTTTTTATCCGTTTTTTCTACGTTTTCATCCGTTTTTACGTTTTTTGTACGTTTTATCCATTTTTATCCTTTTTTGTACTACCTCCATCCCATAATTATTGTCCATGTTTGATTTTTTAAATCTTTCTTGTAACACCCCTAAAATCTGGTTTAGCGGATGCATATAAGTTTGGGTGCTACTAAATTGGTAACACAACACAAAGTACAAAGAACGGTTTTACCGCAACCATTTAATAGAAATTTCATATTCAAAAGGATTTTGTTTACAGCATTCCAAAAACAGTGTGGAAATATAAGCCCATAAAAGAAATAAAGCGGTCCCAAATATATCAGAGTCATCTATGACCATGCCATACCATGCCAAAACCTCCATCAGTAAGCAATCGCTTTAACCCTGAAAATACATGTTAAAAGTGTCAACACGAGGTTGGTGAGTTCATAAGTTTATATAAATAGCAATTCAGTGTAAAAGAAATGTGGACCACAAGGTTTTCGTGTGTGAAAAATCGTTCACATATAAATCAAATTCAGTTCTAGTGACCTCCGCTTCACTCACAGTGACAGAAGAAAATCAGTCAAATTCAGCTTATTCAGTAAATCAACACAATTTGGACCATAGCAAAATAAATTAGCAAGCACACACTAATGCAGCATGCAACACTAAGCTCATCCAACCGAAACTAGACAAAAGTATGCCAAAGGCATAGGTACACAAGGGTGCCCGAGTGATAATCCCCAGTCACTCGGCAAAAGTCTGACATGGTATACGTCCGCTTTGGCCTAATGTATAGCCAACCGAATGGGGGAGTCACCTCTAATAGATCTATTTATATCATTCATGCTACCCAGCAGGAATTGACGGTTGATGATGTGAAAATGTAGAGGGGGGGGGGGGGTGAATACGTTACCGTTTAAAAACTTTAAACTTGTTGTATCAAATATCCATTTTTAGCTTGTTCTAATATGAAAGATGTTATGTGTAGTTAGTGACTAGCATAACTTAAAACATGTTATCATTCAAGTACAATCGACAAGTCACAACACAAGCAATCACATAATGCAAACATTAACTGATGCGTGGTTTTGCAACCTTGCAAAAGGTTTTACCTCCCAAGGGATCTTGAGAAGCTTGCAATCCCCACCAGGCAGTGTACCTGACCGTTGTAGTATAGTATAGTGACAAGTACCGGAGGACTGATCGTTCAACTCAAAAAATAATGTCCGCTAGGGTTAAAACTCAATTAAACTAGGTCTAAAGGTGAGGGATGATTCTTTTTGTATTTTATGAAAAGCAAGTAAAAATCTCGATTTTTGGAAGGATGGGCAGAATTAGTTGCTAGTCAACTAACCCAAATTACTACAATTGCAAACAAAATAAAATAAAATGAAACTAAAGTAAATGTAGTGAAAACAATAATAAGAGAAAATGTGTTTACTTAGATTTCACTACTCGCTAGCTATCTTTTACCGGTTGATTAATTTGTTACAATTGCATGGATGACGGGTTATATTCCTTAATACCATTCGTAGGGCCGTGTACGATCTTCCTTAACTCTATAAGCTTCTACCTCTTCCTATGTCGAGCCGACTACTAGCTCCTAACATGGCCTCATTAGTAGTTACCTATGCATTAAATATAACCAATTTATCGTAGTACACCTCCAATCATGTTTCTTAAGACGTTCAAGCAAGTTACCAATTGGAAGTCTTCCAGTTTTCTTAAGCCTAACATTGAAATATTCATCCACAACAATTATAAACAAACAACCAACCAATAATCAATATCTAAGTTTCATTATATCTAAGCAAACACAAAGAAAACGTAGCCTAACATGTTAAAGAGAAGACAAGCATAAGATAGAATCAAACAACACATAGACATATTGAGTGATTATTGTAGAACTTATCTTCAATTAAACATGGATGAAACAAGGGTTTGAAACCCTCAAAAATACTGTAAAATTCGTCTAGGATTTTCTCCTCTCAAAGTTGCACACAATGAATAAAAAAATCAAAAACTATATATAGATTATAGGGTCTGACGGCGTCAAGAGTAAGTTCTGACGCCATCAACTCGCCGCCATAATTATCATCGTATTGCCTAGATCCAATTCTGACGCCGTCATGTGTAAACTTGTTCTGGACCGTCACATGTAATTTGCTCTTGACGGCTTTGGTGACGTCGTCATATAAAAATGCGTTGAAAACTTTCTGGCCCGTCACATGTAACTTGATTTATCTACCTCTTTGTCAATGGGTGACGGCGTCATAAGCAAATCCTGACGCCGTCGGTACATTTTTCAGCATGAATTTGATACTTTGTCGTTTTCTTCACTTTTTCGCTCCAAAAACGTCAAAATGCTTCCTTTTCTAGATTTCTCCTCAAAAGTACCTAAAATGACAAAAGGAACGATTTAGGGCAATATTTGATCAAATAATCTCGACTTTGGGCTTAAATGACCCCCTAAAAGCGGTACACTTTTCGTCTCATCAAATACCCTTACACTTGAGATTTGCTTGTCCTCAAACAAATGCGCTTTTATTCTAATCAAAATACAAGTTAGGGGTCATTTAACACTAATATAAAAGTAATTGCAACAAATAATCGTTCCACTCCAACCAAAACAAGCACGGAAATTATACACTAGCACCTCACAAATAGTGTTTGGATACTCACATCTCTCGGGTGTAATAAAGTATATATCACAATATGAAAATGGAAAACATCTCTCACTACCTGTCATAGTAAATAGATTACCATAGGCTTGGGAAAGGATCAAATCTCCACCACTTGGCGTAAGCACCTAGGATAAACTATCAAAGAGGTCTTTTAAAGGGTTATAACGTTAGGTGTAGGGATATGGTAAACACGGTTTTGTTGGATAAAGGTAATATTTACTGGTGACGAGTTAATCATCTTGGTCAATTACATGTACAATGTGGCGTTGCTAAACCAAGACTCGACTCGACTTAAGCTAATCATAAACTAACAAAATATAAAAGGAAACGGGATGGTAGTCCGTATGTTTTTTCTCTTTCTTTTTCTATATATATTTTTTTTCTTTTTCTTGATTTTTCGATTTTTATTTTTCATACACTCTTGCCCTACCATCCAAAATAATACATCGTAGGGAATTTGTATTCCCCTTACACTTGAACTTTTACATACTTTACAATCAACTATTCTAATGACTCGAATTAAGATAATCAAAACACTTGGAGTACTTTTTAAAATATTAACGCACATATGGGGGTAATAAATGATGTTCTTCCCCATTACTCCGTAACACTAGTACTTTTACCCATGAGTCCCAATCGTCCCAAAACAATATGTACAAGATATGACTCGACTTAGCAACCATGTAATCAATTAGACAATTAACTAAGGGTTTAAACATGTAACAATAATGCACTAAAGATGAGTGCATACAAGGAAGGCTAAGGCGATTTGGTTGCACATTTTAGGTGGATTTTAAACAAATTCTATCTTTTAAGTAAAACGCTTAAAGTTTGAAACAAAAAGAAAGGCTCGGAGGGGTGTACTAGGGGTATCGTGTACTAAAAATGAGTACAACGCTAAGGTGTAAGAAAAATCAATTGACTTTACTAGTCAAGTAATTATGACTTCATTGGTCAAGTAATTATGATACGAGTTTAACACTAGAGTTATCCTAATGCCTCTTATCATGTAGTAAATCCTAACTACACGAATGTAGTCTCACTAGTGGTCTTGGGATGCATCACTAACGCAAGTTCTAGAATCTAAGTACTACCGGTACACTCATAAGCACCAATTATGAATGCTTTTCCTAACAAATCTAAAGGCGAACCTCACATATTTGGGGTGGAAAATTTTGAGTGGTACGGTTTTTGTGCTAGTTATACAACTCCTATCCATGAGACGCTTATTAAGGCTAAAGCTTCACTCCTAAATGTTGTAAAAAAATTTAAATTTGGCGCTAAAATTGCCCTAACAAGTATTTCTATTAGTTTTATTACACACCTATTATTGAACAAACAAACTCAAGTGCAATTGTATTCTCTAAGGTATCATCATTTACCTTCCCCTTACACTTAAGCTGAACATTGTCCCCAATGTTCAATAAAAATGATGTAAAAGTGATGAAGGTAAAAGAATGAAACAAATACTCCCCTGATTCGTTTGGTGTGGATAATGTGATAACATGGTTAGATCTTCCTCCAAGAAAATGAACGTTGAAAGCTTCCCTCCAGAAATATAAATCGTCTTCTTGTCCAATATAACCTGTTAAACCTGAGAAAACAATCAAGGCAAACCTCGCATAAAATCGGTGGCAATCTATATATATGAGGATATAATGCTTGTGGAATGAATGTTTGCGGATTTCCTGGAGTTTATAAAACTAAAGAATTAACAAAAACTTTAAGACTCCGGTAGAAAAACAAAACTTGCAAAAAATTTCAGATTTTTACACCTGACGCCGTCAGGTTATAACCCTGACGCCGTCAGAGTGTTCTGACAGAAATCTTATGTTAAGTTTCCGGAAAATTTCTGGAAAAACTCACGCCTTAATTCCTGGAAAATCCTGCAAAACATCATTATGACTCGATACAAGCATATGACTCAAACAAATACTAATATACATGTTCATTTAATATTGTTGTGGTTCATGCTCAATTCCGTTCTTGGAAACAAATTTAGATTTCCCTTACACTTAGCTTTTGCGAAATACCTTTTTATGAAGTTAAGACAAACAACAAGGTAAAGCATTTTCACAATTTATCTTGAATCATGAGCCACAAACAATATAAATAAAGCATGCATACGGAAACAAATAAAATCAAACAAACAAACAAACAAATAAAACAAATAAAACTTAGGTTGCCTCCCAAGAAGCGTTTTTCTTTATTTTACGAGTCTTGTAGCTAGACTCAAGGTCACGGGCTATTACGTGACCTCGTCATCAAATGTTATGTCCTCCTCATTAATCATTTCATTACCATTTTCTTGATAATGCTTAACGCGTTGTATATTCACAGTGAATTCTCTACTCTCATCGTCCATTAACAAAACAGATCCTGTTTTATAGGAGCTTTTCACGGTAAAAGGTCCATACCATCTAGATTTAAGTTTCCCAGGAAAAAACCTTAAACGAGAGTTATACAGTAGAACTTTGTCTCCTTCCGAGAACTCCTTAGGTTTCTTAATTCGTTGGTCATGCCATCTTTTTGCCCTTTCTTTATATGTAACGGAGGATTCATACGCTTCCAGTCTTAATTCATCAAGCTCCTGGAGTTGTAAGAACCTATTCATTCCTGCGACCATATAATCCAAATTACATGCCTTAAGTGCCCAATATGCCTTGTGTTCCAGCTCTACTGGAAGGTGACATGCCTTGCCATAAATCATGCGGAACGGGGTCGTTCCAATAGGTGTTTTATAGGCAGTTCGGAATGCCCATAAAGCCTCATCGAGTTTAAATGACCAATCCTTTCTTTTCTGATTGACCGTCTTTTCTAGTATTCTCTTAATCGCTCTATTGGTGTTTTCAACTTGACCGTTGGTTTGAGGGTGATAAGCGGTGGAGAATCAGTGGGAGACTCCATATCTTTTCATGACCTTTTCCATTTGCGCATTGCAAAAATGGGCTCCCCTGTCACTAATGAGAGCTTTAGGAATGCCGAACCTAGCAAACAGTTTCTTTAAGAAATGAATAACTACCCTAGCATCGTTGGTCCTAAGGGCTTGTGCCTCTACCCATTTTGAAACATAATCAATGGCCACTAAGATGTATTCATTCCCCCTGAAGATGGGAAAGGGCCCATGAAATCTATTCCCCAAATGTCGAAAACAACACAAACTTGTATAAAATTCTGAGGTGCTTCATCCCTTCTTGAGATATTCCTGGCTCGTTGACATGCATCGCATGCTTGTATCATTCCCTTTACATCACGAAATATTGTAGGCCAATAGAATCCTGCATCGAAAATTTTTCGTACAGTGGTGTTCATTCCATGATGCCCCCCAGAGGGGCCTGAGTGACATTCATTCATGATCTTCATTGCCTCTTTTTCCGAAACACAGCGCCTGATTACTTGATCAGGACATCTTCGGAACAAGAAAGGTTCGTCCCAAAAGTAGTATTTTAATTGGGCGAAGAACCTTTTTCTTTTGTGTCTGTTCAAGTGTTTCGGAATAATTCTGCTTGCAAGATAGTTAGCATAATCTGCGTACCATGGCTCAGAATCAGTTATTGACATGAGCTTCTCTTCGGGGAATGAATCCCGAATCTCACTCTTGTCAAATTCACTAATGTTGGGATTTTCGAGACGAGATAGGTGATCAGCAGCTAGGTTCTCTGCCCCCCCCTTCTTATCACGAATTTCAACATCAAACTCTTGTAACAACAAGATCCACCGAATTAGTCGTGGTTTAGCGTCTTGCTTAGCAAAAAGGTATCGAAGAGCCGAATGATCTGTAAAGACGACCGTTTTTTAAAGGACAAGATATTGGCGAAATTTGTCAAAAGCGAATACTACGGCCAACAGCTCCTTTTCAGCGGTGGAGTAGTTCTCTTGAGCAGGATTCATAGTTTTGCTAGCATAGTATATTGGTTGGAAGTGTTTGTTAAGGCTTTGGCCTAATACTGCCCCAACAACATAGTCGCTAGCATCGCACATGATTTCGAAGGGCAATTCCCAATTAGGTGTAACCATGATCGGGGCTTGCGTGAGTTCCTTCTTCAGCCGATCGAATGCATCCTTGCATTCTTGAGAGAAATTGAAAGGGGCATCCTTTACAAGCAACTGAGTCATTGGCCGAACTATTTTAGAGAAGTCTTTAATGAATCTCCTATAGAAACCGGCATGACCCAAGAAGCTACGTATTGCCTTGACTGTAGTTGGATAAGGTAGCTTAGATATAGCTTCAATTTTTGCTCAGTCCACCTCAATTCTATTTCTTGAGACTTTGTGTCCTAGCACAATCCCTTCTTTTACCATAAAATGGCATTTTTCCCAGTTTAGGACCAAGTTGGTCTCCTCACAACGTTTGAGCATTTTTTCAAGGTTAGCGACACAGCGATCAAAAGAGTTCCCAAAGACCGAGAAATCATCCACGAAAAATTCCATGTTGTCTTCCATTAACTCGTGAAAGATTGCGGCCATACATCGCTGAAAAGTGGCGGGAGCGTTACATAACCCGAAAGGCATTCTCTTATGGGCGAATGTTCCATATGGGCAGGTAAACGTGATCTTTTCTTGGTCCTCAGGGGCTATGGGGATTTGGAAATACCCTGAGAACCCATCTAAAAAACAGTAGTACTCATGCCCTGCTAATCTTTCCAATATTTGGTCTATGAATGGGAGAGGAAAGTGATCCTTTCGGGTGGCATCATTTAGCTTCCTATAATCGATGCATACACGCCAACCAGTGACCATCCTTTGGGGTATCAATTCACCGTTGTCATTTTTTTCCACAGTCATCCCTCCTTTCTTTGGTACGACCTGTACAGGACTAACCCACGGACTATCCGAAATCGGGTAGATTTGCCCTACATCCAAGAGTTTGATGACTTCCTTTTTTACAACCTCCTTGATGTTGGGATTTACCCGCCTCTGGGGTTGCACAGCTGGTTTATAATCCTCTTCCATAAGAATTTTATGCGTGTAGAAGGTCGAGTCAATCCCCTTAATGTCGGCTACACTCCATGCAATGACTCCCTTATATTTCTTTAAAACTCCTAGGAGTTTATCTTTTTGCCCATCTTCAAGGGAAGAATTTATGATTACTGACAGTTGATCTTCTCCCTGGAGGAAAGCATATTCTAAGTGGTTTGGGAGTTCTTTGAGTTCTAACTTGGGTGGCTCGATAATGGAGGGTTTCAGTTTATTTTCAGGTTTACGATGCTCGAGTGGTTCAGTGGCTTCTCGTCCGGGATAGAAGGAGACTGCGCTAACACCCTCTGTCTTCTCCTTCTCAATTATGGGAAGGAAAGCCTCATCCCGCAACCAGCCTTCTTCGATTTGTTCATCAACACAGTTGTCAATGACATCGGTTAATTCATTGACCTCTCCGATGAAATATAGCCGGTTAGCTGCTTCGAGAGAAAGGTTCATTGTATCCTTAATATCAAAGGTCAGGTTGTCGGTTCCTACTCGCAAGGTCAACTTTCCGTCATGAACATCTATGACGGCACGAGCAGTGGCAAGAAATGGTCTCCCTAAGATGATGGGCACTAGGTCATCCTCCTTCATTTCCAAGATCACAAAGTCAACCGGAAATTTGAACTTCCATACTTTAACTAGCACATTCTTGCATATCCCCAAGGGGTATTTGACTGATCTATCAGCTAGTTGGATGTTCATACGGGTTGGTTTCAATCCGGAACACCCTAGTGATGAGTGTCCAAATACTCATCATTTCCGTCCCGTTTAAACTATGAAAACAACTAAAAGCACACAGAAACATCACATAATACTACAAATATTCTTGGAATGTGTTTTTATATGTTTCAGGTGCAAAAGGACTAAAAACAGATGAAAAACGAGCAAAGTTTGTACACTTGATAGAATCAGTCCCTGAACTTTCAAGAAATGTCAGAAATGGTCCCTGGGAGAATTATTTTTTTAAAAAAAAAGTCAACAACAATCCCCCAGGAATCAAGGAATAACAAAGTTTACCCTTGAAAGTTCAAAATATCAAAATTGGCAAAACAAGTCCCTCAAGTTCCCAAATTGGCAGAAAATACCCCTGGTGTTTAAAAATGGAATTTTATCATTAAAGGGTCCTTGGTAATTCACAAGTTGTCAAGATTGACCCCTAGATGATAAATTTAAGGAATTTACAAAAGAGGTCCCTGTACTTTGAAAACTTGGCAAAAATGGTCCCCGGTTGTTTTTATTTTGGAAAATATCAAATAGGTCCTTATATTATTTCAACATGACAAAAATGGTACCTTTTGATAAACTTTGGAATAATTACAGATTTGGTCATTGTTCGTCCTTTGGCCACGTAAATATATAATATATGTGACATTTGAGATGATTTATTCAAGTAAATGTGTATTTTGTGTGACTATTTCCGTCCTATAGCCACATGAATATATAATAAATGTGACGTTTGTGATGATTTAGTCACACAACGGGTGTTCTTTTTTTTGGAGTTAGTCACATATAATTAAGCAAAAAGTGGCTAAAAGTGTTAACAAGTGTGACCATATGCTGTTTAAAATTAAAAAATGTGTATTTTGTGTGACTATTGTTCATCCAATGGTCACATGAAATTTTAGTTTGTGTGGCCTTTTGTAATATTTAGTCACACAAAGCATGTTTGTTTTTGGTATTTAGTCACACACAATTAAGCAAAAAGTGATCAAAAATGTTAATAAGTGTGACCATATGATGTTTAAGGTGAAGAAATGTATATTTTGTGTGACTATTGATCATCCAATTGCCACATGAATTTTTTTTTGTGTGATATTTAGCCACACAACGAATTAAGCAAACAGTGACCAAAAGTATTAATAAGTGTGATTATATGCATCTTTTAGTCACTTTTAAGAAATCAATATATATCAAAAGAAATTCAAATATATATCAAAACAAATTCAAATACAATAAAATTGGAATGTATATAACTGAACCACTAGTACATATCATATAAGCAGTACTAACTATACGAACCAACTAGGGATGAGCATTTCAACCCGAATCCCGAAACCGAACCGGAACCATACCGGTACCGTTCCCGATATACGGTACGGTACCGGGACTACGAAATAAGGTGGAAAAAAAGTCGGGACCACTAATTCAGTACGGGACCGGTACCAAATCGGGAAATTCCCGAATAAAAACGGGAAAAACCCGATTTCCCGGTACCGGTACCGGTAACCGAATCCCGTTCGGTACGGTACCGGTACCACTATTTATGCTCGGGAAAAAATCGGTACGACTAATTCGGTACGGGATCGGTACGGTACCGGTACCGTGCTCATTCCTAGAACCAACAGTACTAACTTATAACTAACAGTTGTAACTAATACACTAGCAGTATTAACTTCGAGCAGTCTTATCTTTAACTTTTGTAGTAGCAGTAGTAAATCGCCAAAGATATCAACTACGCAACTGATGAAGCGACGACAGCTAAATCGCCAAAGACATCAACTATAAGGCCCGACAATCTGCACAAGTTAGTTAGAATTAGAAAAAGAGATAGAGTAGTTTGCTGCATGATGATATAAGAAAAGATAATAGGTACCTATCGCCTTCACTATTAACAAGACGAAAAGCATTAGTATTTGAAGAAGGAAGGCCCAAGTTGTTGAGTAGTTTGATAGCAGCATTGATTCGTGTATCAAGGAGCTTCTCAACATTCAAAGGGTCTCTTCATTTCATTTCATAAAGTAATAAATAAACATTAAGCCATGACTAACCAAAAGTAAGCAAAACATACCTAAGTCGAGACCCATTCCGGTTCGACTTAACAGTTCTCAACACAAACTGAAATTAAAACTAGTACTCATATAAGCTTTACAATAAACTGGAAAAACAAGCTAGAAAAGAACACCCATCGCGAGTTCTTTTGCTGGCTGCGAATCAAACCAGACGCACCCTTTGTGCAGAAAATAGGCAAGCAAAACGTACACCTTAGGGGCTGTAAAACCGCACCCTTTTGTCCAGAAAATAAGCAACAAAACACGCCTTTTAGGGGCTGTAATAAGCATATCTAAGCGCACCCTTTGTGCTGAAAATATGTAGACAAATGCACCCTTTTTGGGGCTGTATTGCAGCAATAAACACTCCCCATTCAATGCAGAAAATCAGCAACAAACATACCCTTTTTGGGGCTGTATTGCAGCAAACAAACGACCACTGTTGTGCAGAAAAATAAGCATACGAAATGCACCCTTTAGGGGCTGAACTAATTAGACAATCGCACCCTTGTCGGGGCTGCTTTGCAGCAAGCAAACACCCATTTTGGGTGGGCTGTTACAGAAGATAAAAAATACCCTAAAGAGCTTATTCATAAATCTAAATAAGCCAAATCTTTAAAATACGCTAAACCAATAATTCCATAACACCTAGGCTGGAAATATAAGCTGCAACAAACACTCCTTCGTTGCCTTTTCACACCAAATCTAAACAAAACTCAAATAAGCTTAAAGGCTTAATACAATTCTAAATATGTCCTAACTTAGTTAAGGTAAGCAAGTTCAAATCTTAAACCCAACACCGAAGTGGGTTTTAAGTTTTAAACTGTAACTTAGTCGGGTTTATCCGACCTGACCTGTGACTAAACTGAAACAACCACAACTCTACGTGGATTTATCCTATACCGAAACACAAACATGACCAAAATAACAATCCCAAACACCACTTTAATGATCGACACCACACGAATCTGATTATTAAACACCTTTATTATAGTTTTAATTCCATGAAAACTTTGATAACGATTTGATTCAATATTCGGATACAAGAATAAAAATGAAAAAGAGATGAAACAATGTTGTGTTAATACCCAAAACAAGAGTGGAAGAGGTGGTGGCGGCGGTGGTTATCATGAACCAAATTAAACCCAAAACCAAGCCAACCTTTTGCAGATTTTTGTAAACCAGAGACCAAACAAGCACCCACGCCCTTGTGGCGTTGATGTTGGTGATGGCGGTGGCGTAGCAGCTTGGGAGAGAGATGGAAGAAGATATTGTTTTATTTTTATCTGTTCTTTGATAAGAATGGGAAGAAAGAGATATATAAAAGGATGTGTTAGTGTCGGTTGAGACCCAATCTGTTCCATTGCTCACTTTTTCGCTAACAGGGTAACTCGAACACCTCCAGCACCAACACAGCTGTTGTTGTTGATGGTCTCCCGGTTTGAAGCCATTTGGTTAATAATAATGATGATAATTATTATTCAAAGAAAGAAACCATGAGAGAATATTGGAGATTGATGGTGTGTTTTTTATTAGAAGAATGATGAACGGCTCATGTTTTTTATGTTAGGGTTTTTGTTCAACTGAAACTCAAAAGAGGGAAAAGTGAAAAGTATCTCAAAAATTTTGGGGAGAACATATTTTGAAGATGATGTGATTTGAGAAAAAAAGATAAAGATGGGTGGAGGGGCAATTTGATTTTTGGGGAAAAATTTAGGCGGGTCTGGTGAAAAAGTTGAGAGGGCAATTTAATTATTGGGGAAAATTTAACAGTCACTTTTAAATAATGCGTGACAAATTTGACTTTATGATTTAGCCACATGCATAATTACTTCATGTGACCATATATGGATTTTGGTCACACTGTTCAATTGTGTGACACATATTTGTCACACACACACACACACACACACACACACACACACAGATATATATATATATATATATATATATATATATATATATATATATATATATATAGGCAAAGGATCACGTGCGGATGTTTTATTTTAGTGCGGACCTGCGGATAGATCTAGGCCGTCCATTCCAGATCTGATCTTGACATTTTGTAAAAAAGTCAAGATCTACGCAACTATCACGGTACCAAATCACCATTCAAACGATTTTTTTTTTTTTTTTTTTTTTTTTTTTTTTTTTTTTCCTTTTGAGCGATCCTTACTATTGTTGTGTTCTTTACTTTTTTTATTTTTTTAGATTTTTCTGAGCACCTTTTTTGTTTTTGATTATGAGTGCTACGATGATATTTAGGATATTATGAGTTTTACCATGATATTAACGATTTTACTTAAAAAGTTACGGCGATATTAGTAAAAAAAACTTAATATCACTGTTTTTTTTATTACGATATTAAGAAAAAGTTACGGTGATATTAAAAAAAATTAACTTTGATATTAAGAAAACATGATAGTTACGGCGATATTAACAATTTTTATTAAGAAAAATTTTTTATGATATTAAAAAAGTTATTGTGTTATTAAATTTTTTATTAAAAAAAAAAGTTTATATGATATCAGAATCTGATTTTGACTTTTGTAAAAAAGTCAAAATCATACGCTAATATCACAATACCTTTAACGATGAAAATGATTTTTTTTTTGAAATTTTTTTTCGGCGATTTATAATTATTTGTTATTCTCTTTATTTTTTTAATTTTTTCAGACTTTTTTGAATTTTTTTAAATAAAAAAATCTACTTTGATATTAACGATTTTTAAAAAAGTCGGGATATTTACGATGATGCCACTCCGCTTTTTTCAGATGGTTGACTAGATGGAGGGCTGAGATTCGTCCGTACATCCGCACTAAAATCCAAAAATGTACCGGATCCCTTCCCTATATATATATATATATATATATATATATATATATATATATATATATATATATATATATATATATATATATATATATATATATATATAGGCAAAGGATCACGTGCGGATGTTTTGTTTTAGTGCGGACGTGCGGATAGATCTAGGCCGTCCATTCCAGATCTGATCTTGACTTTTTGTAAAAAAGTCAAGATCTACGCAACTATCATGGTACCAAATCACCATTCAAACGATTTTTTTAATTTTTTTTCTTTTTGAGCGATCCTTACTATTGTTGTGTTCTTTACTTTTTTTTTAGATTTTTCTGAGTACTTTTTTTGTTTTTGATTATGAGTGCTACGATGATATTTAGGATATTATGAGTCTTACCGTGATATTAACGATTTTACTTAAAAAGTTACGGCGATATTAGTAAAAAAAAACTTAATATCACTGTTTTTTTATTACGATATTAAGAAAAAGTTACGGTGATATTAAAAAAAATTAACTTTGATATTAAGAAAACATGATAGTTACGGCGATATTAACAATTTTTATTAAGAAAAAGTTTCTATGATATTAAAAAAGTTATTGTGATATTAAATTTTTATTAAAAAAAAAAGTTTATGTGATATCAGAATCTGATTTTGACTTTTTTAAGATCAGATCTTGACTTTTGTAAAAAAGTCAAAATCATACGCTAATATCACAATACCTTTAATGATGAAAATGATTTTTTTTTTTGAAATTGTTTTCAGCGATTTATAATTATTTGTTGTTCTCTTTATTTTTTTAATTTTTTCAGATTTTTTTGAATTTTTTTAAATAAAAAAATCTATTGTGATATTAACGATTTTTAAAAAAGTCGGGATATTTACGATAATGCCACTCCGCTTTTTTCAGATGGTTGACTAGATGGAGGGCTGAGATTCGTCCGTACATCCACACTAAAATCCAAAAATGTACCGGATCCCTTCCCTATATATATATATATATATATATATATATATATATATATATATATATATATATATATATATATATATATATATATATATAGTGTGACTAATGTTTCAAACTTATTTATATCCGTCACACGTCCCAAATTATAAGTGACAAAATAATCAAAAAAAAATAGTAGTTACCTCTAGTCACATAAATATTCAAATGTGTGACAATGAAAATTCGAAATGGTCACACAAGTCAGATCAAGTGTGGCTGTTTATTTTATTCTAATACATTTAGTCACATAAATATCTGACTGTGTGGCCGTTCAAAAAAAGCATGTGTGACAAAATCCCATATTTGTACTAGTGAGCCTTGCTAAACATAACCTTTCGTCTTCCTATTGAGCAATTAACCTTTCCAATTATGAACTCAGTTTCTATCTTGAATTCTATAATAAACTTGGAAAACAACAGCTAAACTAAACCAGCCAAAAACTCAAACGATCAAACATAAACAACACGAATTAATGCAGTGCTGTGTGATATGTGTAGAATATGTGCAGAAACTGAGTAGTGAGATAAACTAAATAGTAGCAATTAAACTATATGTTGATATGTATAACACCAACAATAGCAATGCAGCAGGTTTAGACATAAGATGATAGAAACAATTTTAAGTGTTTCAAAAATAAAACAAAACAAGATCTACAAGGTATCCAATCAGGCAGCCTGGTACATGTCATTTGAGACTTTATGCTAATGCTCTAAATAAGTATATTATACTTTCTATTAGCTTATAATATATGTCCATCCTGCATATAAGACTCATAAATTTTACGTTTTTTGATCAACAGAATGAAATTACGACCAAGAGGGTTGTTGTATTGGGTTCCACAAGTTATACTTTCTATTATGCTTAAGCAACTTCCAAATAGCTTATTCAAAACTGCAGATTTGCTTCTAACCGAACACTCAAGACCTACTTATCGAACCGCAAATCCGCAATAAGCTAATCATCAGTTATAATGACATTTCTACACAATGGGATGAAAAAGAAAGTTAAAAATTCAACCTTTTTGAGCTTATATTTGATACGCTCCTCCGCATTGGTAAATTTCGCTTTCTTTTTCGACCCTTTAGCCGTGAGCCTTCGCGGGTCATTCTTATTAGCCCCTTTTCCACCGTCGTTTCTAATAACAATCCTCCCTCACAAACGCCACCTCTTTCGCCGTCGGTTTAAAACATCAATGTAATTTGCACGTACGTGTCAAAACTATGCAGTATGCATAATATATAGATATATAGTGTGTGTATTTGCTTCGCCATTTGTTTACGTGTCCTTAGTCTTTCTCGTTTTTGTCATACTTACAACACAGTAGACCCATCAAATTTATAAATGGGAGGTGATTTGTACACTCCATAAATGATTGACACACTCTACTATTTGTGTCATGACACTTTTACCCTTAGATGGATTTTACTCTTTTTCGCCATTGCATGTTACATCTAAGGGTAAAAATGTCATGACACAAATATTAGAGTGTGCCAATCATTTATGGGAGTGTGCAAATCACCTCCCTTTATAAATAGATGCCATAAAATATATACACATGAATGTTTAAGACTGTAAGGTACACTTTGTCGAGATTCTGACTTACACTATTGGTTAAATGAACGGTTTATGCTTGATCTTAAACAACAACCAGGACAAGTATGATGGTCTGACCAAGCAATCTAAACTAGGTCGAATTTGTAACTCGCCTATAAAAAGATTTTTGTTTGCCAGTGAAAAATGTTAAGAGAACACATTTATCATACAAACATAAACTTACCAAATCATTTGAAACCTTTCCTTGACATTAAACAATGTTAAAATGGAAGAACTTGACACAGAAATATGTATTCTTTCAAAATTTTGGAATGGCAAGCTAAAAGAAAATTGTTAGAATCGCCTAACGGTATAAAAAGACTATACCTAAATCCAATTGAAATAAATTAATGTTGGTTAGTAATGATTTGGGCTTACTGGTATTAGGTAATAGAACTTTATACGTTTTAAAAATGGAATGCACTAGTTAGCCCAAAAGTAAAATGGGCTTGCAACGAATGTCTATAAACTTCAGTTTAGACCGAACTGCACCTTAATCCTAAATCCTATAACAGCTTTTTTACGAACCCTCAAATCCGCAAAATAATTAAAAACGTATATAAAAAGAAAAGAAATATATAGATAAAAGAAAAAAATACCCACGGGAAAACGTTTAGGCTCGCCAGAATAATTTGTTTAAGAATACGAAAAACACATGCATTACATTTCACTATAAAATGATTAAATGACTATTTTTGTGACATCTTGCTAATAAGCTCAATTTGAGGCTTATCAATTTATTATGTTTAGCTTATAAACTCAAATAAGCTATAAACTTTAGCTTATAACCTCAAAAGTCTTAAAGTAACAAGTTCATATTTATCAATCGGGTATACACATAGTAATGAGAATTCCCTATACCATAACAGAAATCATTATACAATTGTGTAAAACATTGTGCTAGAGCGGCTCATTGGAACGCATGCTTGTGTTTAATACTTTAATGTATATACTTTTGTCAGCAAATACTGTGCTATTGAGTTTGTTAACAACGATAAGAGCATACAAATATACGACGAGAATGAACATCTGAACTTTTTTTTTTTTTTTTTTTTTTTTTTTTTTTTTTTTTGTGAGCTTGATGAACAATTTAAACAAAGTTAAAGCTATTAAATATATATTACTTACACACAAACACTCAATTCAAGTTAACATTTAACACAAATTCTTGTTATTTTCCTAACTTATTTCGTAACTAAGAACAAGTGAGTAATCAATTCGAGATATTGTTTGAAAGTAATAAACAATACTACAGTGTTTCGACATCCTTTTGGTTCAATGTAATACATACACTTGTGTAGAAACTTGTACTAAATTGGATTATTGGAAAAACATTGTTGTGTTTAAATATTAGAAATTGAAAATAATAAATGTCTTTGGTGGTAGTTGGGATGGTAAGTATGATGTTCCATAACTCCATAAGATATAGGTACCCGGTTCGAATCTTACCCTCCCAATCACCAGCAAATTGTTTTAGTTTTTACCTTTTTTTTTATAGCTAAACATGTATAGATTTGAACTATATATAAATTACATCATTTATTATGCAAAAGTTTGTTCGATAAATGACTATAAAATCATTGTAAAATGTAAGACGAGAATGAATGCATTTTGACTAACTCGTTATATACAGAAAAGTTCAATACGAAATAACATTTATCTAAAGAATAAATATCAAGATCCAGTCATCCATTCTTCTTCCATCCAACGGTTTAGGTTAAAATAAACAAATCTATACTGTCTATAATGAAAAAATTGTCAAACTTGAAAAGTTGAGTATTGAAAGTCAAATGTGAGAGAAAATTAATGTAATTAATACTCTAATTAAAACACCCCCATTACTTAAAAGTATAATAATTTATTCACATTGTACAATCAATTAAAAACATATCTATCAAATTAACTACAACCAATTAAAATACAAACCGGGTTGACCCGGTAATTTGACCCGTTTTCGACCCAACATAGCAAGTTGACACGGTTTAAATCAACCCATTTTTTGACCGGAGCGGTGCAACCGGTTGAACTACCCGGGTCGAACCGGGTTTCAAAACATTATCCATTACCTAAAAGTACAATGATTTATTCACATTGTACAACCAATTAAAAACATATCTACCAAATTAAATAGGGCAAATCGCATAAAAAGGTATCCATCTTAGGTCCAATTTCAATTAAAGGTACTACTCTTTTTTTTTTCTCAATTTAAGGTACCCGACTTTTTTTTTTGGCCGATTAAGGTTTTTTTCTAACTTTCGTTAACTATTTCGTTAGTAAATTACATAATTGGTCCTTGAGTTTGTATAGGCATTTCATGTTTAGTAAATTACATGATTTAGGTTTTTTTCAAACTTCCGTTAACTATTTCGTTAACATTTTACGTTTTTCGTCTGTTTTTTTACGTTTTCGTCTGATTTTTTACGTTTTTGTCCGTTTTTTCACGTTTTCGTTTGATTTTTTACGTTTTCGCCCGATTTTTCACGTTTTTGTCTATTTTTTACGTTTTTCGTCCGTTTTTTCACGTTTTCGTCTGTTTTTTACGTTTTTCGTCCGTTTTTTCACGTTTTCGTCCGGTTTTTCACGTTTTCGTCCGTTTTTTCACGTTTTCGCCCGATTTTTTTACGTTTTCGTCCGTTTTTTACGTTTTCATCTATTTTTTTTACGTTTTCGTCCGTTTTTTCACGTTTTTGTCCGATTTTTCACATTTTCGTCGGTTTTTTCACGTTTTCGTCCGTTTTTTACGCTTTTGTCGTTTTTTTACGTTTTCGTCCGGTTTTTCACGTTTTCGTCCGTTTTTTCACGTTTTCGTCTGGTTTTTTACGTTTCCGTCCGGTTTTTCACATTTTCGTCCGTTTTTTCACGTTTTCGTCCATTTTTTTTCACTTTTTCTTCCAATTTTACACGTTTTCGGAAACGTGAAAAAACAGACGAAAACGTGAAAAATCGGACGGAAACGTGAAAAGACGGACGAAAACGTGAGAAGACGGACGAAAACGTAAAAAACGGACGAAAACGCGAAAAAAACGGACGAAAACGTGAAAAAACGGACGAAAACGGAAAAAAAAAGGACGAAAACATGAAAAAACGGACGAAAACGTGAAAAACCGGACGAAAACGTAAAAAAAAACGGACGAAAACGTGAAAAAACGGACGAAAACGTGAAAAAAGGACGAAAACGTAAAAAAACGAACGAAAACGTAAAAAAACGAACGAAAACGTAAAAAACCGGACGAAAACGTGAAAAACGGACGAAAACGTAAAAAAAACGGACGAAAACGTGAAAAAACGGACGAAAACGTAAAAAACAGACGAAAACGTAAAAAATCGGGCGAAAACGTAAAAAATCGGACGAAAACGTGAAAAAACTGACGAAAACGTAAAAAATCTGACGAAAACGTAAAAAGTTAACGAAATAGTTAACGGAAGTTAGAAAAAAAACCTAAATCATGTAATTTACTAAACATGAAATGCCTATACAAACTCAAGGACCAATTATGTAATTTACTAACGAAATAGTTAACGAAAGTTAGAAAAAAACCTTAATCGGCCAAAAAAAAAAGTCAGGTACCTTAAATTGAAAAAAAAAAAAAAAAAAAAAAAAAAAAAAAAAAAAAAAAAAAAGTACCTTTAATTGAAATTGGACCTAGGATGGATACCTTTTTATGCGATTTGCTCAATTAAAACACAAACCGGGTTGACTCGGGATCAATGTTCTGAAAGGCTCAAGGCGCACTAAGGCGCAAAGGGGGTCAAAGAGCCTCGAATCGAGGCGCAAACCAAGACGCGGGATTCATAAATATGAGGCGCACTATACATTTAGGGTTTTTTTTATAACATATGTGACAACTTATATAGCTTAAATAACACAAAAATATCAATATTTAATGCATAATGCCACTTAATAGTTATTACATCTAACAAAGGTTGCATTTAAACCCAAAATATTAAGCGGACAACATATCAAAATCCATGAACTACCCTAAATTCCTGAATTTACATCACAATATATTAGTTTATGACTTATAAAATTTAACAAATTACCATGTATCAAACTATCAACTATCAACTATCAACTATAAAAAAAAAAAAAAATCTATAGTTGTTTGGTAATACTTAACACTAAAGAAACAAAATTTATATCTGTTAACAAGCTACTATTTTTAGACATTAGATTACAAAAAAACATATTTCTTTGTTAATTGTGTGTTTTAGTTATTTTCTAAAATATTAGGGTTATTAGATACTTTATAACTTAAAGGGCCAAATGTATATAACACGTAAGCCCAAAATGTGTCTTACTATTAAGAAAAAAAATGCCAAAACCCCGTTACATCTTTTAGGCGCACAAATCCCCAAGGCGCTAAAGCGCAAAAATCCCCAAGGCGCTGGGATTTTTACGGGATTCATGCATGTCGTGAGCCTCGATCTAAAAAAATCCCAAAGGCTGGAGCCTCATGGGATTTAGGGAGTAGGCGCGCCTTAGGCGCGATTTTTAAAACATTGCTCGGGATGCTTCAAACCCGGCGGATTGACCCGGTTTAAATTGACCCGCTTTCGACCAAACCTAGCAAGTTGACCCGGTTTAAATCGACCCATTTTTCGACCGGAACGGTTCAACCGGTTGAACCACCCGGGTCGAACCGGGTTTCAAAACATTATCCTTTACTTAAAAGTAAAATGATTTATTCACATTGTACAACCAATTAAAAAACATATCTACCAAATTAAATACAACCAATTAAAACACAAACCGGGTTGACCCGGGACGCTTCAAACCCGGCGGATTGACCCGGTCTAATTTGACCTGTTTTTGACCCAACCTAGCAAGTTGACACGGTTTAAATTGACCTATTTTTCGACCGGAACGGTTCAACCGGTTGAACCACCCTGGTCGAACCGGGTTTCAAAATATTATTTTTCGTTTATAACCTATAAACTTTTTTTTATCAATAAACTATTTGTCGCTATAAAATCCTTTGCTATGCACGGGTACTCGTCTAATATACTTAAAGGCATTTTAGTCATTTCATACTTTCTACCTAACCCCCTAAACACTGTACACGCATACATTCTCACTCATCTCACTCTCACATTCCCAATTCTCTCAGATCCCCAAACCACCGCGAAACCCTAATTGTGAAAAATCATTCAATTAAAATCAGGCGGTTGTTACAGTTCGGTTGTCGAAGATGAAGAGATTTTTAGATCGATGACGTTAGCGGCGGCATCGAAGATGAAGAGAGCATGGCGATGAACACGCCTCTGATAAGCTAGATCTTTTCCGCCGAAGATGTTTTTCATTCCGGCGCCGTCGATGGAGAGGACGCAGCTTGTACCTTGGTTTCCGGCAGAGGTGGACCTACTTTGTAAGTAGGTGGTGCCTGGGAACCACCATAGACAGGTTGAAAATTTGTTGGGAACCACCTTGACTCTCTGGGAACTGGCCAAATGAAGCGTAAAAGGGACAGAACCGACATTAGTTCATTTTTAGTTTATGAAAGTTGTGGTACATTGTTTGAATGAAGAAGACACATGAAGAAGATAATGAGTATAAGCTTAAAAAAAAGAATAGAAAACTAAAGATAGTAGAGGTTCACGTGAAAGTATACATGAAGTCTTGGGTAATTGTGAAAGTAGTGTGAATATTTACTATTTTTCTAATCATTTTTTATTTTCTTTATAAAAGAATTTTGGTCATTTTTTCCTTATTTTAAAAGTTGTTGCAAATTACCGTGGGTTTCTTAGTAAGCTATAGAATAGATACTAGTAGTATGTTTTCAAGTTTTATGATAATTTTAGCCGAGTAGAAAGTAGTTACAAACAAGCTGGTCTATTTATATACACTTCAATTTAATTATATATGTTTAATTTGTAAAATAATTAAAAAAATTATGCTAAAAGTTTCAACACTCGTTGTATATGTTTAATGCTTTTCTATTAATGATGTTATGCAATGTGTTAGATTCACTTGACTTAGCGAAAACTGGTTTTAGATGATTAGATTTTAGAGTGAGATTAAAAAGATGGTAAATGATATGTGTTGTTGACTTTTGGTTTTAAAAGTTTAGTGGTGAATTTTTTGAGACGTGTTTGTTGTATCAAGTTTAGTGATTTTTTTGACGAATCTTTTGTGATTCATACAAAATCTCATGTGATTTATACAGAATTTCATGGAATTTAATCATTTATACAGATTACCTATGTGATTTATACAGAATCCCATGAGATTCTGTATGAATCTCAAAGGATTCATTGTGAATCGTGAATCCCTTTAGATTTATATAGAATCACATGGGATTCACAATGAATCCCTTGAGATTCATAAAGAATCTCATGGGATTCATACATAATCCCATGCGATTCTATATGAATCACATAAAAGATTATTTGATGAATCACATACGGAATCCCATGGGATTCTGTATGAAGCATAAGGGATCAGAGAGAATCACATGGTATTCTCTATAACAACATATAACTTTTTAATAAAGAGATTCAAGTAGCTCATTTCAACAATTATATAAAAAAACATCTTACCTTAAAAAGCTATGACATAAAAGTATAAAACTCAAAAACAGTGATTTACTCATTTTACAAATCACTTGTGATTTTTTTAAAATAACAAATCACAAGTGAATTTTTTACGAATCCATAGGAGTTTTTTACGAATCCCGTGGGATTTTCTGGACAGAAATTTTGAAAAAAAAGTTCGTCCTTTTACGAACTTTTTTACGAATCCCGTGGGATTTTTCTGGACGAAAAAAAAAAAAAAAAAAAAAAAAAAAAAAAAAAAAACACTTCTTTTTACGAATTCCATAGGATTTTTTTACGAATCCCGTGGGATTTTTCTGGACGAAAATTTTGAAAAAACAGTTCGTCGAAAGTATATAACAATGCATATCAATAGAAAGATGATTTAATTCTTGTCGCGATAATGTATTTTTCGTAGCTTGAAGATTTACCGTATGCAAGATATGTTTTTTTTTTTTTTTTTTTTTTTAAATGTGGAAAGTGGGTTTTTATATTAAATGAGCTAAAATGTCAATTTTGTCCTTCATTTGTTATTTTTTGGTTTGATATTAGCTATTGGATGAAATGTGGATGGATGGTTGAGATTGACTTATTTATTTTTTTAATGGATACATGTTTCGCATAGATCTCACCTCTAACACTCTGTGTGCTTTGGTAGCACATAACATACTTCTAGCATATGCTATTACTCGCTTACTCTTTTCTTCAAACAAGTTGACTAATCTACTATAAAGGGTTCCTGTATAGCACACTATCATCAATTCAAACCAAATTATAGTTCCAATTTTAAGAGTAGCAAGTAGTAAAAGTTTAGCATGAAAACAATTGTAAAACAATGTATCCAACAATTTTATGTATAATAAATGATGTAATTTATATATAGTTCAAATATATCTATACTAAAAAAAAGGTGAAACAAAAAAGCTCTTTTTGTTTAGTGTGCTGGTAAGATTCGAACCGGGTACCACTGTGTTGGGAAAACATCACACTTACCAGCCCAACTACAACAACCAAATTCATTCCTTTCAATTTCTAATATTTAAGCACAACCATGTTACCCACTTTAGAACAAGTTTCTACACAATTGTAATTTTAGGTTCTAAAGATTTATATTTGGGTACAGATAATTCTAATTATTGAGTGTACAATCGATTTCAATATTTCATGTATACATTGAGCCAAAGGATGTCGAAGCACTATAGTACGTATTGTTTACTTTAAAACAATATCTCAAATCGATCACCCACTTTACAACAAGTTTCTACACAACTGTAATTGTATGTTCAAAGTTTTATAAGATTTCAATTCAGATATAATTCTTATATTTCAGGAATACGTTGCACCAAAGGATGTCGAAACACTATATTATTGTTTACTTTACAACAATATTCCAAATCGATCACCCACTTGCTCTTAGTTACGAAACAAGTCAAGTTATAATGTGTAACGATATTTAGCATTAACAAGTGTTTATGGATTTGTCACACATTAGGAAAATAACAAGAATCCGTGTTAATTGCTACTTGAGTAGATATTTAGCAATTAGCATTATCTTCGTTTAAATTGTTCATCAAGCTCACAAATAAAAGTTCAAAAGATCATCCTCGTCGTATATTTGTACAGTCTTATCGTTACTAGTAGAACAGTATTTTCTGACTCAAGTTTCATACATTAAAGTATTAAACACAAGCATGTGTTCCAGTGACTCGCTCTAGAACAATGTTTTACACAATTGTATAACAACGAGATGGATGTACCCGCAGTAGGGTTGTCTTTCACTATTTTTTCAAGTATTCTTTTAAGAGCTCTATTATTATTGTTTTAAGAGCTGTATTAGTATTTTTGACTTGACCACTCGTTTGAGGGTGATAGGATGTAGAGAATCGATAGTTGACTCCATATCTTTTCATGCTTTTTTCCATCATTTTATTGCAGAAGTGAGTGCCTCTGTCGCTTATGAGAGCTTTCGGCATACCAAAACGACAAAAGAGTTTCTTGAGAAATGTTATAACAACTTTGACATCATTCGTTTGAAGAGCTTGGGCCTCTGCCCATTTTGAGATATAGTCGACAGCGACTAGAATGTATTCGAATTTTGATGATTTAGGAAATGGTCCCATAAAATCTATACCCCAAATGTCAAAAATTTCACATACTTAAATATAATTCATGGGCATTTCATCCCTTTTAGAAATGTTTCCAGTTTTCTGACATGCTTCGCATAAGCGAACTAGAGCATGAGCTTCTTTTACTATAGTTGGCCAATAGAATCCGGATTCAAATACTTTTATAGCAGTAGTGGTGGCACCATAATGTCCACCGGTAGGTCCATGGTGACGTTTATCAAGAATGGCACGAGTTTCGGGTCCAGATACACATCTACGGATTATTCCGTCAGGACATATTTTGAATAGGTAGGGTTCATCCTAGAAATATTTTTTTAAGTCTGAAAAGAATTTATTTTTCTGTTTGTGAGTCATTCCCTTACGTAATACATTCCCCGCTAGATAGTTTGCAAGGTCCGCGAACCATGGCGTGTCTGGAGAACTAATTGCATTAAGAGTTTCATCGGGAAAATTATCATCTATTTCGATTTCTATTTCTTCATCTTCTTTTTCTATACGAGGCAAATGATCGGCAGCTACATTATCACACCTTTTGTATCTTTAATTTCTATATCGAATTCTTGTAAATGCAGTATCCAACGAATAAGACGTGGTTTGGCATCTTACTTCTTAAATAGATATTTGAGAGCGGAATGATCTGTATATACCACAGTTTTAGATAGAACAAGATATGCATGGAATTTGTCAAATGCAAATACAACGGCCATGAGTTCTTTTTCAGTAACCGTATAATTTTGTTGAGCAGCGTTGAGCGTTTTACTAGCAAAGTACATAGGATGGAAGTGTTTACCATCTTTTTGTCTTAATACAGCTCCGACTGCGAAATCGCTTGCATCACACATTAATTCAAATGGAAGATTCCAACTTGGACTTATTATGATTGGTTTGCAAGTGAGTCTTTTTTTAAGAGTTTCGAAAGCTTTGTGACATTCGTCATCAAATTCAAATGTGATGTCTTTTTCAAGCAGTTTAGTTACCGGACGAGCAATTTTTGAAAAATCTTTAATAAATCGTCGATAAAATCCTGCATGTCCTAAAAAAACTTCTAATGCCTTTCACATTAGTAGGAGGTGGTATTTTGAAATTACGTCAATTTTCGCTTTGTCTACTTCAAGTCCGGCTCCTGACACTTTATGTCCAAGCACAATTCCTTCTTTGACCATGAAGTGGCACTTTTCCCAATTTAGAACAAGATTTGCATCTTCGCAACATTGAAGCATTTTGTCTAAATTACTTAGGCATTTATCAAAAGAATTTCCAAAGACAGAAAAATCATCCATGAAAACTTCCACGGATTCTTCAATCATATCATGAAAAATTGCTATCATGCACCTCTGAAAAGTAGCATGTACGTTACATAAACCAAAGGGCATACGTCGATAAGCTTAAGTTCTGAAAGGACAAGTAAACGCTGTTTTTTCTTGATCCATTGGATCGATCGGTGTTTGGAAATAACCAGAAAATCCGTTTAGAAAATAGAAGTATTCATTTCCTGCTAATCGTTCTAACATTTGGTCCATGAATGGGAGAGGAAAATTATCTTTTGCGGTTGCTTCATTCAGTTTTCTATAGTCATTACATACTCGCCAACCAGTGACAGTTCTAGTTGGGACAAGTTCGTCATTTTCATTTGTTACTACTGTGATACCTCCTTTCTTAGGTACACAATGAATAGGACTTACCCATGGGCTATCTGCAATTAGGTAGCTAATTTCTGAGTTAAGAAGTTTGACTACTTCCTTTTTAACAACTTCTTTCATATTTGGATTGAGTCTCCTTTGCTTTTGAATAACTGGTTTCTTATCATCCAACAACTGAATTTTGTGTTTACAGAAAGATGGACAGATTCCAGGTATATCACTTGTTTTCTAAGCAAAAGCTCATTTGTGTTTTTTTAGAACTGAGATCAGTCGTAATTTCTTTCTTTCTAAGAGTTTATATGAGATTATAACTGGGAGTAACGATTCTTCTTCCAAGAAAGCGTATTCTAAATGTTCTGGTAAAGATTTAAGAATGAGATCGGTAGGTGGTTCTTCAAGAGATTTTCTAACTTTGTGTTCAGTATCGAATACTATTTTCTCGAATGTGGTTTCTTCTTCTTCATTATCATCGTCGTCAGAACTTTCATTATTATCCTCGATAGTCATAGCCATGAATTGATCAAATTCAGCAAAGACTTTGTCTTTAAGGATTGTTCCATCGACTGAATAGAGTAATTGATTGAATTCATTTAGAAGTTCATCGAAATCTTCCTCAAGGATTTCATCGATAACGTCAGTTCTAAAGCATGTATCATCATTAGAGTAAGAGTGTTTCATAGCCTGATCAATTGAGAAAATCATTCTTTCTTTTCCATCTCCTATATTGAGTTGTTTTTGTTTTACTCGGATCATTGCATCAGCTGTATGTAGGAAAGGTCTTCCTAAGATTAAAGGAACTTTACTATCTTCTTCCATTTCCAAGATAACGAAATCTACCGGAAAGATAAATTTTCCAACTTTGACTAACATATTTTCTGCTATCCCAACAGGAAATTGGAAAGATCGGTCTGCTAACCTCACACTCATTTTAGTGGGTTTAAGCGTTTTGATAGATAATTTCGCATAGAGAGAATATGGCATCAAATTAATGCTAGCACCAAGATCGGCTAGAGCATTGCATGAGAATGTTTTACTGAAAGTACAAGGAATTAGAAAACTTCCGGGGTCTCCGAGTTTTGGTGGAAGTTTGTTTTGAACAATTGTTGAACATTCTTCATTAAGGAAGGTTGTGGAAATTTGTTCGAGTTTAATTTTTTTACTAACAAGTTCTTTAAGAAACTTCCCATAATTGGGCATTCCGGCTAAAACGTCAACAAGGGAAACATTAATTCTAACGGCTCGAATTATGTCAAGAAATTTTCCATATTAGGCTTCCATTTTTTCTTTTCTTAGGTGTTGAGGATATGGAATTCTAGGTTTATAAGGTCTAAGGACTGTTGTTTCAGGTGTTTTAGTTTTCTTTCGGATTACAGGTTCATCTTCTTCGTCGTCAGTGAAAACTTCAACAGCAGGTTCAGTTTAACTAGGTTCAAGTGGTGGGTCATATGAGGTACCATTTCTTTTTGTAATAGCATTCACTTGCTCATGTCGAGCTTGTGGTGGTTGATAAGGTTTACTATTCTTAGGATTTGGCTGAGTGTTACTAGGAAGAGATCCAGAAGCTCGACCCGATTGCTTGTCAGCAAATCTGTCGAATTTAGCTTCCAAATTCTGAATTCAGGCTTGAGTATTTTTGGTTGAGGATTCAAGTTTGTATTTAAGATCCATGAATGTTTCTTTGACAAAAAGGTTTGTTGATTTTTGAGATTTAATAAAGTCATCCAGTTGTGTTTGAACATCTGGTCTTTCATTAGTATTCGTTCGTTTGAAAACTTCTTGATTGTATTCGGCTTTTGTATTAGGTCTCCATCGATCACGATCATGATCAAGATAACGATAGTTCTCATAGTAACGGGTACGTCTGAATGTATTCATAAATTTGGCTTCTTCTTTACGTGACATAGGTGTGTCATCATCACTGCAATTTGCGGTTGGATGGTTTACGCCACAATGGTTACAAATTTCACGTTGTTCTTTTATTTCTTTATACTGAGTGTCCATTTTGATAGCCATGGCATCCATTCTTGCCATAATTTTGTCAGTATCAGAATTACTATTGCCTTCATCGGCGAAAGCAACAATTTTATAAAGATAAGTTTTTGGTTTTTTATCTTTAGCCCAATCGATGTTAAGCAAGACTTTGTCTTCGAGAAGTTGATAAGCTTGATTTAGTGTTTTATAGAGAAAGATACCACAGGCCGCAGCATCTTCTTGAGTTATTTCATGAAGACCGTGGTAAAAGATTTTGATTATATTGCCTTCTGTTAAACCGTGTCCATGACAGTTTCTTAGCAGTTCTCTCATTCGAAACCATGCTTTAGTGAGATTTTCACGTTCACGTTGTGAGAATCCTCAGATTTCTCAGAGAAGTTTATCGAATAGAGCTGGTGGAAAAAATCTACAAACGAAAGCAATACGAAGCTCGTCCCAGGTTCAATTGTTCCTTCGTCGAGTTCGTCAAGCCAGGTTTTAGCTTCTCCCGTTAAAGATAAAGGGAACATCATTAATCTTACCGCTTCAGTTTCGGTAGCTCCGTATTCAAACATGTCACAAACACTCTGAATTTCATGAATGTGTTTATGATGATCAGTTTTATTTCGACCATTGAATTGATTGCCTTTGACAAGAGTCAAGTGATTTCCTTTTATGGCAAACTCATTTACGGTTTCAGGAATGGTAATAGCTGGTCCTGGAGTAGGTGCAACGATACGATTGTTAGCCCACATAGGTTCATTATCAGCGTTATCTATTGGATCGTATAATTGGATTAATTTAATGAAAAATCTGAAATTTGAGATATCGTCAATAGGTGTGTGATGAACACGAGGTTGTTCGGGTCTTTCATATTTTTGAGAAAAAGGAACTCTTTTGTTTTTACGTTTTCTTTTGTTCAAAGTTCTTTCAGTATCTGATAAAGGTGAAATAGGATCAGCTTCAGATGAATGAGTGTGCATCCAAATTAGAGAGCGAAATTTAAATCAGTGTGAAAAATTTCATTTTCTGAGTAAGTGAGTGCGGCGTACTTGTGTGCTAGAGATAAGTTCGGCGTACTGATGAGGCGAAAAATGATCCATTTTTAGGGGGTCATTTAAACCCGAATTTGAATTTATTTGATCAAATATTGCCCTAAATCGTTCCTTTTGTGATTTTATGTACTTTTAGAGTGAATTCTGGAAAACGAAGCATTTTGGACGTTTTTGGAGCATAAAAGTGAAGAAAACGGCAAAGTCTTAATTTTCCTTGCTGCGAACAGTACCTGACGGCGTCACAAAGTTCTACATGACGGCGTCAAGAGTAAAACAAGAGATGAAGTGGATAGAGTCCATGACGATCCAGAGAGTTTTTACACTAGGGGCATGACGGCGTCACCTTAGGCCGTCATGGTCCCACTACAAGTGACGGCCCAGAGAAAATTTGCACTTGACGGCGTCAGATCTGGATCTAGGCAATCCGATATTACTATGGGCGGCGAGTTGACGGCGTCAGATATTTCTTCTTGATGCCGTCACGATAGAAAATCTATATATAGTTTTGTAATTTTCATTCATAAAGAGAGGACAATTGGAGGGATAACTTGGAAAAACCCTAGCACGATTTTTACTGTACTTTCAAGGGTTTTTACCCTTTGAAACCTTTCATGTTCAATTAAGATAAGTATCCTTTCAATTCATTCAATATGTCTATGTATTGTTTGAATATATCTTACGCTTGTCTTGATTTTAACATGCTAGGCTAGATCTCTTGTGTGTTTGCTTAGATGTAGTGAAACCTAGATGTTGATTATGGGTTGATTGCTTGTTTATAGTTGTTATGGGTGAATGATTTCGATGTTAGGCTTAAGAAAACTGGCAGACTTTCATAGGGTAACATGCTTGAACGTCTTAAGTGTGACAACTGGCAAAATAGGGAGCCATTTTAAAAACCCGCATTACATTAAAATTATAAATTTGGAATATTTGAAAAGTTTATTTTGACGAGATGTTTTACGAACGTTGCTACGCGATTTTTAATCGTACGATAATTTTGGGAATCGATTATTTCTTTATGGTTTGATTTGATTCAGTCGTGATGATTTATTTTGAGATCGTTATTTTGGCACTACATTGACTCCGGCAGTCCGGCACTAGGTTAACCTAACAATTTTTATTATATTTTATTGTTGGATCGGATATTATTATTTTTGGAACGGGTTCGGTTTGAAAGTCATTTGGTTATTTGAGTTTCGGGTTTGGTCCGTGTATTGACACCGGGCTACTTAAACCCCTTACACTCCTCACAATTATCATTATTATTATTATTATCAAATTCATTTTTTTTTAGTAAACATAAATCGTCCTTGTGAAAACCGGATCCCACAAACACACCATCACCAACACAACTTTTCACCAACACTCTCTCTCTCTCTTTATTCCCAACCATCACCGCCGCCCCTTATTTCCACCATAGCGCCGCCACCGCCACTCTCACACTAAAAACAACACCACCATCTTCACCATCTTTTTGCGATCTATCTTTTGGTACAAACCACACGCGATTTGGACCACCATAACACCTATTTCGAATTTAATCACCACGAGTTCATCACCACTTTTTCGTATTTCTTGAAGATCTTTTCGATTTGGCTTTGGATTTGAAGGTGGGTCGAGTTTTGACTCGAGTTTTGGGTTCGAATCGTGACCTAGGGACACGGATTTCATTTTCTTTTTCGGGTTTCATGGATTTTGATACATGAATCAAGTGGGTTTTTAATAAAAATGATTTAAAAAGAGGTTTGGTATCCGGGTTTACGCTTCTCGATGGGTCGAGACTCGACCGAGAGCTTATGCTCTCGGTTTGGGTGATTATTGTGGCGTTTTCTTGGCCATTCGGTGTATTTTGAGCTTGGGTTCTTGTTTTGTGATGTTCGGATTGCTTGTTTAGGCTCGAAGGACCCTTGTGGTCATTGGTTTTCTTGGCCGACACCCCCCTAGGGGCTGTTTTGGTTCGGTTTGAGCTCAAGGAGCTAGCCGAGACCTATGGGTCTCGGGTGTGGCTTCCGTTTCATGTTTTGAGCATATGTTGACCCGGGTTGACTTGGTAACTCAACCCGTAAATTGTTTGGTTTTCGGATGTTATATTACTTGTTAATTTATTATTTATGTTTTGTAGAGATTGTGATGTTTGGACTTTGGTACATTGGTATATTATTCGGACTTGAAGTGGTATTTCTTGATTGTGAGTTATTATTGGAGATGTGTTGTCGAATGTGGAACTTGGGGACCGATTGTGAGACGGTCAATTAGATGACGGAGATAGGTTAGTTGGGTGCCGTAGTCGGACCATCATGTTGTAGCACGTGGTTATGGGATTGATTTGGACGGAGATGATATATTTATTTTGACTTGATTCTTATATTGGACTTGGACTATGAGCCGAGAGTCATGACTCGGACATGTGACCAAATTCTATGACTCGATAAATATTTAAAAGTCAATATTGAAAATAATACTCGTAATACTATTATTAAGAATATAATCGTTTATATACGTATATAGACGTGTTAAACGTGTATATATATATATATATATATATATATATATATATATATATATATATATATATATATATATATATATATATAAATGCGTATATTAATAATAAAACGATCACGAGTAAACGTATAATAATATAACGATAGTTATTATGCTATGCAAAATAGTGTAATAAATGTCGGACTATTGTTATAAATAATAACTATAAATAACGGTGAAACTAATAAGTTGGGTGAATAATAATTAAAAACGTGATTTTTATAAACTTAGAAACTTATCGAGTTATACGAGTTGTGGTTCTTTAAAGTCCAAGTGGGCTTTATAGTGTGACTTTTGTGTTGTCACGGATATATGACGATTAATATAAATATTTTATATATCAAGTGACTTATTTAATCGACGGATTAGATCGAGTTATTTGACGATATAAAATGAGTATATTAATGGGCATCGTATCCCATGACGCCCGTAGGTTGTGGTATATGTTTTAGGGTAATAAATTACTATATATCTTGTGGAATTTGGCCGATTCGACGATATATATAGGGAATTTATCGGACTACGATATATACCAAATAGAATCTTTTGGTGCAATGTGCTTTAGGTTGGGTATAATTTTGGAACGATATATTACGTAAATAAATATGGGAGATTATCAAATCGACGGAATTGATAAGCTTCAATAGTTATTTAAATAATATGTTGGGCTAACATTAGACCTATAGTTGGTTTATTATTTTGTTTGTTGTGGCTTTTTGGTTTGAGTTGTGTCGACCCTCCACCCATATGGATACCAAACGTCGAATTTCAAATTAATATGAAGTTAATTATAGAAATGGATATTTTGGGAAAGTAAAATGGAATACGTTCGGGAATGGGAATATTTGATTTTGAGGAAATGATTTCTGAACGAGTTTGATATTGTTAGGAAGTGCCGAGTCTGTAGTCACCGTTACGTGAGTTGCTTGAGATTACTTACGTCTTTCTTCTATCGTTTCTTTTGAGGATTTCTGGACTTGAGGTGAGTCATAGCCCCACTTTTACTCTTGAACTTTGTTTTCAATACTTGGGGTGAGAAGCGTGCAAATGTTTTATGTGGACTATTATCGCTTCGTTTATTTAAAACTTGCTATGCTTATCGAACTAGGTAGGATTAAGCGAGGCCTAGTCCTGAACTAGGTAAGCTATTGATTTGGTTATTGAGCGAGGCCTAGACATGAGCGAGGTAAGCTATTGATTTGGTTATTGAGCGAGGCCTAGTCCCGAACTAGGTAAGCTATTGATTGGTTGTTGAGCGAGGCCTAGTCCCGAACTAGGTAAGCTATTGGATTGATGATGGAGCGAGGCCTAGACTTGAGCTAGGTAAGCTATTGATTGGATTGATTTGAACTATAGCGTGCACCTATAGGGATGATTTGATTTGGTTAGATTATATTGGATGGATTATTTTGGTTGGATGATTGAGGCCTAGTCTAGCTAGCAAGCATTTTGCGTATATGTCCACTATATTGAATTATGAATTTAAACCTATGATCTCACCAGCGAAAGCTGACTTTTAGCACGTTTTCTCAGGTAATTAAGTGATGCTCTATGGATGCTTGGGATTGGAGGCTTGGCATTGGCACCGGTTATGGATCTATATTTCTAAAACTCTGATAACTATTGTGGACCTATATTTATTTCTTTTGGGCCTGACTTTGGATGATTTTGGGATAAATGTAAACTTTAAAACCCCGCGTGGTTGTATTTTTATTATGTTTACTTTATCTCGTTCTTTCATGACTTTGAATGGATACCAATCCCCGTAGCACCCCGAAAGCTTGTGAGTCTTCCGCTGTATCAGATTTTGGCGGTGTTACAGATTGGTATCAGAGCCAAGGTTATAGAGAACTAGGTAAATAGACACCTAAACTATAACCGATTTTTATAGAAAACGATCCCCGACCATTGCCCGCCAGCCTGCCAAGCCGAAGCATCATTGTTTATTATTGAGGTATTATGAGATTATTGAGATGATTATAGATTTGGGATTTCTTGAGATGATTTGAGGTTTTGAGGTTTATTGATTTAGTGATATGATGGCGTTTTGAGGAATTATATGCGTTTTTGAGGAATTATATAGCTTAATTGTCTTGCGAATGGTTTTAGTAATGCGGTATTTTAAATCTTTCTTGATTATATATGATTTGGAATTATATGATGATTTTTGATATGGCATTTTGAGTTCGCGGTTTAGTTGTTTTGAAACACTTACACCTACCCTACGCCGTTGCCACAAATCATAGCCTCCTTTGCACGTGTTGTAATTAAGAATTGTTATTGCTAGTACGCTCGCCCCTCGTAGATCACTATGGCCTCTGATGACCCATACGTGTTGGTCATGCGTTCGGCCACTACTTTATCATCTCATTGTCGCCCTAAGTCACCGATTTTATCGCCTCGTGGTTCACCTGCTCAGAGATGACGATTGATGGAGTACCCCTCCGACGAGGAGTATGAGGAGGAGTATGAGGGTGAGCAGAATGATAACCCTCAAGATGAGGAAGAGAATGATGACCCTCAGGATGAAGAAGAGGATGATCCTCAGGAGGAGGAGATGCCTGATGATGATGGGTCGCTAGCACATTCAGCTCATTCTGCGAAGCCCGATTCACCGATACATCCGTTAGAGCCTGTTTCACCTGATCATCCATTTTTGTTTGAGTTGCCACCTAGTAGTCCCGTTGAGTCGGATGCACCTTCTGAGGTTTCTGCTGAGCATGCAGAGTTAGGTGAGACTGGTAGGATGTGGGCTCAGATTACTGCACAGGGCGAGAGGACCTCGCAGATGTCTGACCGACTTGAGATGATTATTGCTGAGTTTATTGTTGAGTTGAGAGTTGATTTGACTACTGTCATGGGCAGGACGACAGCGATTAGGAGAGGTATGATGGAGATACATGAGCAGATAGAGAGTCTACAGAGAGGTTTCCTCACGGCTCGCGAGGGAGATCGCAAGCTGTGGCAGAGGAACACGGAGTTGGAGAAGGAGGCAGCAGACCTCAAGAGAGATAGAGATATACACAGTGTTGAGCTGGGATCGTTATGGAGAGATTTAGATGGTTTGAGATCGGAGTTGAGGAGTCTACGCCAGCTTCATGGCTAGATCAATTTGGATTTGTGATGTTGTTGTGTTGCTTCCAAAGCCAGGGAGTACTTGGTTAGGAGAGCTGGTTATTCTATCTCTTAAGTCATGTTATTCGGATTGTATGTTCGTCTCGTATGGAACGATTAGTATTTATTATGTCTTTTAGTATTTTGGAACGAAGTATCGATCGCTACTTGTATGGACGATGGTGATCTCGTATGATATTCTACGGTTTTGGCATACATGGAGAATTGTGTTCCTATTTGCGTGGTTGATATTGTGTTTGTATTATATTAATGGTTGTACGACGAAACCCTGTTAGAGCTACCAGAACTGGTCCTGCAATGACTACCCCTGGTTGCCGAGGACGCCGTCCTACTCGAAATGTTGAAACCCCTACTCCTGATAATCTGGACACTACTAACCGCAACAACAGGAATCAAAATGTTGATGTTCAGGGAGACAATGATCATGTTCCACTTAATGCACCTACTGTGGATCAATAAATGATCAATCAACTTGTGGAACAACGAGTTGCTGAGCTACTAGCTGAGTCAAATCATTCCAACAATTCTGCTGGAACATTTCCACCTGTTCGTGCGAATGGATGTAACTACAAGAAGTTTCGAATTTGTGGACCTATTGAGTTTGGTGGAACTGAAGGAGTGGTCTACTTGGTCAGGTGGATAGAGAAGACCGAGTCAGTGTTTAATGTCAGCGGTTGTGCGGAGAATGCGAAGGTAAAGTTTGCTTCTTTTACTTTCAAGGATGAAGCTTTAACTTGGTGGAACATTTACCGTAACTCGGTTGGGAGTGATGTGGCTTATGCTATGACTTGGGAGCAATTTAAGTCTTTGCTGATTCAGACTTACTGCCCAAGGAATGAGATTAAGAAGCTGGAGATTGAGTTCTGGAACCATAAGGTGAAAGGTACCGATATGGCAACTTACAATCGCCGTTATCGAGAGTTAGCCCTACTTTGTGCCGATATGGTTAGGACTGAGACTCAAAGGATTGAGAGGTATACCGATGGGTTACCGGTAGCTACCAGGAACAATGTGATTTCTGCTAAGCCTGCAAGCATTCACGAAGCTATTACTATTGCTCAACAATTGATGGACTCGTTGGCATTGGAAGAAGCTGAGAAAGATAAGAATGGAAAGAGGAAGAGGGATGATCACTCTAAGGGTAATGACCATCGAAACAAACGACAAACAACTACTAGAGATTATGCTATGGGAGATGGAGACAAGAAGAACTACAATGGATATGCACCCAAATGTAACCGATGTTACAAGCATCATTCTGGTCGATGTACTGTGATGTGCAAGAATTGCTCTAAGATGGGACACATAGCTAAGGATTGTAGAGCTCGACCACTTGCTATGGTTCAAGCTACTCCTGAAACTATGAGCAAAGCAAATGTTACTTGCTATGGATGTGGAAAGAAAGGACATTATCGGAATGAGTGTAGGGAATCGTGGAACCGAGGAAATCAAGGATCGGGTGGTAATGGGTACAATAATGGAAACCGTGGAGCTGGAGTAAACCGTGGACGACAAGATAATGGGGACCAACGTGTGGAAGCTGGAGCTGCTCATGGAAGAGTGTATGCACTTGGGAACGAGAGAGGAGAAGATCCGAACGTTGTTACTGGTACGTTCCTTCTCAATAATCGTTATGCTTCCATACTATTTGATATTGGTGCCGATAAGAGTTTTGTGTCCACTAAGTTTGCACCCTTATTAGAGAAACCCCCGATGGCCTTAGGAATTGGTTATGATGTAGAGTTAGCTAATGGGAACATAGAGAGGATTAGGACTATCATTCGCGGCTGCACGTTAAACTTTCTGAATCGTCCTTTCAACATAGATCTTCTACCCGTCACATTAGGAAGTTTTGATGTCATTATTGGTATGGATTGGTTTTCGAAGTATCGTGCTCATATAATTTGCGATGAGAAGATCGTGCGTGTGCCATACGGCAAGGAGATTCTGAACATACCAGGAGATAGAAAGGATTTGAGAGGCCCAGCTAGATTAGCGGTCATATCTTGCACTAAGTTGCCTAAGCTAATGGAAAAAGGAAGTTGCCTTTTCTTAGCTCAAATCTCCGAGAAAGGAGAGAAGGAGAAGAAGGAAAGGTGCATTGGAGATGTACCTATAGTTCGTGATTTTTCGGATGTGTTTCCCGATGATTTGCCGGGAATTCCGCCTACTAGACAAGTGGAATTTCAGATTGAGTTGATACCTGGTGCTGCACCTGTAGCACGAGCGCCTTATCGACTTGCACCAACTAAATTGGAAGAGTTGTCGAAACAATTAGCGGAGTTAGCCGAAAAGGGATTCATAAGACCAAGTTCTTCGCCTTGGGGAGCCCCGGTCTTATTTGTGAAGAAAAAGGATGGATCGTTTCGCATGTGTATTGATTATCGAGAGTTGAACAAGTTAACGGTGAAGAATAGATACCCGTTACCAAGGATCGACGATTTGTTCGATCAGCTTCAAGGATCGAGTGTGTATTCGAAGATCGATTTGAGATCGGGATATCATCAGCTTAGAGTGCGCGAGGAAGATATTCCGAAAACGGCTTTCAGAACCCGTTACGGGCATTACGAGTTTCAGGTGATGCCGTTTGGGTTGACTAACGCACCGGCGGTATTCATGGACCTCATGAATCCGGTGTGTAAGCCTTACTTAGATAAGTTTGTGATTGTGTTCATTGATGACATTCTGATTTATTCGAAGAGTGAGAAGGAGCATGAGGAGCATCTAAAACTTATCTTAGAATTGCTCAGGAAGGAGAAACTGTATGCCAAGTTTTCTAAATGTGAATTTTGGATTCCGACGGTACAATTTCTAGGTCATGTGATTGATAGACAAGGAGTTCATGTGGATCCTGCTAAAATCGAAGCGATTAAAGATTGGGCTGCACCTACGACCCCAACAGAAGTTCGTCAATTTTTGGGATTAGCCGGTTATTACCGAAGATTCATTGAGGGATTTTCGAAGATAGCAAAACCGTTGACCAAATTGACTCAAAAGAGTGTTAAGTATGAATGGGGAGATAAGGAAGAGGAAGCATTTCAGTTACTTAAGGAAATGTTGTGTAGTGCTCCTATCTTAGTGTTACCTGAGGGTAACGAGGACTTTGTCGTCTATTGTGACGCTTCTCATCAAGGTTTAGGAGCTGTATTAATGCAACAAGAGAAAGTGATAGCTTATGCTTCCCGACAGCTCAAGAAGCACGAGAAGAACTACACCACCCATGATTTGGAGTTAGGTGCTGTGGTTTTTGCTTTGAGAATATGGAGACATTACTTGTATGGAACCAAGTGTGTAGTGTTTACTGACCACAAAAGTCTGCAACACATTTTGAACCAAAAAGAGCATAACATGAGGCAGCGACGTTGGATTGAGTTACTAGGCGATTACGATTGTGAAATTCGCTACCATCCGGGTAAAGCAAACATCGTTGCTGATGCTCTTAGTCGAAAGGAGAGAATTACACCGTTACGAGTTAGGTCATTAGGAATGACTATCGTATCGCCATTACCGTCTCAAATATTGGAAGCTCAAACGGAAGCGTTAAAAGCAGAGAATCGAGCTGCTGAAAACATATTTGGGATGGCAGAAAATGAAAAGGGATTTGCCAAGCGTTCTGATGGAGTATTATGTTTTGGAGAGCGAAGTTGGGTACCATTGTATGGAGGAATTCGAGAGTTAATTATGCTTGAGTCGCATAAGTCAAGATACTCTATTCATCCTGGGTCTGACAAGATGTACCAAGATTTGAAAAAGTTATATTGGTGGCCAAATATGAAGGCAGATATAGCACTGTATGTTAGTAAGTGTTTGACATGTTCTAAAGTTAAGGCAGAACATCAAAGGCGGTCAGGATTATTGACGCAGCCAGAACCCCCGGTTTGGAAATGGGAGCGGATTACGATGGACATTATTATCAAATTACCAAAGACAGCTAGCGGTTGTGATGCTATATGGGTAATTGTGGATCGATTGACTAAGTCTGCTCATTTCCTGGCAATTAGTGAAGATGATAGTGTGGATAAACTTGCGAGATTGTATGTGAAGGAGATTGTTTCTCGTCATGGAGTTCCGATATCGATTATTTCGGATCGCGACAGCCGTTTCACGTCAGCATTGTGGCGATCACTTCAAACCGCTTTGGGGATGAGACTTGATATGAGTACTGCATATCACCCCCAAACCGATGGTCAAAGTGAGAGAACTATTCAGACTTTGGAGGATATGCTTCGTGCATGCATCATAGACTTTGGTAAAGGCTGGGAGAAATATCTACCCCTTGCGGAGTTCTCCTACAACAATAGCTACCACACAAGTCTTAAGGCTGCACCATTTGAAACTTTGTATGGTCGTAAATGTCGTTCACCTATTGGTTGGGCAGAAGTTGGAGATAGCCAACTCACAGGCCCTGAGCTTATTTTGGAAACTACTGAGAAGGTAACGCAAATTCGAGATCGACTGCAAGCAGCTAGAGATAGGCAGAAAAGCTACGCCGATCAGAGGCGTAAACCCCTAGAATTCCAGGTTGGAGACAAAGTGATGCTGAAAGTCTCGCCTTGGAAGGGTGTGATACGTTTTGGGAAACGTGGGAAACTAAACCCCCGTTACATTGGACCATTTCTTATTTTAGAAAGAATTGGACCCGTAGCTTATCGATTGGAATTGCCAATGGAATTGAATAAAGTGCATGAGGTGTTTCATGTTAGCAATCTGAAGAAATGTCTTTCGGAGGAAACGCCAGTTATATCAATCAAGGATATTCGTGTGGATGAGAGTTTGAATTTTGTGGAAGAGCCGATTGAGATAATGGATAGAGAGATCAAACGACTTAAGAGAAGTCGTATTCCGCTCATCAAAGTTCGTTTGAATTCGTGGCATGGACCGGAATTCACGTGGGAACGTGAAGATGAGTTTCGAAAGAGATATCCGAAGCTTTTTACTTCGTAGATGGGTTGTTCCGAGAGAAACCCGGGACGAGTTTCTTCTGAGGCTGGGAGGATGTGACAACTGGCAAAATAGGGAGCCGTTTTAAAAACCCGCATTACATTAAAATTATAAATTTGGAATATTTGAAAAGTTTATTTTGACGAGATGTTTTACGAACGTTGGTACGCGATTTTTAATCGTACGATAATTATGGGAATCGATTATTTCTTTATGGTTTGATTTGATTCAGTCGTGATGATTTATTTTGAGATCGTTATTTTGGCACTACATTGACTCCGGCACTAGGTTAACCTAACAATTTTAATTATATTTTATTGTTGGATCAGATATTATTATTTTTGGAACGGGTTCGGTTTGAAAGTCATTTGGTTATTTAAGTTTCGGGTTTGGTCCGTGTATTGACACTGGGCTACTTAAACCCCTTACACTCCTCACAATTACCATTATTATTATTATTATCAAATTCATTTTTTTTTTGAGTAAACATAAATCGTCCTTGTGAAAACCGGATCCCACAAACACACCATCACCAACACAACTTTTCAACAACTCTCTCTCTCTCTCTCTTTATTCCCAACCATCACCGCCGCCCCTTATTTCCACCATAGCGCCGCAACCGCCACTCTCACACTAAAAACAACACCACCATCTTTTCGCGATCTATCTTTTGGTACTAACCACGCGCGATTTGGACCACCCTAACACCTATTTCGAATTTAATCACCACGAGTTCATCACCACTTTTTCATATTTCTTGAAGATCTTTTCGATTTGGCTTTGGATTTGAAGGTGGGTCGAGTTTTGACTCGAGTTTTGGGTTCGAATCGTGACCTAGGGTCACGGATTTCATTTTCTTTTTCGGGTTTCATGGATTTTGATACATGAATCAAGTGGGTTTTTAATAAAAATGATTTAAAAAGAGGTTTGGTATCCGGGTTTACGCTTCTCGATGGGTCGAGACTCGACCGAGAGCTTATGCTCTCGGTTTGGGTGATTATTGTGGCGTTTTCTTGGCCATTCGGTGTATTTTGAGCTTGGGTTCTTGTTTTGTGATGTTCGGATTGCTTGTTTGGGCTCGAAGGACCCTTGTGGTCATTGGTTTTCTTGGCCGACACCCCCCTAGGGGCTGTTTTGGTTCGGTTTGAGCTCAAGAAGGTAGCCGAGACCTATGGGTCTCGGGTGTGGCTTCCGTTTCATGTTTTGAGCATATGTTGACCCGGGTTGACTTGGTAACTCAACCCGTAAATTGTTTGGTTTTCGGATGTTATATTACTTGTTGATTTATTATTTATGTTTTGTAGAGATTGTGATGTTTGGACTTTGGTACATTGGTATATTATTCGGACTTGAAGTGGTATTTCTTGATTGTGAGTTATTATTGGAGATGTGTTGTCGAATGTGGAACTTGGGGACCGATTGTGAGACGGTCGATTAGATGACGGAGATAGGTTAGTTGGGTGCCGTAGTCGGACCCTCATGTTGTAGCACGTGGTTATGGGATTGATTTGGACGGAGATGATATATTTATTTTGACTTGATTCTTATATTGGACTTGGACTATGAGCCGAGAGTCATGACTCGGACATGTGACCAAATTCTATGACTCGATAAATATTTAAAAGTCAATATTGAAAATAATACTCGTAATACTATTATTAAGAATATATTCGTTTATATACGTATATAGACGTGTTAAAAGTATATATATATATATATATATATATATATATATATATATATATATATATATAAATGCGTATATTACTAATAAAACGATCACGAGTAAACGTATAATAATATAACGATAGTTATTATGCTATGCAAAATAGTGTAATAAATTTGCTTCAACAATCAAAAATCTGATAAGCAACAAAGAAAAACTTTGTGAGATGGCAAAAACTCCTCTTAATGAGCATTGCTCAGCAGTGCTCTTGAAAAAGCTTCCCGAAAACCTTGGAGATCCCGGGAAATTTCTCATTCCTTGTATTTTCCCGGGGATGGTTGAATGCTTTGCCTTGGCCGATCTTGGCGCAAGCATTAACCTGATGCCTTACACAGTCTGGAAAAGACTCTCACTTCCTGCTCTCACTCCGACCTGCATGACACTCGAGCTTGCAGACTGTACTATATCCCGTCCTCTCGGCATTGCCGAAGATATCTTCGTGAAAGTAGGAAAGTTCCATTTTCCGGCAGATTTCGTGATTGTTGATTTCGATGCTGACCCACGAGTCCCTCTCATTCTCGGGAGGGGATTCTTAAGAACGGGTCGTGCTTTAATCGATGTATTCGAAGAAGAAATCACTCTACGTGTTGGTGGCGAGGCCATCACATTCAATCTTGATCAGACTTCAAGATACTCCTCCAACTATGACGCAGAAACGGTTAACCGAATTGACATCATCGATGTTGCGTCTGAGGAGTATTCTCAAGAGGTCCTTGGTTTCTCATCCAGTGGCAGTCTTTCTACTGACCCTATCATTTCCGACCCTTCCCCTTCCCTCACTCCTTTTGAGGGAAGTGACTTCCTTCTGGAAGAGGTCGAGGCATTTCTTGCTCAAGATAGCTCAATCCCAAGTGGGGTTGATGAAAACTATCTTGACCCGGAGGGGGACATTCTTCTCCTTGAAAGATTGTTAAATGACGATCCTTCACCCTCTCCGTCTCCAAAAATACTTCATAAAGCGGAAGTCAAAAATGTTGAAATAACTGAAGACTTTCCCGAGGTTGAGCTCAAGGACTTGCCTCCTCATCTAGAATATGCATTTCTGGAGGGTGATGATAAATTACCCGTCATTATTGCTAAGGACTTAAAAGTTGAGGAAAAGGCAGCACTCCTAAAGGTTCTAAAGTCACATAAACAAGCAATCGCTTGGAAACTCTCCGAAATTAAGGGCATAAGCCCGAACTTTTGTACTCATAAAATCTTAATGGAGGATGACTTTAAGCCAGCAGTGCAACAACAGAGAAGGGTAAATCCAAAAATCCATGAAGTTATCAAACAAGAAGTTCTTAAACTTCTTGATGCGGGATTGATTTACCCTATATCTGACAGTCCTTGGGTTAGCCCAGTTCATTGTGTCCCTAAAAAGGGTGGCATTACCGTTGTCACCAACGAGGATAACGAGTTGATTCCAACTCGTTTGGTCACGGGTTGGCGAGTATGTATTGACTATTGAAAGTTAAATGAAGCCACCCGTAAAGACCATTTTCCTCTCCCTTTTATGGACCAGATGCTTGAAAGACTTGCGGAGAATGAATACTACTGTTTCCTCGATGGTTTTTCGGGTTACTTCCAAATCCCCATTGATCCCCAGGATCAAGAGAAGACTACCTTCACATGCCCCTACGGAACTTTTGCTTACAGAGGTATGCCTTTCGGCTTATGTAATGCACCAGGCACGTTCCAGAGGTGCATGATGTCTATTTTTTCCGACATGATCGGAAAAACTATAGAGGTATTCATGGATGACTTTTCAGTCATTGGGGATTCATTCCAGACCTGTCTCTCCCACTTGGAACAAATGCTTAAACGTTGCAAAGAAACGAATTTGAGTCTCAACTGGGAGAAGAGTCACTTTATGGTTAAAGAGGGCATAGTCCTCGGCCATAAAATCTCAAAGAACGGGATTGAGGTTGACAAAGCCAAAATCGATGTCATTGCTAAATTACCTCATCCCACCACCGTAAAAGGTGTTAGGAGCTTTTTGGGTCATGCCGGCTTCTACCGTAGGTTTATCCAAGATTTTTCTTAGATTGCCCGGCCTATGACCCATCTCCTCGAGAAGGATGCTCCTTTCATCTTCTCTCCTGAGTGCATCGAAGCTTTTGAAACATTAAAGAAAAAGCTTACCGAGGCACCGATTCTTGTTGCCCCCGATTGGGACCTACCTTTTGAGCTTATGTGCGATGCTAGTGATTTTGCCATAGGTGCGGTCTTAGGGCAACGTAAAGCAAAATACTTTCAGCCTATACACTACGCAAGTAAGACTATGACCAAGGCTCAAGGTCATTACACCACCACTAAAAAAGAACTCCTAGCTGTGGTGTATGCCTTTGAGAAATTCCGGTCATACTTGATCCTGACCAAATGCGTGGTGTATACGGATCACTCGGCTTTGAAGTACCTATTTGCAAAGCAAGATGCAAAGCCGAGGCTTCTCCGTTGGGTTCTCCTCCTTCAGGAATTTGATATCATTATTCGTGATAAAAAAGGAGCCGAGAACCTTGCTGCTGATCATCTCTCACGATTAGAAAACCCACATCAAGATGTGTTCGAGAAACAAGAAATAAATGAATTATTCCCTCTCGAGACACTCAGTGCGGTTACTTTTCGTGGTGACTCTACTACCCCATGGTTTGCCGACTTTGCAAATTACCGTGCGGGTAACTTCATCGTGAAGGGGATGACGTCCCAACAGAAAAACAATTTTTTTAAAGACGTCAAACATTATTTCTGGGACGACCCCTTCCTCTTTAAAATCTGTGCCGATCAAGTCATCAGGCGATGTGTATACGGACAGGAAGCCACTGATATTCTCAAGGCTTGCCATGCTGGACCCACCAGGGGCCACCATAGTCCTAACTACACCGCCAAAAAGGTGTTTGATTCCGGTTTCTATTGGCCCACGATCTATAAGGATGCCCACGAGTTAGTCAAAACCTGTGATGCTTGTCAGCGTCACGGGAATATTTCACAAAAGAACGAAATGCTACAAAATGCTATTCAAGTTTGTGAAATCTTTGACGTCTGGGGCATTGATTTTATGGGGCCATTCCCATCTTCTCGTGGAAACAAATACATACTCGTGGCTGTTGACTACTTGTCAAAATGGGTTGAGGCTAAGGCCTTACCCACTAATGATGCCCGAGTAGTTGTGAAATTCTTGAAATCCCTCTTTGCTCGTTTTAGAACCCCACGTGCCATCATTAGTGATCGCGGTACTCACTTTTGCAATGATCAATTTGCAAAAGTCATGCTTAAGTACGGTGTTACTCATCGTCTTTCCACCGCATATCACCCCCAAACAAGTGGGCAGGTGGAGGTTTCCAACCGTGGTATTAAACGGATTCTTGAGAGGATAGTAGGTGAAAACCGTGCTTCCTGATCGGATAAACTAGATGATGCACTCTGGGCCTTCCGTACAGCTTACAAAACACCCATTGGGTGTACTCCATACAAGCTTGTATACGGGAAGGCGTGTCATTTACCGATCGAGCTCGAGCACAAAGCCTACATGGCCTTGAAACATGCTAACTACGACCTTCATAAAGCGGGTGATCACCGTAAGGTTCAACTCAATGAATTAAACGAACTTCGTGATCAAACCTACGAGAACTCTTTGATCTACAAAGAAAAGACAAAGAAGATCCACGACTCTAAGATTAAGAACCGAGTTTTCAACGTCGGTGACAGAGTCCTTCTTTTCAATTCAAGACTAAAGATCTTCTCAGGGAAATTAAAAACCCGATGGACCGGACCATTCACTATTGCTAAAGTATATCCATACGGGACTGTTGAATTATCTCAACTCGAAGGTCCCAACTTCAAAGTGAATGGTCATAGATTGAAACATTATTTTGGAGAGGACATACCACCCATGGTTGTCCCGGATCTCCAAACTTTCCCCATGGACCAATGAATTCGGGGATCGAGTCAAGCTAGTGACTCGGTGAACAAAAATTAGCGGCATATATGGGTTTTCACCCGTATTTCTGACTTCTTTCTACTTTCTACCACCCTAGTGTGGGGGAGTGGCCGTCCCCCACCATTTGAAAAGTAAATATGTATATAAGTTTCTATCTCAAAAAAAAAAAAAAAAAAAAAAAAAAAAAAAAAAAAAAAAAAAAAAAAATTGATTGTATGTACAGATAAATAAAGTGAAAAATAAAATCTATATTTCCACAGTTAGCATCGAATATTAGCTTTTTCCATTCAGAGATTCGGCATAATAGCCGGGACTTTGAATATTGAGGACAATATTCAGTTCTAGTGTTGGGGGGGGGGGAAATTCTTACGAATTTTATCACAAAACTTTCTAAGTACCCCCATTTTTAGGCCTAAAATTTTTCAAAATTTTTCACTTTATTTCAAATTTTTTTTGTGGTAATCAGTCCATCAAAGTCTAAATGACAAATGGATTGCCTAGTCCAGGAGCAAACGGCTCTTGGTAAAGACATCTCAAATCCGTTTATGGCTTGCAATTTGCCAAAAATTGTATGGTTCCTCAGCTCTCCCGCATCCTCATAAGCAAATGAGTTGACTAGCCCACAAGATTATGGCTTGTGGTAAAGGCCGTGGAAAATTCATAATTGGTAATCAGCTCACCAAGATGTTGACTTAGTCCATCAAGGTGCTGGCTAGTCCAGAAGCAAACGGCTTTTGGTAAAGACTAATCAAATCCGTTGACAGCTGGTGGTTTGCTCAAAATCACACGGTTATCAGGTGTGCCACAGTTCTTACACCTGGCTACTCCAGAAGTGATGGCTTTTGGTAAAGAGAATTTCAAATCCATCAAGTTTTTCTCAAAAGATTGCTAGGGACTAGCAATGTTTTAGTGTGGGGGATTGATGAGTGTGTAAATACTCATCATTTTTACCATTTCTGAGCTGCCAAAACATCCAAAAACACTCAATAATGAATCAAAATAGTGAAAATATCCCAGGAAAGTGTTTTACATGTCTCAAATGCAAAAATACCAAAAACAGATGAAAAACGCACAAAGTTTGCATAATTGGCAATTTCAGTCCCCCAACTTTCAAAAGTTGTCAAATCTAGTCCCTGGTCATTCTAAAAACTTGAAAAAGTCACCAAAGGCCCTTATAAGTCAAAAAGTTACATAATTAGTCCTTTGGTGAAAAGTTTCACAAAATGTCAAGTTTAGTCCCTGAACTTTGAAAATTGTCAAAAATGGTCCCTGGGATATGAAAAACTTTGAGAAAAATAAATTTTGTCCTTGCACTAACCTTTTATGACAGGATTGGTCCTTGGTGGAAAGTTTGGTGAAAATTACACAAATGGTCCCTGAAGTTTGAAAGTTTGACGGTTTCAGTCCCTGGTGAAAAATAAATTGAAAAAAAATCATTCCAGGTCCTTGCACTATTCATGATATGGCATAATTCACCCTTTAAAGAACTTTTGAAGATTGCCAAATTACAACCCTCAACTTCACCATAATTACAAAATTAGTCCTTGTGTGAAATGAAAACCAAAACCGGATCCAATACCTAAATAATACTACTCCATTACCCAATCCATGTACTAGCCTAGTCCATTTTGGGCCCAAGATACAACCAGTCCACACCTTAAGCCCACAACCCACCCTTTAATAGTTTTAGCCCGGGTCAAAGGGTTTGACCCTTGGTCAAACCGGTCAAAAGCTCCCACCTTTCTCCTTCCCTCCCCCACAGCTCAACTTGCAGGTCACCTCACCCATCACCTCAACCCACCACCTTATCCCACTGCCCAAACCTGTAACACCCCCAAAATACCGCAGCGGAAGACTGTGTCATAGGGGTGCTACTTCATAATACAAAGTACAAGTTATAGAAAACGAACTCTAAATGAGACGTTTTGAAAAGTTACCATTCGAGTAATGAATTCAAAGATACAAACATGAGATTTCAAAGTATGATACATAAATGTATACAAAATGTTTTTAAATGGTAAATGATAAAAGCGTAAGTCTTCAGAATATGCAGCTTGACTCTAAGTTCCACGCACTAGCTATCGCCTTACTAACCTGAGATAAACATGCTAAAGTGTCAACACAATGGTTGGTGAGTTCATAGAGTTTGTCTTAAAACAGTTGAAAAGCCTTAAAAGAATATTTGCACAGCAAAGGCATCGTGAATCCACTCAGTTGCAGGTCCCGCCATAAGAGACTTGCAACCTGTGTGTTCACAACCCACTGCTAATATATAGTTTCTAAGGATTATATTCACCCATGGTCACGTCATTTTGGACCCATAGGCGGGGAACCACCATCCCAAATAGTACATGTCACCCAACGTCTCGAATCTTGGACTTGGGTGGGGGTGTAGGCCCATACTAGTACTATTAATACCTCTCCTTTGACAGCATAGAGTATTGTGTATGTACGTAAATACAAATCTTGTATTTAAATTAAGCAAGTATAGTGTAACAAGTATGTATAACGCAATCAAGTATAATTATCATGTATAACGCATTCAAGTATAATGCCAATCAAGTATAACACAATCAAGTATAAATGTTTTGAGTATTTGTACAAGTAAACAAGTAGTTGAGCATGTATCCCCCCCAAGAGTTAAAACAAGTATGAAAAGAGTAGGGGCTATGACTCACCTTAAGCTTAAGTGATGTGAAATGAAAGTGGTAGTCGAATCGCGAAAGTCTCTAAGAGCAGCCTATAATAGAACGTTGCGACTTAGGTTTGGAGTAACGTCTAAGAATACTAAGAATTGCCCATATATGTCTTGCATAATGTTCATGATGTAGTACATAGTATATAGTGTAAGTCTTTGAATATAAATGGCTTATGAAACATGTATAGGTTGTATATCTCTTACTACCGTTCAGGCCGACATAATTCAGAAGTCATGGAGTAAACGTTCGAGGAGCCAGGACACTTTAATTCGTAAATCCACAACTCATCTCGATGGCTTACTTAATGAACTCCTCACATGAGGCTCCCTACTATTGTAGTATTTGATAACATATATATATATAAGCTTTTGATCTTTAAGAGTTATATGGTCTTTAGCCGTGGCTTTGCCGTGACCTTGGTCATTGTTACCATAGTCTTGAGACTCAATCTTGGCTTTAGCCATGGTTGTGGTCTTGGATTTAGGTCATTAGACCTCTTGGTCTTAGTAAAACATAACTATTATATAGTGACTTTGGTCTAAAAATGGGCTGTTAAGAATTTGAAGAAAATTATCACTCAGAAAGCGTTTTCAGGGCTCGAGCTTCTTTGCCCCTGAACAAAAACGTTGTTCCGAACAACTTTCGTGTTTTAACTTTTTGATGAATAGGACCAAAAGGGTGACTTTCAAAATCAAAATCTGATCAGAATGCTATTTAGGCAGTTTTGCCGTTTTGGTTTCGCTAGCTTCAAATGGTCATAACTTTTGACTCGGGTACTCGTTTTGGGTGATTCAAATTGCTATGTTTTCCTTGTTAAGTCCTATTTAACAGTAAGTAAGTGTCAAATATCATAGTTGTACTATTTTGGTCGTGGTTCTCCATAAAAATCACTAGTTTGCTTGTTTACTTGTCATAAGTTAACATATGTATACCAATACTTGTTTTATCCATCTCTAAACATCATGAACACAATAACAAGAACATATATAGCATGAAAGAACCATAATAAGCAGGAAAATGATATTGAGCAAGAAAGTGTATAAGGGTTTCTTACAACTTTTGGCTTTCTCTTAAGAAAGGAAGTCAAGTATGAACTAGGACACTAAACCTATGCTTGTAAACCCTTCACCAAAACTCTTGTAACCCTTGCTAGCCTTGATCTAACCCTTGTGAAAACCCATTAACTTCAGCCCTAGTACCCTTGTGTAGCTCCTAATTCAACCATGGAATCACCAAACAAACTTAAGAACTAGGTAGAGAATACTAAGACATTGAACTTTGTAGTGTAACTTGTATATTGAAGATCAAAGGATCATGGTGCTAGGTATTTATGTTGTGGCGTTTTTGGTGATGAAGAAAGGAAGGGATTAGCTTGCTATTTATACTATGAATGAGGAGGTTAGGAAGCTTACTAGGAAATTACATAAACTTGGTGACAAAGTTGTAATTAAGTAATGATCTAAAGAATCAATGGTTAAGATTTAACCACAAGTGTGAATGCCCCCCCCCCCCCTAGTGGCGGTTCATGAACTTGGAGAACAAGGTGTGGACTTTTGATGGTATTATCTTAAGTATGTAGCTAGTTTTGACTCCGTAAGTTGCTAACCGTAAGTTGTTAAGTCACGAAACGTAAAACCGGGTATCCTAAAAATATGAAACTTATAAATATGGTAGAACTTATCAATATACTCCATAATAAAATATAAAATGAGTGGTAGGATCTATCGGGTGCTAAAACCCTGCTAAAAACTGGAAACACGGGTCTAAAACGCGTAATTCGCGTAAAACGCTGAACTGGAAAACGTAAAATTCCGAAACTTTTGGAATTGTCCTAAAATGAAAGAAAATCATATTTCTATTGTTTATAATGTTTTATGGATATATCGGGATGCTGGAAGGACGTTTAAACCTAAAAGTAAATCTCGGACACGGCTTTGTGATTTTTGCAGAAATGATCCGACGAGCGTCAAACTCTCGAATTATCGTTAAAATAGTTTAACTTACGAGAATATGAAATAAAAATTTCTGAGATGAATAGTGAAAAGTGAATAGTAAAAGTGAATAGTGAAATTTTCGAGAATAAAAGTTAACCTGAAATTGCGAATTGTTACAAAACCAATCACCCTCACCATATATACCTAACGCCCATCCACATTTAATGCACCCCCCCCTCTTGTCTGATTATCAGAACCATTTGCAAATAATCATTTTGGCGCCAAAACACGTGGCGCCTTGTTAGTGGACCAAAGCTTGAAGAAAGAGGTGGGAAATGATGGCAAGGGTGCTGGGAACCCTAATCAAAGGCTATAAAAGGAGAAGAAAGCAAGGAATAGTGTGTGTAGTTTTTAGTAGTCTAAATTGGTGTCGAATTTAAATTATCTCTCAAATTAGTGTAAACCTTTCAATTTCCAGCATTGTAATAGTTCAAGCATTGTATTTCAACTCTTTTTAAGCTATAAAATTATAAGTTTCAGTCTGTTTCAAGTTTGTGCATTTTATTTCATTTTTCAAATTCTCAAGTAGCTCAATGGTGACTTAAAGCAAGACTAATGGACTGAGAATAGGTCATGTAGGTTCCAAGAAGCTTGTTGAAGCTTTAGAGACATTTAAAACTCAGTTACACTAGAAGAAAACTTAAAACACAAAAATAGTCAACGCTGGTCAACTGTCTTGTTTGATTCTTGTTTTCAGGTTTGAAGGAGGTATTGGTGATCAATCTTGGAGCTGGTTGGCCTATCTAAAGATAGGCTTCTGTGGAGAAGCCCCTTGTTCAGCTAGGGGTTTGGTTGTAAGCCTTTGCAAATTTTCAAATTCCACTAAAAGTTTAATCCTTGTTACTATCTATTTACTTGTTGTTTATTTGGATTATTTGTGATTGTTTGTAGTATTTGAGTAATGTTTAAGTTAATCTTAGTATAATATCAATAGCTTGTTTGATTAAATCAAATTCCACTTAGTAACTTAGAGTTAACTGTCAAAAATTAGTGTAAGTAGTATACCTGTGTTGTGGTTGTAACATTTTGTTTCTAAGTGCTTAAATTAGCCTACCTAATCATAATTAGTCAGTTTGAATCAAGATTTTGAGCCCTAGTGTAATCTGCATTGAAAATCACCACACAGTCCCACATAAAGGGGTGTTTGGATTTGCACAGTTGGTAGTGTTTGTGTGGATCTCAAAAGGAAAAATTAGCCTAGACAGCATACCATAGTCCCAATTGATAATCACAAGCTTTGAACCAATTGTTGTTTCAAGTCTAAAGTAAAAATCTCACACATTTTCACTCCACAGTTAACTGTGAAGGGTTTTGGTCTCTAAATCCATTTAATCAGTTATATTAGTTATTAACATAGTGTAAACTAGCTTTAATATACCTTGTAACACCATTTTTAGTCAGTAGGAACCATTGGAAGTTCATATAAGTCAAACTAGTTCTTGTTCTAAAAAAGTCAAAGTGTACCTTTTCAGATTTTCTCAAAACTAGGGTGATTTTTATAGATTTGTGTGTTGAGATTCAAGCTCTGAGCTTTTGTGAACTTATTCTCTACCAGTTGATCTTTAAGTTTCCACATTTGTTTGATTTTTATGAAATTGTGTGTGGGCCCCACAAGCTAGGGAAATCACTTGCAGGGCAAGCATTTCCCCTGCACCACCACACTCAGTCCATCACCACCACTTTGGTGGTGATTTGTGACCACCTCAGTGGGCCCCACTTGCAAAACCTGGCACCATCTAACCCCCTCCTACCAGGGAGTGTGGATTGACCATTGCTTTGACCTTAAACATTGTGGACCCCACCTGGAATTAGCCATAAAGTCTGCCCCATAATCTGAGTGAAACTCAGATTTGCTAAGTGCTTATTTGGACTTATTCAGCTTATTTGTGATCAAATGTTGTTGTTTCTGGCTTATTTGTGATTGTTAAGCTTGTTGGTATTCATTTTTACCCTTGTGGACCCCACCTTCACTCATTTGACCTAAATTGACCACACAGTCAACATAAGTCAACTGTATAAGCCAAGGGGGTGCACAGTGCTTGTTTTTCATTTACAAAAAAGTTGTTTTCATTAAAAGTAGTTGTCTTTAGGTATTAATCAAAGTTGTAAAAGAAAAATCCAAAAAAGTCAAGTTTAAAATAAGTGATAATTTCTATTTAATTCAACTTAATTTTAAATTTTCATTTTTAGATTTTAATTAAGTACTTAGTGTTTTTATATTTTTATTAATTACCTTATATAGTAAAGTAATTTTGGTAAAATTTTCAGATTTTTATATTACCATTTAGTATTTATTAGATTTAATTATAGATTTATTTATTATTAATTAATATTAAGTAATAAATATCATATTTAGTTTTTATAAGGTTAAACTTAGTTTTTATATTTTTCCTAGTTCTAATATAGTATAATAGACTTTTAGAAAATATATTTTCAAATTCTAATGTTCATTTTATATTTTTCTTATTTTAATTGTTTAAATTAGTATTAAGTTAATTAAAAGGTAAATAATTAGTAGTTTAATCTTAAAACATAATTTTTAGAGTTTTTATAATTTTGTAGGATTCCTGTGATGGTTAAGTAATTTTTTAAATTTTCTTGTAATTTTATAAGTTAATTTAGTATTAATATTAATTAAAAGTAGTTTAATTAGTTTAATTAAGTTAAATAGTTTTCAATTTATAAAAAACCTATAAAAAGACAAAAATACTTATTTTTATTTTTTTATACTTTCTTCAAGTTCTAATTTAGGTTTAGAAAATATTTTTGCAACTTTTTAGTTTAATTTGTAATAGTTATAATTATTAGTTAATTAAAATTAGATTTTAATTTAGTTTTTAAATAGTTTAATTAATTAAATAATATTTAAATAGTATTTTAATCATTTTCATAATTTCATTTTCATTTTTAATTTTAAGTTTTAAAAAGTGTCAAAAGCACCCCCTGTAGTTTGTTAAATACAAAAATCCCACTTTTTCAGTCCGATTGCGTAAATCTGAATTGTGAATACGTGCATATATCTGTATATCTGATTTTTGTGAATATTATATATGTGTACAAATACCATCATAACAGTAGCAATATCATCTCCACATCATCTGGCTACTGTCCTCAGTGCCACTTTCTCACAAACGATTCTCAAAAGCACCATTGCAATCTCGCTGGGACTTTAACGACCCGGGAAAACACTATACTATCACCGGAGTATTGGTTCTAAGCTGTTTTTGACTTATTGACTTTGGTTAATAATAATCTGACGGTTTAGACCCAATCACGAGGCCTAGTCCCGAACTAGGTAGGCTATTGATTTGGTTATTGAGCGAGGCCTAGACATGAGCTAGGTAAGCTATTGATTTGGTTATTGAGCGAGGCCTAGTCCCGAACTAGGTAAGCTATTAATTGGTTGTTGAGCGAGGCCTAGTCCCGAACTAGGTAAGCTATTGGAATGATGATGGAGCGAGGCCTAGACTTGAGCTAGGTAAGCTATTGATTGGATTGATTTGAGCTATAGCGTGCACCTATAGGGATGATTTGATTTGGTTGGATTATATTGGATGGATTATTTTGGTTGGATGATTGAGGCCTAGTCTAGCTAGCAAGCGTTTTGCGTATATGTCCACTATATTGAATTATGAATTTAAACCTATGATCTCACCAGCGAAAGCTGACTTTTAGCACGTTTTCTCAGGTAATTAAGTGAGACTCTATGGATGCTTGGGATTGGAGGCTTGGCATTGGCACCGGTTATGGATCTATATTTCTAAAACTCTGATAACTATTGTGGACCTATATTTATTTCTTTTGGGCCTGACTTTGGATGATTTTGGGATAAATGTAAACTTTAAAACCCCGCGTGGTTGTATTTTTATTATGTTTACTTTATCTCGTTCTTTCATGACTTTGAATGGATACCAATCCCCGTAGCACCCCGAAAGCTTGTGAGTCTTCCGCTGTATCAGATTTTGGGGGTGTTACATTAAGAAACATGAACCAATGCGTACTAGGTTTTTATGGTTGTATTTAATGCATGAGCGAATTCTAATGATCCCATGTTAGGAGCTTCTTGCAGGCTCGACATAGGAGTGAAATAGGAGCTTATAGAGTTGGGGAAGTACGTACGCCACCCCACGAATGGTATTAAGGAATATAACCCATCATCCACGCAATTGTAACAAACTATCAACCTGTAAAAGATATTAGGGAGTAATGAAATCTAAGTAAACACAATTTTCCCATTTATTGTTCACATCACTAGTTTAATTAGCTTTATTTACATTTTTGTTATTTTGTTTTGTTTGCATCTTTAGTTATTAGGTTAGTTGATTAGCAACTAATTCCGCCCACTCTTCTAAAAACCCGAGATTTTAATTGCTTTTATAAAAATATAAAAATACAAAAAGAATCATCACTCATCTCTAGACTTAATTTTTAGGCTTTCTAATCCTAGCGACATTATTCCTGAGTTGAACGATCAATCCCCCGGTACTTGTCACTATACTATACTACAACGATCAGGTACACTGCCTGGTGGGGGTTGTAAGCTTTTCGAGATCCCTTGAGAGGTAAAGCCTGGTGCAATTCCCACGCATCACGTACTTAAGTGCAAGTACGGCAGTGTTATGTTTACCGAGAAGATTATTTTTTGAGATAAAAGAATTCTGGTGATCAGAAGATGATTCTTTTTGGCTTTTATGAAAAGATTGTGAATTTTAAAATAAAAAGTCACGGATTGAAATAAGTGTGTCATACTTGGTGACAAGTACGGCGGTAATTATGTGTTTTGTGTATAAGTGCAGCGCACAAGTGTGTTTGTGCGGCATGCTTTCTAAAACAGAAGAAACAGAGTATCAAAATTTTTAAGAGAATTAAGGTTTTGTTTGCTAATTTCACTTTGAAAATACTTAAGGAACGTATTTAAGTCCCGGCAGCGGCGCCAAAAACTTTGATGTGTAAAGAAAGCTTTAAATTTATAATACTAGTTTCACCGATTTTAATAAACCAAACACACGAGTAAAGTATAACCCTCGTTGGAAATATAAGATTTTAGGTAAGACCAGGTCGTATCCACAGGGACTCAGTTCGTTCGTATTACGTATAAATGAGTAGTAAACAAGACAACAGGTAACAAATAGCAAGTATGATAATATGAATAATTCAAATGATAAAACGAATGATTGCTTGGTTATCTTAGATAATCCAGTAACAATGCTTATGTTTTTATCTCAGTTTGATAATGTAAGTAGAGTACGATTTATAACTTTGCCATTCTCGTCAAAAGAGCAATTTCATAATCCGTTAGGTTCAATTCAAGATTTATATTTATCCACCAAAAGATTTCTCTTGAGATAGTATCCGATATCAAGTCTAGATTATTATTAATTCTCCTAAGTGGATTTCTCCTTTCAAAGGCTAGAAACGCAGACAAGTTCTAGAATTGCGTTTAACACATTGGTTCTTTCGACCTATCCTGACATGTTATATTCAATCAATTTCAATAAACAAACATAATAAGACTAGATATAAAATAGTTCATAACATAAACTTGAAATTGATAAAGATCAAAGCATAATCATAAGTCACTTTATTATATTCACATATCCAAGCAATCACAAGAGGCTTAGCCTCTCATGGCTAACGAGTTCATGACAACAGAAATGATTAAATAGTAAACAAGAGACATACGGATTGAATTGTTCAAATGGATTACACAAGTGTCACAAGTAACCAAGATCTCGACACCAACAAGTGTTGACATAAATAATGCATAAAAACATTATTTATATTTTTCGATATCTATATGTTTTGACGATCACAAAATGTAAAATCATCAAACGTAAGATTACTACGTAAACAAGTATTAAGCTAGTTTATATCATTATATCCAATTTAATCACTTAAGGTATGGATAAACAAGTGCTTAATACATCTCATGATCAAAGGGGCATTTAATTAATTAATACAAAGTTTATTTAATTATATAAACATATTATATATTTTTGAAAAACACTTTTGGTAATAAAGAAAAATGTTATAATCATACTAAATATATGAATTCAAATTTTTAACCAAAATCAGTTAGTTTTTCACCAAATAAACTTTCCCCACTAAGAGACAAGTTTTCTGGCCGTTACAGCTGGGTGGCCCCCTTAATAATAAGGGGTGGTCCCCTTAAAATTAAGGGGGCCGACCATGATTTAAGGGGACCGGCCAGGCTCCTGTGTCAGAAACTCTCAGAATTTTTCTCCTATAAATACCACCTTAATTCTGGAATTTTGACCTACCTTTTGCACAATAATTTCAGATCTAAAACTCTCTAAACATCTTCTAAAATCCTTTGATCATTTGATTACTAATCCTTGTTTCAAGTGATTTAATCCCTTCTCATCCATCCTCATCCAAAGTGCAAAAGAAGAACACTCCTTCTACAACTAAGTTCAAGAAGCATTGAAGAGTAGTTGTGTATATTGTGTATATTATTTGTGAAGTTGTGTTGTGCTTGTAATTAGTAGTTTAGAAGAATTAGAAGTTGTGTAGGTAGAAGAAGTTGTTTAGTAGTGAAGTAGTGTAGTTGTGAAGAAGATAGGTGTGAAGTAAATTGATGTGAAGAAGATAGGTGTGAAGAAGAAAGGTGTGAAGAAGATAGGTGCGAAGTAGATTGGTGTGAAGAAGTTGTGATCAAGTTGTGACGTAGTTGTGGTGTGTAAATTGGTGTGTAAGGTTTTCTCCGCCATAAGGGAGTTTGTTGACATAGTGAAGAAAACTCTCGAGTAGGTGACTCGGGGAGTGGAGTAGGAACAAGGAAGGTGACCTTGTAGCCGAACCACTATAAATCCTTGTGTTGTGGTTTGATTTCTCCAACTCTTTTCATTACTTACTTATTTACCTATATTATATTAGCTTAGTTAGTTAGTAACTTTATAATTGTTCATATAGTGCAAGTATTGAGATCACATAAACTAGAATCGAAGTTTTTAAAACAAACTTGTTTTTATAAATTTTAAAAGGACGTAAAACTATTCAACCCCCCCCCCCCCTTCTAGTTTTCCACAACAAGTATATAACACCTCTTGCTCTACTCGTTCACGTCTGGCTATGGCTCAGGATCACGTAGCACTTCTTATCTTGACTTATTGAGAATTGGTTGTTGAGTGGAGAATTCAAATGCTTGCAAATGAGCTCTATTTATAGGCTTCTGATGTCCAAAGTACGGCGTACTTTGATTGTGAGTGCGGCGCACTTAGCTATTTTCTTGGCGCCAAAATTTCATAAATGCAGAGGAAGTACGACTCACATCGGATATAAAACCGGCGTACTTTTATTTAATATAACTTATTGACTTCCTTTGACCGAGAGGACAAGTGCGGCGCACATTGCTGGAAAACCGGCGCACTTGCTAGGAATATATAGACTTCTTATTTCTTTGCTTCGAATGATGAGATAGTTGTTCTTTTCAATGTTTCTTGCTTCCGAACATCTGAAAGTGAACCTGCATTCATTTCATGTTATTAAGTACCGAAAGTTTACACTAAATGATCATAAAACATATAATATAATGCTTGAGAAATATATATAATTAGAGCGTTATCAATACTTCATAAACAAAGGTTATGATGGGAAGAAATAGAATTGTATTGGGCACGTGTCCACTCACTAAATGAAGTAGGCACCTATTTATTAGTTATCTATTATAGAGTTAGATCACATGAGAAATATAACTAAGATGATAAAGGTGAGAAAAATAAAAAGAAATCATTGTTAGGTCAATTGAGTTTCTAATGGTCTCTGTTTAGATTTAAATACAAAATAGTCTAAGTAAAAAAGACTTGTTGATGATGAAATCAGTGAATGAGTCAAGTAGGCTCTTTGATAATAGGGGTGTATAGAATTCGGGTTTGACTCATAAAAACTGAACCGAACCGAAAAAATTGAACCGAAATCGCCAAACCCGAATCGAATTAAATATTTGGTTTTCGGTTTAGTTATGGTTTTGGTAAAATGAAAACCGAACTGAACCAAAAACCGAATTCACACACACACACACACACACACACACACACACACACACACACACACACACATATATATATATATATATATATATATATATATATATATATATATATATATATATATATTTTCTATACTTTTATTCAAAAAAAAATTAAAACTCTTTCATAGTATTAATATAATATTTTTAAGCTTTAATTTCCTTTTTTTTCAAAACATCTATATAATTAAAAAAATAAATAATTAAAATTGTGTAATTCGGGTTATTCAGTTATCTTCCATTCGGTTTAATTCAATTTGAATTCGGTTCGGTTCGTTTTCGATTTTAACCATGAAAAAAATAACCAAACTTACTGAATCGAATAACCTGATAATCGAACCGATGAACACCAATAGCTGATAATGAAATCAACGAGCAATCTTAGTGAAGTTCAAGTCAAAGACATCGTCCAGGAAGTCGAAGATTACTTGGAGACATACTTTCTAGTTGATACGGATCTCAACTAGTATGTAACTATGTATTTGGAATACGCTGATGGATAAAGGTTCATCAGGGGTTGATAATACCTCGATGAACTTAATCAACTCTCTGACTTCCCAACAGAGCATAGCTCGAAATCTCGTAAGTGTTTAGGCGGGACTTTTCAAGAAAGCAAAAAAGCGGGATAAAGTGTCTTTTGTACAAAAGTCAGAGCAAGTACGAGTTGGTAAAAAAGGAGTGAAGAGTTATGTACCGTTCACAAAAGCATGGTTGTCATGTTTCCAAGAATATAAGCATTTAGTGGAAGGTGTACTTCTGCAATTGAAGTTTCACACGTCTCAACAACCCCACTAACAAGATACCTCATAATCACTACAAAAGAGAATGTTGGTCGAGAGTAAATGTCACCACTTCACGTATTTATTGTTGTGTTAATTGAAGTGCATTTACTCTCATGAATTTACAGTATGTCACTCATCTTATTAGAGAGACCTCATAAGTTCACTCGCAAACTTAAATACATGTTTAAGTTTGCGTGGTTAGAGAGTATCACTATTGTCATTAAACAAGTATATATTCCGTAAAGCACTTTGTAATTCTTTAGTTTATTCAATAAAGATTTACACGTTTGAAAATAAAATACTTGTGTTTGGGTTTACTTAATTGTCATATACTTTAGTTCCACTGTCCTCCATTCCAAACACCTCCTATTCCTATATCTCTTCTTCTTTACCACATACTTCCCCCTTCTCAATAACTACCATCCCTTTCAGAACCTCATTATTCTTACTAACATCACTTACCCGTTATAGGCCCATCAAACTTCGCCGGAATTCTCACTCGCTGTTTAGATGACCGGCGAGATGGCAACATTATGAATATAAAGAACATAATAAATGCCATCTGAATTAAGAAATATAATAGAAACACAATAAATCTACTATACTCACACGATTTGATAAAACAATTTGTTGTTTTATTAAAAAAAATCACGAAAAAAAATTTAAACCAATAGAACTATGAATTATACAATTCTGCATCGATGTATTGGATTAGATTTTAAAAATATGTAGAAAATGATGAAGAAATCAAGGTTTTAATGACGGAAATGAAGGTAAAATATCGCGGGAAAGTTTGTTATGGTTTATTAAAGGAAATATAATTTTTTTCATATGCAAATCTCACTAATGATTGAGTTAACGTTTTTTTCTTAAATATTACAAGTTCCGTCTAGTAGCACCGTGCCATCGAATAAAAGCTAAATGATAATCAATGTGTCTCGTAATAAAAGTAATTGCTTTCAAATTTCTACAAAATTTTATTGGATGCCAAAGTAAACATTAGGGAGAATTGCATATATACCCACTAAAACTCAAAAACTTGCATATTTACCCAAAATACAAGTTTTCAATGCATGATGTACAATGCAAGTTAAGCATGATTTGGGTATATATGCAAATATGCAAGTTTTAGTGGGTATATATGCAATTGCCCCTAAACATTATTGTTGTTGTTGTTTGTTTTTTGTTTTTGTTTTTGTTTTTATTTTTATACTTTGAAACCAAACAACAAACCCGCACAGATTAGCCTCACATTCACAAAATAAATTAGCGAGGGAGCGCACATTATCCCCAAAATATGTATTTAAAAAAATAAAAAATTAACCCGTATTAAAACCTCAAAATTTTTTATTTGTTAGTGCAAAGGTGAATTTTATTAATGACAAACAACTTGACATCAAAATAAACATAAAACTGAATTTGGACATTCCCAAATAAGATACAAGACTAAACTATTATCAACCGATATCAGACAATCCATCCACTATATCTGACCCTCTATTATAACCCCCAAAAATTTTTATTCCAATCATTTCATTACACCTTCACTTTCACGCACACAAAAACACACTATTTTCATACACACACCACCTGTCTGTAATTCATGGCGGACGATAAACAGATTAACACCGTCAGAAGAAGCATAAAACGAAAACTAGAAGACTTAACCGTTATCGATTCATCATCCGAACAACAACAGGAAGATCTGTTGATCGGAATCCGTGAGTTAATTGAAGTACTGGAGAGTAATTCTTCGGATCGTGCCCTAATTAGAATCTCTATTCAGACTTTATCTAAGCTTGCCAAAAAAAGTATAAATTTGACATATTATACTTTTTTATTTGATATTTTATAAATTGCATGTATGTGTTCGGATTGTTAAATTTTGATTAAATATTATTGATCCGAGCTTGTAAATAACGGTATAAATTTGTGTTATTATTTTATGTTTCTCAAATTTATGTAAGTTTGTGTATTAATTGTATGTTATTGGTACGGAGTGTTAATGTTTGAGTATATTGATTATGATTATTATTATTATCTGAGCTTGTAGATGGCGTTATAAATTTGTGTTATTGTATTATGTTAATCGAATTTATATAATTTTTTTTGTCGTTTTTGTGTATAAATTTTGTATCGCTGTTATTGTCTGAGCTAGCGAATAACGGTATAATTTCGTAACAATATTCTGATTTTATATACTTTTGATTTAATTTTGTATCGTTTTTTGCGGTTAATATGTGTGTGGACGTGTAGTTATTATTTTAGGTTTTGTTAGTTTTAGGTAACTTTTGATTATGTAATTGTGACAGTGTATATTTGTGTATATTAACTGCATGTTAGTGTTCAAATTTTAATTTCGAGTATTTTTTATGTCTATGATTTAGTAATGGTATTCTGCTTTTATATACTTTTAATGTGATTTCGTATGGCTTTTTGTGGTTAATTTGTGTAGTTGCTATTTTAGGTTTTGTTAGGTCTAGGTACTTGTGATTTATGTAATTGTGACGGTGAATTTGGTATATCATTTGCATGTTTTGTTTGATTTGGAGTGTACGCTGTATCCGATTTTGTATCAATTTTAGTGAAAACTTTTGTAAGTATTGCTTTAGTTACGTGTTAGATAAAATTATATAAATTATGTTGTTATGATTTTGTTATTAGAATTTATAGAAATTTTATATACTAACGGAATATTATTTGTATTAAAAATTGAGTATATTGATTATTATTATTGTCTGAGCTTGTATATAACAGATTAACAGTGTATGTACGTGACTATTGTTTCGAGGTTTTTAATTTATGTTGTGTTAGTTTGATTTCTATTGACTTTTGCGGATATGTCGTATGTAATTGTGCTGGTGAATTAAGTATTTAATTTCGAGTAAACGCTTAAGCTGAATTTGGTTTTGGACTAATGGCACCAAAATGTATCATAGTTGTCACTTATTCCTTTTATATGTATCGAACTTTTTTTTTTTTTTTTTTTTTTTTTTTTTTTTTTTTTTTTTTTTTTTGCTATTGTGTGTACTAAACTTGAATTTTTAGGCATTTTTGTGTACTTTATGACTATTTTGCCCCTCATTTTATTAACTCGGGAAGGGCAAAATGGTCATAAAGTACACAAGAATGCCAAAAAAATCAAGTTTAGTACACATAATAGCAAAAAAAAAAAAAAAATAGTTCGATACATATAGAAGGAAATCATGACAACTATGATACATTTAGAGGCCATTAAGCCCTTTTGTTTTTTGTAATTTTTGTGATAGATTTAGGTTTTTGTAAAATATGTGATTCTGTTGGTGAACTGTTAATGTATTAGTATTTGCATAATCTAAATTATGAGTCCATGTTATTGTATGATTTTGATTTTTTTCTTTTGGAAGGCATTAGTATTATTTTGATATTGTATTGATTTTACGGATATTTGTATATATCGTGTTCAATGTATTGTGCTGGCCGGTGAATATTCTATATTAAGTGTGTGTTGTTAGTATTAGACTATTAGATATCGAGTAGAAGTACTGTGTTAATCTGACTTAGTTTTGTATACTTTTTGTATTTATTGCTTTAGGTTTTATAGATCATATGATTCTGCTGGTGAATTGCTAATGTATTAGTATTTGCAAGTTCTATCAACTTTCGAGTTCACGTTATGTTAAGCTGTTAGTAATTTGTATTTGTGTTGATATGATTCGGTTTGATTTTGTGTATACCTTTTGTATTTATTGCTTTAGGTTTTGTGTTTGATTTAACTTCTCGTGGTGATACGCCGTTTTATTATTACTGTGTATTGTTTTTGTGTAATATTTTGGTCTATAATTTGTGTAGTTAATGTGTTTTATGTAAGTCTGCCGGTTAATTTTGTGTATACGTTTGTGTTATTATCTGAGGGTGCAAAAAGCTATATACATTTGTTACATTATTTTGAAATAAACAATTTATGGTGTTTTAATTTGATATCATATACATTTTGCGTAAATTTTTTATAGTTGCTGTGTTAGGTTTAGGTTTTTGTGGTATATTGTATTGATGTAGTATGTGAATGATCTGTTAAATTGTGTTAATGTGATTATGTTCCGTTTTTGTGCTTACCTTTTGTAGCTATTGTGTTAGATTTAGGTTCACTCTGATTTCGTTTTTGTGTTGATTTGATTCATATTGTTTGTAACGTATAATATTTGTAGTTATTGATTAAGGTTTTTGTGGTTCGTTATTGGCTTATTGTGGTGGTAAATTGTTGACATATTCATAGGATGTTCTGTTTTGCGTTTACACCGTGTTAATCTGTTTTTCTTTGAATTTTTTTGTATAATTTCTGTAGTTATTGTATTTGGTATTGTGCTAGATTTAGGTCTTTGTGGTTTATGCTATTATTAAGGCGATTTGTTAATGGATTTATACTTTCTCTGATATATTTATATATGTAAATCACTGATTATACTGTGTTTATCGTTTGTCGTTTTGGTGAGTAGATGCTGTAGTGCTGACGAAATATTTTATATTCAATGCATCCCTAGTGTTGTTTTTAGATTCTACTTTCAATGAATAGTCTCTGTTTCTTGTATTGGATTTTGGGATTTGTCCAAATCCTTTCCTATATACTTAAGATGTACCTATGGTTTTTGAAGATTAATATATTTCACCTTTGCACCCAAAAAAAAAAAAAAAAAAAAAAAAAAAAAAACATAATTTCATTAATTCGTAGTTATCGTCATTAAGTTTCGCGTTTTGGATTAATTGCTCTTTTTCACTAATTCATCTGTTGCGTGTTTGTATATGTATGTGTTACTTGACTAATTTTGTTGTTGCAGTGAGTAGATGTTGTTCTGCTGTTGAAATCTGAATGTATTCATTGCATCTTCTTTTAAATTTTGTGTTTAGATGTTGCTGTTACTTTTTCATATGTATATAATATGTAATTTTGTCTATTTGTAGCCAAGTAGCGATCACCGTGTAATTTTGTTTTTCTCGTTGAGTAGCAGATGATGCTTTGTCTTATTGTGGCTAAGTTTGATGATTTTAGGTGGATGTCTAAACTTTTCATTTTATGTGTTTGTAGAGGATAATGTGAACTTGCTCGTCGGATCTGGTGTTGTTTCAGCACTAGTGAAGCATCTTCAAGAGCCACAGTGGCCAAATGAGGCTGTTACTAGTTTTGATGAGTTTGTTACTGGTTCTAGGCCGTTAGAGCTTGAGGTGGAGAAAGGCAGTGCATTTACTCTTGGTCTTCTTGCCATTAAGGTAGTTATTATACTAAACATCTTTGTGAAATATCTTTTGATACATAGATGCGTTTCAATCCGGCTACTAATCTGTATACTTTGAAGTTATAACCTTGTAGATTGTTATAGCGTAGTATCTGAACCGAAAGACTTTTTGCAATGATTGTCTAGAAACCAATCCAAAAACATTAGCTATTAGTGGGACCTTAAGTACTATTTGATTGAAGTAGTAGGTGTCGTTACAGTGAATAATTTATTAACTATACTGTGATTGTAATAATTGGGACATCATTGAACAGTATGTACCTATTTAGCTGTCAAGACATCATTCAATAAACAACTCTAAACACATGGAAAGTTTTGTGACGGTCCTAATAAGGTTTTTTATTTTTATTTGTTTATTTTTTTTGCGGTGAGTTGGTGAAAGTAGAACTGGAGGACATAACTTTGCTGCTATTGCAAAGGTGACAGAGGTTCTTGGTAGCATGATGTATAAATAGAAGGCTTGGGCTATCATTTTACTAAGGAATAATGAACCTTTGCCATATTCAACGCTTAACACACTGCTAGGGAATTTTTGGGTAAAAGGGATGTTTCACCAAAAAACATTGAAGTACAAAGGATGAGGGTGACTCCCTCATCTCAGTCCCTAAGGACACTTACAGACTCTCCTATAGGAATGAAACATCATTCCTATAACATACAATATAAGGGTGACGAGCCACACTTATAACTAATAATTGAACATTAAACTACAACAACTATAAGAGAAAACATAAGTGCAAATCAAGTAGACTCTTGAATCTTCAAATCGTCATAGTAGTCCAAACTTCCATAATCATCTTCATAGTCCAACAAACCATGCTTCAAAAGAATCTGAATTAGAGCATATGTGTGATAACCTGGAGATGAACATACACAAAGAGGCCAAGAGGTAACAACACCCCCCCCCCCCCCCCCCCCCCCCCCCCACCAGCTCAAAGACAATCCACTAAGTCCCAAGCACCACGTATGACCAAAAACAGAACCATACTTGTTTCTTCAATGACTTGGAATTGCCACTTCCCCACTTCTACATGCCATAACGATTCTAACAGCCATAAGCATCAAAATCAATGAACCCATGTGCTGGACCATGTAGCAACGATCATAGGGCTTGATGAACCCTAACTTCCAATGCCATGATCACCCCATCAAACAGCCAAGTAGTAACAATATCAGAATGATTAAGGCCACCATGCAACGAACCAGATCCAATAACATGATAAACATGTACACGTACAGGATCAAATCACAACCAAACGATCAAATGAGTTTTTGAATAAGAACCCGCAAACTTAACTTCCAAGTGAACAACAGCACACAAAACATCTACCCACTGCTAGGGAATTTGTATAGGTTAGGGTGTATCTTGCACATTCATTTTTTGTCATTCTGTGTTTATATCCTTGTCAAATTTCTTGTGACTTACCATGGTTTTTATAGTCAAATGGTTGTAAGCCATTAACACAACCACTATCAAGTAGGTTATGATGGTTCTTCTAATTGAAAATTGGTCCATTCTTATACTGTTGAGATGAGAAACCTATAGAAAAGTTAATCGTGCTTGATATCAGAAATTGGGTCAAACCTGCTGAAGCACGTTGTGTTTTTTTTAATGGAAAAAAACTCAGGAATAGATTTAAAAATTAATGTTGAAATTCTTAAAACTGTAATAGCTACACATTTTCACTGAACAACTAAATAAGTGATATGCTTTTGTTTGAAGCCTGAGCATCAACAACTCATAGTTGATGCTGGAGCGCTACCTCATCTTGTGACTCTGCTTAAAAGGCACAGGAATAACCGAACTTCTCGAGTAGTCAATGGTGTCATAATAGAAGCTGCTGCTGCAATCACCAACCTTGCTAGTAGAAATGACAGTATCAAGACTCGTGTCAAGTTAGTCTTCTTTTTTGCTTCACAGTTGTAATTCAGGTATTATTTTGCTTTCCTCTCACCACATTTCGTTTTTAGGGTTGAAGGTGATATTCCACCTCTTGTTGCATTATTAGAATCCAATGATGCAGAAGTGCAAAGGGTTGTATCAAGGGCCTTGCGTACACTAGCTTTCAAAAATGATGAAAACAAAACCCAGGTGATGCTTATGTGGGCTAAGTGAACCTGTTTTTGAGATCGATAATGATATTTATATAACGTATTTTTGCATTATATGCAGATAGTGGACCATAACGCTCTTCCCACTCTCGTTTTAATGCTTCAGTCAGAAAATATTAGCACACACTATGAAGCAGTAAGTACTATACCATTTCTAAAAAATGAAACAATGTCAATACGTGTATGTAGGTTTGTATTAACTTCTGAATTGTTTCTTAGGTTAGTGTAATTCGCACTCTTGTTAACTCATCTCCAAAAATAAAGATGGATGTTCTTCATGCTGGAGCACTGCAACCTCTAATTAAGTTGCTCAGGTATGTTTACTCTTTTCTACTATATCTATGTGTGTATGTCTATGGTGTATACATATGCATTTCTAGTATACGACCATGTCCCCTTAATGCACATAGAAAGTGTCTTGGGATGGTAGAAAGCTTTTCCTAAATTTAGTAAAGTCATATGTTATCTAGTTTAAGCTAACTTGCACTTTCGGGCTTCTTTAACTTCTTACTTTTTTGTCAATAGTTCAACCTGCTTAGAGAGCCAAAGAAAAGCTGCCCATATTCTTAGACAGTTCGCTGCTGCTGCTGTAAGTGACAATAACTGTTACTTTATTGTCTACCTATACAGGTTAACTAACTATGAAAAGTAGTTTTATTGATCAACCACTTTCTAATTGTTATTGTAGTTCCCTATTCCATGACTTGTTTTAAGAAACAAAGAGTAAAAAGCTTTAAATGCAATACAGAAAGATAAACTTTTTAATTGTATATTTCTTGTTAGAATGAATCAAAAAATTACGAAATGTTATGCGGATAAACAAGTTGTGTTGTTTCTAATTTAAAGGAAAAACTCGGGAGTAGATTTGAAGTCCATAATCATTGAAAATTAATGTTGAAATTGTAAAAACTGTAATAGCTACATATTTTCACTAAATAACTAAATCAGCAATATGTTTTGTTTAACAGCCTGAGCATCAACAACTTATAGTTGATGCTGGAGCGTTACCTCATGTTGTGGCTGTGCTTAAAAAGCACAGGGATAACCAAAATTCTAAAGTAGTCAATTGTGTCTTAAGGAAAGCTGTTGATGTAATCACCTGGTTAGTTTTCTTTTTTGTTTCACAGTTGTAATTCAGGTACTCTGTATTATTTTACTTTCCTCTCACCACATTTCGTTTTTAGGGTTGAAGGTGGTATTCCTCCTCTTGTTGCATTATTAGAATCCAATGATGCAGAAGTGAAAAAGGTTGCAGCAAGGGCCTTGCTTATAATAGCTTCCAAAAATGATGAAAACAAGACACAGGTGATGCTTATGTAGGTTAATGGAACTTGCTTTTGAGATCAATAATTATATTTTGTAATAACATATATTTACATTATATGCAGATAGTGGACCATAACGCTCTGCCCACTTTTATTTTAATGCTTCAGTCAGAAGATAACACCATACTCTATGAAGCAGTAAGTACTATATCATTTCTCAAAAATGAAACTGTGTCAATATGTTTATGTAGCTTTGTGATAACTTATGATTGGTTTCTTAGGTTAGTGTAATTGGCTGTCTTGTTGACTCATCTCCAAAAATAAAGATGGATGTTCTTCATGCTGGGGCACTGCAGCCTCTAATTAAGTTGCTCAGGTACGTTTACTATTTTTACTATTATGGCTAGGTGTTGATCACTACAACTGAAGGATTTGGTTCGTGAAGGATTTACATCCCGACTTTGCAGTTTAGAAAGTTTGAAACTGATGCAGTTTATCTAAAACGAAATGTTATGGCGGTTTGGGTTTAGTTTAGATTGCAAGTTTTTGCTACTTCTAAAAAAGTTCAGTTAAGTTTGTCGCTACAATATCTATGTGTGTGTTTCTTTTAACGGCGGATATTATATAAAGCAAAACTAGCAAGAAGCTAGACAAAAAAACGTGATTACATAGTTTTTGTACGAGCAAGTTTTGGATCGATGATCCACTCAAACCAATTAGAAATGAATTTCCTATTTCGATGAAGGATCCAAGTGTGTGAAAGGATTTTTATCTCCTCACTTAACGTGTCTTTCCTTGGTCTTTTTGCATCAAAGCACAACCGGTTTCGGTACCTCCAAATGATCCAAAACGTTGTTTGAACAACCGCATCAAATCATATCTTTCCTAACGTTTGAAATGGGACCGAGTCTCCCCACTTGATTAAGCTAGAAAGGTCCTTTGGGTAGTTATCCAAGCGCCACAATATCTCTGTGTGTATGTCCATGGTGTATACATATGTATATCTAGTATACTATGTACCCTTAATGCATGTAGAAATTGTCTTTGGGGCGGTAGAAAGTAGAAACCCAGTCTCAAATTTAGTAAAGTTATTTGTTCTCTAGTTTAAGCTAACTTGCCGTTGCTCTTGTGCAAACTCGCTTCATCTTCTATTGGGCTTTTTTTAACTTCTTAATTTTTTGTCAACAGCTCAACTTCAACATGGTTAGAGAGCCAAAGAATCACTGCCTTGCTTCTTGTACAATTCGCGGTTGGTTGCTTAAACTGTTACTTTATCGTCCACCTTTAGTAACACGCTAACTAACCATGAAAAATGGTTTTATTGATCAACCACTTTCTATTGGCTATTGTAGTTGCTTATTGCATGACTTGTTTTAAGAAACAAATTAAGAGTAAAAAGCTTTAAATGCAATACATAAAGATAAACTTTTTAATCGTATAACTCTTATTAGAATGAATTGAAGAATTACAAAGTGTTATGCGGATAAACACTTGAGACACCATTTGGCACTAAATTGGCCGAACTATCTCCCCTTATCTGAATATAAATTATACTAAGTTAAATTATTGTTAGTGTGCAACATATTCTTCTTACTAATAATTTTGATAAGCACATAGTTGATTACTTGGGAACAATCTCACTAGCAGTATGTTAACCTTTGTGATATTCAATGCTTAACATACTGCTTGTCTGCTAGGGAATTTGTATAGGTTATGGTGTATCTAGCACATTCTTTTTGTCATTCTGTGTTTATATACTTGTCAAATTTCTTTGTAACTTACCATGGTTTTAATAGTCAAATGGTTGTAAGCCACATTAACACAACCATTGTCAAGTAGGTAGGTTATGATGGTTCTTCTAATATAATCGGTCGATTCTTATATTGTTGAGAGGAGAAACCTTATAGAAAAGTTAATCCCGTTTGATCTCAGAAATTGGGTCAAACTTGTTCCTGGAAGCACGTTGTGTTTTTTTTAAAGGAAAAACTCAGGAATAGATTTGAAGTCCATAATCATTGAAAATCAATGTTGAAATTGTTAAAACTTTAATAGCTGCACATTTTGCACTGAACAACTAAATCAGCGATATGCTTTGTTTAACAGCCTGAGCATCAACAACTCATAGTTGATGCAGGAGCGTTACCTCATCTTGTGGCTCTGCTTAAAAGGCACAGGGATAACCAAAATTCTCAAGCAGTCAATGGTGTCATAAGGGAAGTTGTTGATGCAATCACGAACCTTGCTTTTGACAATGATAGAAGCAAGATTTGTGTTAGGTTAGTTTTCTTTTTTGCTTCACAATTGTAATTCAGGTATTATTTCCTCTCATCACATTTCATTTTAGGGTTGAAGGTGGTATTTTCCCTCTTGTTGAATTGTTAAAATCCAATGATGCAAAAGTGCAAAGGGCTGCAGCACGGGCCTTGTGTATATTAGCTTCCACCAATGATGAAAACAAGAGACAGGTGATGCTTATGTGGGTTAATTGAACATGTTTTTGAGATCAATAATTATATTTTATAATAACATATATTTGCAGATAGTGGACCATAACGCTTTGCCCGCTCTCGCTTTAATAATGCTTGAGTCAGAAGATACTAGCATACAATATGAAGCAGTAAGTACTATACCATTTCTCAAAAATGAAACAATGTCAATATGTTTATGTAGCTTTGTGATAACTTCTGAATGGTTTCTTAGGTTACTTTAATAGGCAATCTTGCAAACTCATCTCCAAAAATAAAGATGTATGTTCTTCATGGTGCATTGCAGCCTCTAGTTAAGTTGCTCAGGTATAGTCACTATTCTTTACTATTATGGGTAGGTGTTGATCACTACAGTTGAAAGATTTGGTTTTTGAAGGATTTAGTTCCCGACTTTGGAGTTTAAAAAGTTGGAAAATTCATGCAGTTTATGGAAAACTAAATTTTATGGAGGTTTGGGTTTTCTAAAAAAGTGCAGATAAGTTTGTTGCTACAATATCTATGTGTGTATGTCCATGGTGTATACATATGTATTTCTAGTATACCATGTACCCTTAATGCACATAGAAAGTGTCTTCGGATGGTAGAAAGCCTTTCCCATATTTAGTAAAGTTAATTATTCTCTAGTTTAAGCTGACTTGCAATTGCCATCGTGCAACCTCACTTCATCTGATTTCGGGCTTTTTTAACTTGTTACTTTTTTGTCAACAGTTCAACCTGCTTAAAGAGCCAAAGGAAAGCTGTGTTGCTTCTTGGACAATTCGCTGCTGATACTGACATGAAGGTTGGTTGCTTAAACTGTTACTTTATTGTCCACGTATGGTAATACGCTAACGAATAACATTGAAAAATGGTTTATTGATCAACCACTTTCTATTGGTTATTGTAGTTCCTTATTGCATAACTTGTTTTAAGAAACAAAGAGTAAAAAGCTTTAAATGCTATACATAAAGATAAACTTTTTAATCGTATCTCTTATTAGAATGAATCAAAGAATTACAAGGTGTTATATGGATAAACACTTTTTTTTTTTTGGTTACCTGGGTTTTTGACTCGACATGCGAGCAGACTACTCCCAAGGCGATTACACTTTTGGATAGCCCGGAGTCGGCGCAGGTAAACCTCCGTAGCCACCAAGGGGATTAAGTTTCTCCATGTGGGATTCGAACCTTTGACGTCCACTTTGGAAGGCTGGTATTCTTACAGCTCGTCACCCTTTTTGGTTATGCGGATAAACACTTAATTGAAAGACAATAAGCTTTGCACTATGATCGCAAACTCAAACAAAGGTTAGAGTTTGCAAGTGAACTCTTTGATTGGATCGGGGACTAAGACGAGTTCAAATGAGAGTAAATGCTCTTCTTAAATGATACAATAAATGTGGAAGAGATAGCATTTACTTTGGCCAACATTCTTTTTATATAGGAGACAAACGTGAGGGTTGTTTAGCCGTGTCAAGCATTTAATGGAGAGTTATATCTTTCATTAAATAGCTTCTATTCTTGATTCTTGGAAACACAACCTTACTTTAGTGAACACTTCTAACTCTTTTTATGGGTGAGCACAAATACTGATAAAAACCGAATCAAAAACGAAAATTCCGAGCTGAAAAAACCGCCCCAATTGACAAATCGATGGGGGTGGTTTTCATCTTTATAAAAACCAAATGTTAGGTGCGGTTTTTGGTTTCATATGAAAAACTGAACCGAGAAAGCGATAGTGTTGTTATTAAGAAAAGCAATAGTGTTGTTATTATCTATAGAAAAAGATGTTGATAATTATTTTCAAAGATTTGAGTAACTAAATTTATCAAGAAAGCGGTAGTGTTGTTATTATCTATAGACTCAAATTTGATCCATTTTCATATTTTATCTTTGTGTTTTAGAAAATCGTGTTCTTTAAATGACTTTGTGGATGAAAAACGCAAAGACTTGCTTTTTATATTTTAGATTTTTGTTTGGTTGTTTTGTACTTTGTTTTGTAGGTTTGGATTGTTTGACATTATGGTTCGTTAATTGTAAACTTTATAGGAGATGAAAATTTTGCTATGTAAGGAATAAAAAAAAAATAAAAAAAATAAAAAATAAAAAATAAAAAAATAAAAAAAAATAAAAAATAAAAAAAAAAACTGAACAGATTCGATGTCAAAAACCGAAAAAAATTGAACCAAACAGTTTGTAGTTCTCAAAAACCAAAATATACGGATTGTTTTTGGTTTTAGCATAAAACCGCCCCACCCCGGCCGTGCTCACCCTTCTGCCTTTTCACCAATTCGTACTTGTCTTGACTTTCTCAAGGATGCACTTTTATCCTGCTCTTTTGCAATCTTGAAAAGTCTCACCTAAATTGGATTAGAGAGCTGATAGGTACATTAGGGCATTGTCGAACCTTTGTCCTTCAACTTCTAGTTCCATAGACATACTAGTTAACTCCGCATCAGCTATAGAGTATGTCTTCACGTTATCTTCGATTCCTTGACTATGTCTCTCACTTGAACTTCGCTGAGGTTGCTCTAGACCATTGGGCACTGAATTGACCCAACAATCTCCTTCTTTTTGAATATAAAGTATGCTAAGTTAAATTATTGTTAATGAGCATACAACTTCTACTTACTAAGAAAGGGAAAAAAAAATGAAGTTTTATTAAGGATTACATAGAAACATTACATCAGCCCTAAGCCTCTCTAGTTTCTTCACTTTCTTTTTTGCCTCTTCAAAGTCATCCCTGGACTCACTTGCCTAATGCATCCTGAGAGTTCTGATGAAGTCTAATCAGTTGAGCTGATTATATTGGTTAAGGAAGAACACCAGAGGCTCAAGCACAACTAATCCATCTTCCACAACTACTCCTTCTGGTAGATTAAGAATTCTGTCACCACCAGCTACCTTAGGCGCTACTGTGAGAAGCGTTTTTCAAATTGAATCCTCTTCCTCTTTTTTTTGATCTCCCTTCTTTGGTGCAAGGAGATCTTTAGTAGTTCATGAGGTGGAGGAATGTTTAGCTTAGCAGCTGTATCTCTTACCCATCATGGATAAAGTTATATTTTTTCATCTAATGTCAGTCTTAACACTTCTAGATGCTCAACTTAGGGTAATAACGAACGAAAACCTGTTTAGGTTCGTCATTTTCTCATGACAGTTCTTTTAGGTTGTGTTTATCATGTTGTAGTTCATATCATTTATATGTTATTAAATCCTCATGTTTTGAGTTGCGTGTTTGCTAAATGTTTCTCATAATACCAGGACATACACAACCAATCGGGTATTGCCCATAGTGGTGGCATCGTTCCATTATTGGAACTTCTTGAATCTAAAAATGGCACTCTGCATGGTGCATTTACCTTTTATGGTCTTGCAGATAATGACATAACCTTAAATTATTAACAAGCAAAAGAGTTTATATTATATCTGCTAGCTACACCTTTTAACTTAATGTATATCCTTTTGTAGGATAATGTTGCTGATCTTATAAGTGTTGGCGGTGTTGAGAAGCTAATGGATGGTGAATTCATTGATCAAGTAAACTTTTTGACTACTGATGCCTTTCTGCAAACAGTTTTTTGTTTGTCTTTTATTGTTTTAAACAAGTTATTGCCTCCTTGTTTTTTCAGTCCTCACTTTAGATATCCTACTCTATATTTTAAGATCCATCTTTAGTTCCTTACTAGTTACTTATGGGACAACACTGATTTATGTATGAGTTGATGGTATTTGTGCAGCCAACTCGGGATTGTGTAGCAGAGATTTTGAGAACAATGGAGGACAAGATTCATGGAAAGGTAATTCTTAATTGAAAATTTTATGCTACTTTAAAATTCATCTCTGATATATTTTTCTAGACTGTTCTCAGAGTTGTGAACATAATAACTAAATTATCTTTTAATCCTTTTGCTTGATGTTTTCCTATCCCTGTTTCCCGAGACTCAAACGATCATACAGTATGTATGGGAGACTGGTGAGCTGAGAGACAAATAGTTTGTTTCTTCTACCGAGGGTGGTACATTTTTAGCTGCTTTTTGATAACAAATCTGGCTGTTTTGTTTTCGATAGGACTTTAGCAACACTCCAAGAAGATATATATATATATATATATATATATATATATATATATATATATATATATATATATATATATATATATATATATATATATACCCCTTTATCATTTCATTAGACTGTGTAGTTGCTATGCGATAAACCGTAAATTGTTGTATTCAATGCTAAAAATGCCTGGTTTGGGTTATCATTGATCTCAAATACGTGAAAATTTTTTTTTTAGCTATAAATGGAAATGGTTAAATGTATCTAGCAGATTGAAATTCACTGAAAGCTGTATTCTAATACGATAGCTATTGTAATCACACTTTGTACACTCATAGTTTATAAATTTACTAATTGGACCAAAAAGCGGTACCGGTCAACTTGTCTTGAACCATAGCTGTCTTGCCTTTTATCCAACCTGTTCGACAAACCTGTTTTGCCCCTCTAGTCTAAAATGTTCACTTGAGATGATCTTTCATATATTTATAAGGTTTCTACAGCATTCATAATATATATTGTTATATTCTGGTATCACCTGATCAATTATATCAATATTCTCCTAGCAGGTATTGAGCCATTTGTTGTACAAGATGCATAATGCTGAGAAAATTGTTCAAAAACGAATTGTCTTGGCTCTTGCTCATTTCTGTTCACCTGGCGATCAGGAAGCAATATTTGTTGATAATAATGGTACTCCAAACAACTTATTCTTTGTTAGATTTGACTGGCACACTACACATATCACTTATACAGGAGCCTCATATGTTGTGCTGTTGGTTTAATATAAACTTTGCAGGACTTGATCTACTTTTGGAGCTTATACAATCAGTTCACTCAAAGCATCAAGGAGATGGGTGTGCGGCTTTGTGTAGATTGGCTGAAAGCTACATCAGTTTCTCCTGTTGATGCAGGACCATCATCTCCAATATCCCAGGTTAGGCTTTTTAGTCTTCTAATTATTGGTTGTTATTCATCTAATGCTTGGGCATTTCATTTAATTGTTGATCAAAGATTAGTTTTTGGAATTGCTTTGCACGCATGTATTGAGTTTGACCACATTTACAATTTACAACACACTTAAGAAAGTGGGTTATCAGTTAAATCAATGAGCTTCGATTCTTTTAAACATCTAAGCCAGCGTTGTGACAAATAATGATTATAAAGTGCAGGTTCTAGAGCAATATTTTACTTGCTATTTCACAGTGAAAGGGTATGTTTGGTAAAATTAGATGTAAGCTGATGATTGTAAGCTTGCAAGCTGTTAAATGTTAACTGCTAGATGTAAGCTGATAACTGTTGGTTGCAAGCCGTAGCTTTTTGTTTTATAAACGTGTTTGGTACGTAAAAGGACACAAATATATAATTAAAAGCAAGTATAAAATATCTATACAAAATTACACTAATACTGTATTATTTTTACGATCTTACAAGCCTTAAATTTTTTGCTACTAATATAATTTCTTTTGAAAGAGTAAGCTTACGCTAATATTTTGAAATAATATGTTTTATATAATATCTTTTATAATACTAGTAATTATCTAAAGAATATAACTTCATATATTGTTTTAAGCATGAAGTCATTGAACCGAACTAATGTTATTCAATTAAAAGTTAAAAAGAAAAGAATGTTGGAGTTTCTGATTTATTAAAGTTGAAAAGAAAAGAAGACGACAATTTTTCTATTTGGCACCAAAAGTTGAAAGTTTAGAGTTAAGGGTACAAATGTAAATTACCATTCAAATAGCTCCACAAATTTAAAACGCTGATCTTATGAGCGTTTCATTTTCGAGATTTTTTGAATATATTAGAAGCTCCAACTATCCTAACCAAACAGGGCTTTTTGTTTTAACCAAGAGCTTTTTTTTCAAAATAAAAAGCAAACATCTCCTAAAAACCTCTAAAAAAAGTTGTTGCCAAACAGGCCCAAAGGCTTGTTGTTTAAAATGGAGTAGTAAAAGTTGAGCAAACTACTGACAAGTGTTTAATGTATTTTTCACTCTTTTCTGATATGCAACATACTTACCATAATATGCGTAGTTACATAAATGGTAAATGCATGGTAAGTATGTTTGCATCAATCGGTCAGAAAAAACGTTGCATATATTGGTAAAACGTAAATAGTACATGGCATTATCTTTCCAATCTTCTTGCATGATATAATCTTTTTAAAAAGCAGTCCACCTGAAGTAAAAGCTCTTGTTGCAGGTCTACTTGGGTGAGGAGTATGTGAACAACCCTATGGTTTCTGACGTGAATTTCATCGTTGAAGGTGGAAAACTTTTTTCAGCTGAGAAGAATATTTTGTGGCATTGTATTGAATGTCGTGGTTGATGTTTTGAATTTTCTTTGTATCAGGAAAACGGTTCTATGCTCACAGAATTGTTCTGCTTGCTTCTTCTGATGCATTTCGGGCCATGTTTGATGGTGGTTACAAGGTTAGTAGCAATGAACTTATATGGAACTGCATAATAACGGTAGCTTCCTTTTCTTTCATTCAATCATTTTGTCTTTGACATATTGAACAATGCGCTGTTAGGAAAGAGATGCTAAAGATGTCCAGATCCCAAATATCAGTTGGGAGACATTTGAGTTGATGATGAGGTACGTGTCTCATTTTGCGTTTACCTGATGGATGGTTTTCTTGATATATTTCGCGCATCTGGCATTTTGACACGTTTACATAGTGTCTTGTTATTTGACAAACCCATTTTATGCTTAAAAATACTGTTACAGGTTTATATATACTGGATCGATAGAGGTAAATATGGGAATAGCCAAGGATCTTCTAAAGGCTGCTGATCAATATCTTCTAGATGGACTGAAGCGACTTTGTGAGTACACCATGGCACAAGTGAGTTACCTATTCCTTTTCATCGACACCTGTTTTGATGTTTGTTATGCATATTATGTTAACATATGACTGTTTTTTCTATTTTCTTTCTGTTAGAATATCAAAGCCGACAACTTAGCACTCATGTACGCTTTATCAGAGACGTCTAATGCCGTGTCACTAAGAAATGCCTGCATTCTGTTTGTTTTGGAGCAGTTTGACGAATTACATTCTAAACCATGGTATGATTCTATATTATGCCGAAACATATTACTTGGTGACATTATAACCCACTTACTTAAAGTGTATTTTGGTTATCTTATACATGTAAATATGTAATGGGTCAAATGGGTTTTTTTTAAGGAAATGGTCAAATAGGTCAAATGAGCTCTTTGTTTTTTTGCACAAAGTCTTAATCATGTTAATGAAAAAAAAAAAATAGAATAATATAATTTTTTTATCATCATACTTAACGCTAATTTGTTATGGAATTATAGCAAGAAAATTTTTTCCTGACCCTCTTTACGTCTACAAAACATTACATGTTTGGCTCTCTTTCCCTTTTACGACATTCTGATAATAGCTAATACGTACACGTGGCTAAATTGAAATCAAAATTTTAGGTATGCCAGTTTTCTCGTCCAGATTTTGCCGGAGATCAGGAATTACTTTATGACAACACTTACCAATCCAATGAAGCCAAATCGCAAGAATAATAGGCCAACTTTTTTATGACTTACAAGAGATGTATAGAAATGCATTAATTGTAATTGAAGGGATGGTAATATCCTACCGCTAGGAGTTATGCTGAACTAAATTATAACTGGAAGTATGCACTGACCTATTCCTGTGCTTAATGAATCAGAAAACTTACTTTTTGGTTCTGTTTATGCATTATATTGGCATGATTTTACATGTTACCAGAAAATGAATCAAAATTGGCTTATTTTTGTGGGTCAAAACTGATGCGGAACATTAAACTTTGATTTGCTATTGTTTAAATTATTGACTGACTTGTCATGAAATATTACTGCAAAACAATATCATTATGATAAATTTGCTTTAGCAGGTTGTATGCTTTTACCCACTTGCTATGTTTGAGCCATTAGATTATTGTTTTGGTAGGTTTTCTTTTTGGGTAAAGGGGATTACCCTGGTAAAATATACATATTAACCACAAAAAATAAGTACAATAGAATGTGGCTCAATTATCACATTAACCTCAAGAAAGTGCTTGAACAACCGCTAAGCCGTTTGTGGCATGCCACAAAACGACCAATAACTAACTAAATACACTAACAAGAACACCAATAGGGAAAAACCACCTAATAGAACACATATCTCCGAATCTATCCAACTGCTGCTCATTAGGAGTAGTAAGCTAAAAGAGGCTGCCTCGTTAAAAAACATTCCCGGGAAAAACCAGTGGAAAAAACCCCAAAGAAGGAAAAAAGAATACGGCTCTCAATTGGCACTCCAATCTCGAACCATACACAACCAAAAGCATAGACGAACAATCTTTTAACCAACAATTCATTTAAGCATAACTGCAAAACGAATCATTTATTTGAATGCAAATCACCAAGCCTCCATAAAATCATGAACTGCGATTGAAACTTTATAGTTGTCGATTGCCTAAATTTGTCATTTAACCTTGCTTAATCTTGTACACATAATGAATAATTCAAGATTTTAAAATATTGAAAAAAGGAGCACCTATGAACAATCTTTTAATCAATTCAAAAATCAATCATCATACTTGTGATCCTAATTTTGTTAGACATGAAAGGAGCAATGTTTTTTTTGGATGTTAGGACTTAGGAGAGGTAATGTTCTTTGAATACATGAAGAGATTTTGACATTTGATTCATTTTGGCTCACAAAGTTGTCTATAAGAGGAAGGCTTCATTGCTTCATCTCATTATTACCTCCCATTCTAAACACATAAAAAAATTCTCCGAGTACTTGTAAGGTTATTATAGAGTTTGTGAAATATCTCCTAATACAAGAGATATAAAAGTGTTTTTCCATGTAATTAGAGGGAAGTGTAATTCCTAATTTTCTACATAGTGAAACGTATCTTTCCTTGACCGTAGTTTTTACCCTATTGGGATTTTTCACGTCAAATCCGTGTGCCATCTTTTATAGTGTTTCATATTTTAGTTGCAGGTTTGCTTTAATTAGGTATCACTTTTCACAACAAGTAGTATCAAGAGCTAAGGTTGGGTGTGTGTATACTTATTTATCGTATATTGTGTGGTTGTCACTAATAAGTGGACCCTCATATAAAAAGATAAGTAAGATTTTACTAACTCAAAAGGTGTTTGTTACTATTATCAACAAATAATAGTTTTTTCGAAAATAAGATTGTGATTGTCACTATGGCAACGAAATTTGAAATTGAAAAATTCAATGGGAGTAATTTCTCATTGTGGAAGCTAAAGATGAAAGCTATCCTAAGAAAAGATAAATGTTTAGCAGCAATTGATGAAAGACCAACAGAGGTGACGGATGACACTAAATGGGACGAGATGGACGGAAATGTTATTGCAAATCTTCATCTGGCATTAGCAGATGGAGTTTTGTCAAGCATAAAGGAGAAGAAAAGCGCAAAGGAGTTGATCATCTTGTTCGATTGTATGAGGCAAAATCACTCCACGATAAAATTTTCCTTAAGAGGAAACTATATGCTCCGTGCATGACGGAATCTACTTCAATGATTGAGCACGTCAATAGTTTGAATACTTTATGTTCACAACTCACTTCTTTGAGTTGTATAATAGAGCCACATGAATGTGCTAAAAGTCTACTTCAAATTTTACCTCACTCACATAACTAGCTCATCATCAACTTAACCAATAATGTACTAAGAGACTATCTAGTCTTTGATGATGTTGCAACCATATTCTAGAAGAAGAAAATAGGTGCAGCAATAGGGAGGACAGACATACCAGCTCAAGCCAGGTGAAGGATTTGATGGTGACGAGAGGGAGGTTATCGGATGGTGCCCCAGTGGGAGTTGCAATCATGGTAAATCTAAATCATGAAAGAAGAAGAGTTACAAATGCTATAAATATGGCAAGCCATGTCACTTAAATAAGGATTGTTGGGTTTTCAATACCTCTAATTTTCAAGAAATGTCGCTAGCACTTCAGAAGATGGGAACGCCTTGTGTTGTGAAGCAGCAGTGGCAAATAAAGGCATAAAGAGATTTGTAGATGTATGGTTATTTTATACAGGATATACTTTTTATATGACCGCTAAAAGATAAAGGTTTTATATAAATTAATCTCCAAATGCATATCCATTTAAAGTTGCAAAGATCATGAACTAAAAATCATTGAAATTGAAAGTAGCACGGTGAAGATGCATGATGGTACAGCTCGTAGTTTCGTAGTATTAATGATGTACAACACGTGGAGGGCTTAAAGAACAATTTATTATGTTTATGACAATTTGATGATCATGGTTGATTCGTTACAAAGTATATATGTAATATTATATTTTTGAAAAACACGGCCTCTTAGCCAATTCACTTTTAACCAAAGAGAATTAGCCAAAAAGTCAAAGAGAGACAAAACACAATATATTCCAGAAATATTGGATATTCCTGGTCGTTTAAAGTCCCAACAAAGTGTGAATAGAAAATCGTGTTCGGTTCGTGATCGAGTAATTTTGAATAATTGAGAAATTTGGATTTTATGACTAAAATTATAAAACATAAACTAAAATGCAAATAATAAGCATATAAAACAAATAAGCAAAGCACAAATAAGCTAAAATGCAAATAAACCTAAAAACGCGCACGTAACAGGAATTAACAAGCCTTAAAACCTAAAACTTGGAAAATTAACCCTAAAAATGTAAATTTATTTTTTAGAGCAAATGGCACAAAAAGGTACTAAAATTATGGTCTATTTCCAATCAAGTTACTCTTCTTTTTTTCTTGCATAAAAAGGTTCCCAACAAATTTTTTTGGCGGATTTGGGTTTTTTACTAACATTCGTTAACTCACTTCGTTAGTAAATTACATGTTTGGTCCTCGAGTTTGTATACACATTTCATGCACCATCCACCACCACCCACTACCACCTGTCACGACCACCACCTGCCACCTCTACCACCATCGTCCACCACCACCGCCGCCACCACCACCTTAAAGATTGCTGATTATAAAGGTGCACGTGTTAAATTACTTACTGAAAGTGTTTATTTGATGATTCTGTTCAATTACAAAGCTTGAGAATCAGAGTTGGTATAACATATAGGCTCCACCACTCATGTGAAATGATTGCTCTTAAGAATGATGGAATCCACCACTAATAGAAAAGTCATTAGCACCATACAAAAACTTCCAGAACAATTAAGCATGTACTAATTAGCATGATACATGATGCAATATACACAAAACTGAAACTTCACATGTATGTTGCTGCTAGCTTTGGCCCTCACTCATTCATTTCAATCTCGCTTTCTTTCCTTCTTTTCATCTCGTTCGTTCTTTTATTATATGAACAAGCCACATGAAAAAATAAGGAAGGAATGATGGTTTTTATGGGTTTGGATATAAGAATATGTCTGCAACATGGTGCTTGAGTTGTACATCATTAATTTGACCAAATTATCTCTGTAAGATGTCCAAGCCCAAAGCCGCAACAGGTTAACTTAATAACAACCAAATCTATACTTAAAATTATAATGGATTGTATGAACTCCCACACTTATACCTGATGTCCTCTCAATGCACCTTGAAAAGCTAATGCTCTTATTCCATTATGTTCAAACTTCTTAATTTTGAATGTACGTGAGATGAGTTGTTACATTATTTCTGTCCATATTTTGTTTTTTTCTTGGAACATGAAGTCGAGAGGAGTAAGGATGAGCTGATTGAAAGTTCGTTAATATATAAGAATTATAGAATGTGTATTTCAAATAACCTTTATGGCGTGTAATACATTAGGCATTCATAGTCGATCGGTCATTTCCCTTCATTACGCTTATAATATACTTCGAATATCAAATTCACCTAATAGTTTTACTTACACTTTTCTTCCGAAATGTTTTGAGGATTTTGATGTTGGTAGAACGATTCATGGGGATGTTGTGAAAATGGGTTTTGATATTTCTAGTGTGTTTGTTGGGAATAGTCTGTTGAGTTTTTATAGTAAATGTGGTTGTGACGGTGTTGAATATGCGTCTAAAATGTTTGATGATATGTCTATGAGAGAGAGAGAGAGAGAGAGATATGTTGCTTAAAAATGGGTGATGGTGGCGGCGGTTGGTGGTGTTGGTGGCGGCGGCGGTGGTGGTACCTCTGCTGGTGGTTGTGGTGGATGGTGGTGGTAGAGGTGGCAGGTGGTGGTGGTGGCGGTTGGTGATGGTGGCGACGGTTTGTGGTGGTAGTGGATGTTGCATGAAATGATTATACGAATTCAAAGACCAAATATGTAATTTACTAACGAAGTGAGTTAACGAACGTTAGTAAAAAAACCCAAATCCACCAAAAAAAATTGTTGAGTACCTTTTTATGCAAGAAAAAAAGAAGAATACCTTGATTAAATGGACCCTAAGTTTAGTACCTTTTTGTGTAATTTGCCCTATTTTTTAAAGGTCCTATGTGACAACCCGCAAATTTCCCGTCATGTATTATCTGGAGAAACGATCAATTATTTTGAGTTCGGTATTATTCGTCAGAAGCTATACATGATTATAATCATTTTAATCGGAAATTTTATTCTGATCACGTTGGTGAAATCCTCTCGTCTTAAAAATTATCGCTTACCGGTCAAAATAATCTCGAGCCTTATTTTATGAAAGATATTGTGAATTACAGTTTTGGTCCCCGTGGTATTTCCTGCCCACCGCCCCCTTAACTTTGTTATAATTACTAAATGGTCCCTTGATTTACTAATCCTAACCTACCCCTATATAAGCTCACAACTAAAAACATGTTTATAAAATTTAGGGTTCACCCTCCCCTCCCAAAGATACCAGCCGCCCACTCACCTTCTCCTCCGACCATCTCCGGCCGTTTTCCTGTAACACCACCGGTCACGCTAATGCACCGCCGCCACCATCACACATAACTTTTCGTCCCCTCTCTTTTGAGCTGTCACACGCGCCCTCAATCTCACCCTAACGCCGCATCTGTTTGAGAGTTATCCTCGAATCCTCACCACAACCGTTTCCTTCTAGTATTTCTTGATAACCAAAGACAAGATGGAATCAACTCGCCACTCTTGAAGTGCTTGTGCCTCGATTTGATCCTCAAACCCACGGATCTCAAGGGTTTACTAATAATAACGAAATAATGATAATGAAATCAAGATAATAATGTGTTTGGTATCGTTTGGTTCTTGTGTTGTGTCTGTTTTCGAGTCATATGTAGTGATGCTGTGAGTATTAGACTCACGGCCAAGGATGGTTTTCGTTAGAGGTGGCAAAACGGGCGGGCCGGGCGGGCACGGGCTACGGGCTATGGCCTAAACAGGCTACGGGTAAAACGGGCGCGGGCTAAACGGGCGCGGGCCAAACGGGCGCATGTTATACAAATTACTTTAGAAAAGACTTAAAACGACAACAAAAATTCCTCAAACGTAACACCCATTTATATTTAAGTAATATATTCATAAGTTTTTCATTAAATGTTCTCCAATTGAGAGAAAAACATGTGTGCTCATTATGCCCATTTAACTTTTAAATGGGCAATATATGCCTATTTCAAAAAAAAAGAGGGGTCCAAATGTACCCAAATCTTTTTAAAATGTGCCCATTTAGCCCATTTTTTTATTTTGGGCACAAATTGCCACCTCTAGTTTTCGTTATTGTTGTGTTTGACTACTCGGATTGGATGTTCGGATTTAGTTTAGTCTCGGATTTGATTGGAAATGAGTTTGGTACTTGTGGTCCTGGCCGAGAGCCAAGGATTTGGATACGGATATAATGGTAGCCAGGAATATTGTTGTTCTTGTCGTGCTTCTGGTTGTTGTTCTTGTCTTGCTTCTGGTTGTTGTTCTTGTCGTTAGTCCTTAATGTTGTTCTCATTGTGGTTATTGTTGTTGTGTTGAGACCGAGACAAGGAGGGTCCGTTTGGCTAGGCGCGAGATAAGACCAAGACCGTAAGGTCTCGGCATATATATATATATATATATATATATATATATATATATATATATATATATATATTGGTTATTGAATAGTGTTGATTGTGAAGTTGTGGTTCTTATTGGTGTGGTGAACTAGATGACGGGGAGTAGGATTAGTTGATGTGCGTAGTCGGCCGTCACTTGTTGAAGTTGTGTTTATGGTTAGTGGATAAGTTGTGGGCAATTGTGATTACATTTATGATGATTTGAGCGGGTCGAGTGTCATCTAGACTTTCTAGTCTCGTGTGACCTCGACAAGCCAAAATGGACTTAGTGTATTATTAGACTATTATTGATTTGACTAGTTGACCCGAGGATAAAGTGAACTCGGAACGTGAAATAAATCGAAAAGATAATTATTGTTGGACTATAAGTGACACAATTATATATGTATATATAAATACAAGTAACTTTAAGTATTAACTAACAATTAAAATTGTTACTTAATATTTAAAGTTACCAATAATTATTAAATAACGATTAATATGATGCATAATGTTTTCTTACTAAGAAATATTAAGTGACGTTGAAACGTAATTAATATTTCTATGGTTAAAAGGAAACGTTAAATAACTAAAAGAACGTTATTTAATATTTTGTGGAAATAATAAATGAAACGGTGTTGAAATTAATACGGATGAGTTATTTAACGTTTCGAGGGCATGTTTATCAAGACTTACCCTATAGGAGTTGTTAAGGTTCGTGTTAGTAGTTGCCGAGTTACGGATTGGTTAACATTAATATAATCATCCGACACGGTTAACGGACTAATTGGGGTACTAAAACCAATTAGGGCCGACAAACATGTCGGGGGACAATATTAATGGGTAACCCATCCTACGACTTACCATATCTTTATTAGGTATGAGTAACTTGGGATTAACAAGTGTATTGTAGGAATTATTGAAATTATCGTATTGGAAAATATGATAAGTATTCAATAATTCGTATCATTTTCCTTGTTAAACTTTTGGTTACTCGAGATTGACTTTGACCATAAGGTTGACTTAGTAGCCATTTAAGTATGATTGCCTCGGGTGGATTATGTAGTTTGACCCGGTTGTCTTGTATTAAACTTCGTTTAGTTTTCTTGAAGAGGTTGTCCTTGTTTATCTCTTAGCGTGAGTACTCTTGAGTCTTGTCTCGATTCTTGTTGACTTCGCTTGTTTAGTCTTTGGCGTGAGTTCACTTGATTATATGTCATGTTCTCACCACACACACACCATGATACCAAACACAAACACAAATAAATGGATAATGAGAGATTTGGAGATAGAAGATTGGGTATTGCTTGGAAGTAGTAGCTTATGGAAGACTTGGTTCATCGCTGAGGATCTCGTGTTAGAATACGTCTTGCATATAGAAGGCTTCGCCGTTTTCCGCATTGATGTACTGCCTCTTTGATGTTGTGTGAATCTGTTCGATGCCAGTTGTATCAATCGTAATCTTTGCATTGCTGTGGCCCAGGTGAGTTCATAGCCCCTACTTTTAAACGGTTTTCTTAAACTATTTTTTGGGGAGAATACATGCTCGTTTTCAACTAAACTCAAGTTCGCTTATTTGGATACATGAATCGTTTACCCAATATTTGACTGTTTGGTTGATATATTCGTTTTGGTTAATTAAATGCATTATGTGATTTCTTGTTTATCTATGTGGTATGAGATTGTGATTTTGGTTTATGAAACTGTTATATGAGCTGGCTAAGTACGTATGAATGAAATATTGGAAGTTATATCAACTATAGTCACACAATGAATCTTGTCATTGCGTGTGGACTAGATATGGTTAGATGATATTGGAAGTCACATCAACCTTAGTCACATAGTGAACCATCGCGTGTGGACTAGATATGGTTAGATGAGTTACATCAACCCTAGTCACATAGTGAACCATCGCGTGTGGACTAAATATGGTTAGATGATGAGAATGGTTTATTTGAGGATTTTGTGGCTGGACTATAGTGTGCACTTATAGGGATTCTTTTGTGGTTTGACTTAGCCAGCGTAACAGGATTACTTTATGTGACTCTACATGAGTGTAGTATCTATGTGATTGATTATGATTCAAGTTGTTTGATTATGAGTTAGTTTCGGTTACTTGATTCGGAATAGTGATTTAAGTTGTGTAAGCCTACGTTAAGTTGACTTGTTGAAAGGATGATTTGAACTCAAAAACCCTTTGGTTCAACTAAACAGTTTTTAACTAAAACTCTATGGACTCACCAGCGTAAGCTGACCGTTTTAGCATGTATTTTCAGGTTTAAGGCGTTAGCTCACTATTTGAAGGCGCTTGGCAAGGGGCATTGGTCATAGGCGACTCTGATATATATTTGGGACCGCTTTAACTTCTTTATGGGCCTATTTCCGCACTTCATTTATAAAATGTAAACTTAACACTTTTGTTAATGTATTTTATTCTCAATAAATGAAATAAAAGCCGTTCTTTGTACTTATGTTGTGATACCAATTTTGTAGCACCCCAATGCATGTATGTTTCCACTGGACCCGAATTTTGGGGGTGTTACATCCTAAATACTTAAAAATAATTTTAGAAAAAAGATTTGCATTTTTCTGATTTTTACTTTATTTTTTATGAACTAAAAACTAATTTAAACTAATTAAATGATAAAAAAATATTGAACTAAAATGGGAAAATGTGAAAAATTTAGGAAAAGTGCTTAAACTTATAAGGATCCTAGGAAAAATAAGTTTGAAGTCACAGCTTATTGTAATAACCTGTTAATAAGCAAACTATTTTAATATGCTAAAAAGGATAAATGGTTATATATTAAATTTTGTAGAACTAAACTGAGAAAAGTCCCAAGGGTGCCTGGTTTGTATGTGTGTTTGTGACTTGTGAGGCTTGGTAAAGGGGGAGGTCACAGGTTTGACCCCTGTGCTCCCCTTATTGCAAATATTTTATTTTTTTGTGATTTTTCTTTTTGAAACTTAATAATAAGCTAAAAATAAGAATTTTTTGTGAAAACAAAAATTTTGAAACTTGAAATAAGCTGGGAAAATAGCAAATGAAGTAACAGTTAAGACTAAAACTTTAAAACTAAAAAATGGCTTAACTAATTATAAAGCACAAGCTTTAATAAGCTTGTGCTCAACTAAATAAGCTACTAGATCCTAAAAGTTACCTTAATAAGCAATTCTAATCCTAAACAAACTAATAAGCACAAATTACAAATAAGCCTACAAACTAAAACTGTTAATGAAACAGCCAAAGCGACCTGCTTTAAGCTAATGCACAAGCTTCTAAACTAAAAGCTAAGGGCTGAAAACAGTGAAACAACATGGACAAGCCACCAATAAGCATGCACACCAAATTTCAGACTATATGGGCTTATTTTGAGCTTATTGAGCTGCTTATAAAGAAGCTAGTTAAACATTTTTTTGGTTTTCCTGATAAAAGAAAAAAGTCAGACTGCTACTTTGGACTATGAAATAAGCTAACAAACCAATTTGAAATAAGCTAAAAAGTTCAAAATTGCATTGACTAACAACTAAGAGCTTACAAGCTTATAAATAAGCTGATAAAAGGTAACCCAGACACTATTTTTTTTTTTTCAAAATTAACACAGAACCTAGAATAACCTAAGACTACTTGACTCTTGAACTAAAACTTGAAAACAACTTTGAAAGACTTGTTTTAGACCAAAATTAAACACCTAAAAGACCTTTAGACACATTTATCCAAATTAAGCTATTTGAAACTATTTAATACCATAAAACTTTGGAAGTTGATCTAAAAGCTTTCACACCGAATAAGACTACTAAAAATGACTTCTAAACTAACACTGGAACTAAATTAAAACTTTTTGAAGTTCACAAAATGACCAAAGCATTTTTGAACTAGAAATACCCTAATGTGCCAAACACCCCTTTAACCAAACTGATTTTTTTTTATGATGATTTAAACTGAATCAAGCTTAGAAAATGAAAAGAGACCTATATCTAACTGATTGAAGGACTTATAATCATATTACAACTAATTTTAAGCACTAGTAATAAGCTGATTAGAATAAGTTATTTTTCTTGTTTTTGATGATTTTTTGAATATAAAGAGAATCTCAAGCTAACTAAGCCACAAATAAGTAATAATCAACAATAATAGAAGCAAATAAGTAGATTAAAGCATAAACAAGCTAAAAAGTACTAGAATAAGCTAATAAGAAAATTAAGCTAAAACTAAAAATTAAAGGAGACTTACTAACACCCTTGCTCAAAACACGGTTAACTTATCAATCTACAAGCTCCAGCTTGTATAAAACAAGCTAGTAAGACCCATAAGCTCTTCCATGGCTAACTTATCATCCCACATAACTTATTTGACTTTTATTTTGACTTTTGAACTTGAAAATGCTTTTAAATTGAAAACACAAACTACTCACACTCAATTTAAGCTATAGAAGCTTATCTGTGCTTATATGACAGAAAAGAGCTTATTGAGAGCTTATTTAACCATAGGAACACATTATGAAAAGCTTAAAGTAAATTTGACACTAATTATAAGAAATCAAAATTTTATTAATAATAAAAGAGAGTACAATGTTTGATATTTAAATAACAATAATTAAAACTTAAAAACAATAAGAACTAGACACTGTGTGAATGAGAGAAGCCTTCTATTTAGAGCTGAGGAGAGGAAGCTAGGGTTTCCAAGGAGCCTTCTTGATGCTCTCATAACAGCCTTTGATTTAATCTTGATCACCAATTTATCATTCACAGCCCTAGGATCCTTTGGTGAGGTATTCCTTCCAATCAAAATGCTTCAATCGGTCAGCTTGGCATTCCATGAGATCACATCATCCTCTAGAAGCTTTAGAGTATGGGTAAATGTCTTTAGATGCAGGGTAAATGTGAAGAAGGGGTGTGAACAGTGAATGGGAATTAGGCGGGTAATTTAGTTTTAGGTTTGACCGTTGTTTTTTATTGTTTTGACTTGGGTTTGGTCGGGTTTAGGTGGGATACGGGTTATGGATGTGTTAGACCCGGGTTATGATAAAGGGATGGGCTTTGGGCTTTATGCTTTTGGACTGAATTTGTTTTGGGTTTTATTTTTTAGTTTAAACCGGTTAGGATAGTAATAAGTGTTAACAAGGTTTTTGGTTAAACGACCTCTTTTGCAAATAAAGGACTGATTTTGCAAATTTTTATCAAGGAGCATTTTTGCAATGTGATTTGATTCAAGGATTAGTTTTGACATTTTGAACATAAATATGATCCACTTAGATAAATTCTTCCCTGGCCTTGGCTTTTTTTGCTCTTTCCAAATCTCGTGCTCGGTTTTGTCCATTTTGGCTTGATTTTGTCCCTTTTCATGATAAACATTATCTGTACATGAGTAAACACAAAAACACACATATATTTGGAAATTTTAATATGTTTTTGGTCTTTTGGGTTCGTTTTTGGTATATAAAAGGTATGTGAAAATACACATACCAATGGTTGTAAGGTGGAAATGCAAAACAAGATCATGAAAAGCATAAAAGGTATGCTTGTACTTGTGAAAGTATAAAAGGTGGCTGCGAATTTATACCAGTTGAAAGGAGAGATAATGGATGAGGCAGAAGCATCTGTTGCTCGAATTCATTATACAAATGTGTAAAAGATTGTTCTAGGCAAATCACAGTAAAGTAAGTGAGTTACAAGAATTAGTGTTGCACAACCCGATTTTTTTTTCAAAATCGAACTGGTTTAAAAAATCAGTTTTGCTTCGAGTTGACTAGTCAAAAACTGGTTTTGCCTCAAATCGGTCCAATTTGAAACCGGTTTTGGCAAAGGAAAACCCAAACCGGTAATAACCGGTTTGGGACAGGCTGATAACGCTCAAATTGTGCATGTTTTTAGTAGCATTATTTGTGCTTTTGTATATGTTATTTGGTCATTTTTATATGCTTTTGTCTCATAATCGTATCAAAATATGTTTGCGAAGCATTTGTAGCCAAAAAGAGGAAAAAGGAAGAAAAAGTGAAAGAATTGAGAAAGAAAAGATGAAATTACAATTGTACGAAGATTCCCAAGCCAAGATCCAATTCGTTTAAGCATTTCATGAATAAGAATCCAAGTTTTTATCATTCCAAAGTTCCAAGACAATAAATAATCAAGTTTGGTCAAAGAACGAAGAGCCACGAGAGAGACACAAGCTTAAAATACAAAGTTCAAAATTGATATTGAAAAGACATATCCATCCGATCGGATTATCATCCATCCGATCGGATAGATGAAATGGTCACATCCATCTGATCGGACGCACCCTGTATCCGATCGGATGGAAGCCTCGTACAACTTTTGCAAACTTCATTCTACTCAATTCTAGGCCATTCTTTCTGGTATTCTAGGTCCTTCTATTCACCTTGAAGGCCAAGTTGCAGCATTTATGATCCTAAGCTTGATGTGGAGTACAAATAGAGGCTTTGTAATCATTTGTAAACACACAACTCAACACAACAAGACTTCTACTCACGACTCAAGTTACACAAATCATCAATAGCTCTTTACTAGTCTCAAAACTCTCAAATTTGTCCATAAAAGTCCAGGAAACTTTGGAGGCCCAAAAAGTCAACATTCGGAAGTCAAACTCTCAAGGAGTCAACACCAACACTTAGGGAACACTTAGGGAATCATTTCCTACTCATTTGTAATCATATTCCAAACATTGTAAGACTTTAATTATGGTTTCTAATGTTCAATATTCTGAGTTTATATTCATGTTTGCTATGAGTGGCTAGTTACTTTGTGCATTTGCTTAGATGATCATGAGTACTTAATGATTAGTCCATGATTGTGATAACATGTTTTAATTCAATTTCAAGTCAATCCTAAAACCTAATTGTACATAAGTTTCATAGTGACATTTGTTGAATCAAGTTTAACTAGTTGTTAGTAGTTTCATGGGTCGAAAGATTAATTATTCTTCAACTAGTTATAATCATTTGTCTATGAATGATTGTTTTTCAACATAATTATTCTTGATTAAACAAAGGAACTAAAAGTATAATTGTAATGAGAATACTTTTGTTAATCAAATCAGGTTGGTTGTAAACGCCTAATTGGTCGAAAGTGTTGTAGTTTATGATCAATTGTTACCTTTTTTGTCTATAAATCGGTTACCTTTTGTATTGACCATTTCTTAAGAGTATTTGATTAAACAAAAGATTGTTTAAGGTTGTTAATCCAACTTTATGAACCTTGAATTGATCTTGAATTGAGTGGTCAAAACCTAATGCTTGTTTTTATAAACTAAAATCTTGACGAATGTTTAACTTGTAGAAACAATAGATTAGAAACACCATCTAATTTTAATAACCAACATTAAGTGAGTTATCACAATCGTGCTTTTCATAAGAGTATTTATCTAGTCTAAGAATGTGTAGTTTTTAATCATTTAAATCATCTTATTAATCATTATTTGCTTGAGTTTGAGATTTACTTTTAGACTTACACTTAGATTCACTCACAAAACCCTGCGAACGATCCCGACTTACCAACATAATCTTGCTATAACGAACGAGTTCACTTGCTCGTATGTGTTGTTTCTAGATCCGGTAATCGTGTTTATAAATTTAAAACTTGTACACACCGTGAGCACATCACAGGCTTAGGCCGATTTTCAATAAACCGGTTCAGAAAACCGGTTTGAGGGTATCGAAATTCTTTGAAGTCATTTTTTGGTTGCAATGGGTTGATTTAGGGAACTTGGGGGCCAATTCTTTTATTTTTATTTTTTATTTTTTTAACTATATATAACTATTTAACTATATCTATCTACTTATTATATAAAAAGACCTAATTTTTTACTGTAGAGCCTCTAAAAGATGACACATCGGATGACAATATCATTTTAGAAAATGCCATGTGGAACCAAGCAGTTAGACTTGAGCAGAAAAGCAAATATAGAGTAAATTGGCTTCTCATTTCACCTCACTCCGCCCATTTTCTCACCCACGTTCTCTTTCTATACTAACCATTCCTTCCAATTAATGACAACACACCGTCTTCTCCCTAACCTTTTTCAAGTCTTCAAATGAATTATTCTTCGTTCAAAAAAATGAATTATTCTTTATCTTGTTCTTCTTCATTTCATTTTGCAGGTATTTACCAGGGTCGTCCCGTGAATTTAGGTGGCCCTGTAGCGTAACCATAAGCGGCCCATTAAAAATTAAAAAAGAAAAAAATGAGCGTAATTATTGGTGAACCGCAATGTTAATTTCATGTAATACGGGAAATATATCGATGCTCATAATATTGCGATTGATTGTATTCTAATAATGAACAATTTACATAAATCAGGTCTTTTTATTTTATTTATTTATTTATTTTTATGTTTTTTGAACAAACTAGTTTGTTGTTAACAAAATATATATAGTCTAGGTTATAAATTGTGGTCATTGCCTCATTGGATACATGATGATTATTAAAATATGTGGGCCTCGTGGTCTTGACGTCAGCTAACAAACAAAAAAACAATGCAAATTATATAATATGGGCTATTTAGTTTGTTATAGGCATAACATAGAATAATTGATCAAACCGAAAATGTGTGGCCCTAAGAAAAAGGGGCCCTGTGCCATTGCATGGGCTGCACCCCCTCCAGCCTGCCCTGGTATTTAAAAACATTTTAAGGTAATTGTTATGTTCTTCATTTTATTTACCTTTAGCAAAACATACCTTTAGCAAAACATAATGCATGCTTAGGTTTTTTATTTAACTTATGTAATGTTTAAATGACCGTAAATTTGTTGGGCTGATTACTTGGACTAATGGCTAAATAGGTATTATTGCTTCTGATATGATGTATTATAACTTATATGGAGTAAGATAATTTTGCAAGTGATGATAATGATCCGAATGCGTGAGCTAATGGGTCGGTGGTTGTTGGTATAAGATGATCATGAAGTGCGGCTGCTGTATCAGTCTTGGGGAAGTGTGGTGACGGTTGTTGACTAGTGGTTTGTTGCCGGGGAAAAGGGAGGACCTTGGCGTATTAATTGTGGTAAACAAACATATAAGTCAATGTAGAATATTTATGACTAAATCTATTTAGGGGCTCATTAAATTGTTGCTTTCAATTTGCATTTGCAGGTACCATGTAGACCATATATGGTGGTGAACCTTAAATAATGGAAGACAAACAGTGTATAACTTTAATTTATTTCTTTATGATTGTGTTTATACTTTATATATGTGCATTTTTTAGTTAATGGTTGTACGGATTTTTGTTTTATTTTATTATTATTTTTAATCAACGGTTAAAATTGCATATATACATTGTTCAATATCTGTGTTAAATGCTTTTCAAGTATGCATGTGTTAACTTAATTACTAGTTAGAGTCATGTTCAGCTTACTTTCTAAACGATTTAATACTTCTAATGGAAATGTTACATGTATATTTATATTTAACAAAATAGCAGGTAACTTTTGGTGTAGAAACATAAACTTGAGTTTAAAGATGACGAGATTATGTGGTTGTTGGTAACTTCTTGGTATAAGTAATAGGAGCATGGGTTGTAAGGTGAATATGATGGTCATGTATATTTTGCTAAATGAATACAGTTACTTAATGGATATATAACTAAATTAAATTGGTAGAAAAAAAAAATATATTTTTTCATCTTTTAAATTGTATTTTAATATTTAAAAGTGCCTAATGTTTTTTATTTTATTTTTTTATTTATTTATTTATTTTTTTTTTGTTAAGGCTTGGGTATTAATAGACTGAAAGTATTGTATTGCATGTTAATTCTTAATTTTTTATAGCTATCTTTTAGTAAATATTTTAAGTATTAATGTTAGATCATTTGATTCTATCTATAGAATATGGTAGAAGTATACATGTTTGAATTGAGATTTATGGAGTGCTTATAGATCGATGATCATATTAACTTTTATGAGGAGTAGTAGAATAAGATTATGCTTTTTCAAACACTCCAAGTATAAAAACTAGAGGTTGTAAGGTGCGTTCAATGCAAAGATACGGGACAATTTATATATTACATTGTGTTGTACAAAATTTGTCAAAATCATTATGTTCATCTCCCTTAATCGTCGAAATGATGGGTTTGGTGGTGACTTGATGTAGCAGCAATAGGAGTATGGTCATAGATGATAGGGTTACTTTTACTTGCTTCTATTGTGATATGGTAGTACCACTAATTGGTAAACTTTGTCAAAACAAATAAACAAGCATGACAGTAAATATCAACTAATAGAGAAGGGAAATGATACTCTATATATTCTTATAAATAATTGCAATAAAGTTCTTAGTAAAAAAACAAAATGTTCTTTTCTCAATATATGTAATTTACCGAATATTTTCTTTACATAAGAATTAGACATTTTCATTGGATTGGATGTATAAAGAGTTTATAAAACCTTTACAAAAATAAATAGATCATATGTTGGTTTTACGTACATTTACATCTTTGTCACATGAAAGGTATGTTGCCACCTTTTGAAGATGAAACATTTAAATGTTATGTAAGATTTTACTTATTCATACTATATTACACATAAAATATAATATCAACTTTACACGAGGTTCTAAGTTTAGCAACTCAATTTAACATGAACACTTCTTTTGACAATTTAAGTAACTTAAATGTCACGTGTTATAAGTTTAGGGACATGTAAGCGTGGTTTAGAAACTCAAATTTCGTGTTCTGTAAATTTAGTTAACCATTTGAAAAAAAATATTATAGTGACTTAAATGAACAAAAACGTAAAATTCAATGACCTCCGTGTATAATATCGGATGGTTATTATCGTCATTCAAAAACGTCGATTTAAATCGTTCTGGGCTGTGTGATTATATAACAAAACACAAACACTAAACATATTTTTAAACATCAAATTGTTTCTTGAATACATAAAAGGAATACATTGTCTCCTTGAAAAATATTAAAGGAATATCATAAATAACATCTTCGTCTTCGTCCCGGTCTTCGTCTAGAATTAATCATCTTGGTTGAAGCATATTTCATCTTCTTCAAGAGGTTGGGACATATCAAACGCTATTTCTTCCATGTGTATGTATTCTTCAACTTGTTCCAGGTCGCCTTCGAGTGGTGATCTATGTTGAATCCTTTCCATGCTATCGAGGTAGTCTTTCAAACAAATGCAAACTTCCACCGCCATCGGAGTGAATTTTGTTCTTCACTGTGATATAACCCTCCTGCTAACCGAAAAGGCGAATTCCGAAGCTACCGTACTTGCTTGGACCACTAGTAGGTCACAGGCCATAGTGGCTAGAACCAGAAATTGGGATTCCCGTTCTTTCAACCCACCTAAAATATCTAAATTCTCAAACTCTTTAATGGTCATTTGAGACAAAACAATCACATCCTTGGTACCTTCCGAGCTCGCTACTAGGGTTGTTACATCGAGCTAGTTTTGTATTCTCACTTCTTAAAAGATGATACATTCGAATTGGCTCGTTATTACCATGAGAACTCGAACCCACCTCTTGATGCATAGTATGAATATGTGAAGAACTTGAGCCATATTTTGTTAAATAAACTTGAAACATTTTGTCAAAAAGCATCGGGTGATAATATCAAATAGTCGTGATATTTTAGTTTCAATTTCCCCCTAATATGTTCTCTATTTGTGTAGTTGCATGGATATATACTCTTATTACTGATTATTTCATTTCGAGGTATAAATGAGCATTGAACGAAGAAACACGGATTTGGAAAAAAAAAACCTAACGAAGTTGCAAATGGGCTTGCTGGCCAGAAGAAGGTTACGACGTAGAAGACACAGACAACTCACGTCGTAACAAGGAATTTCACAAGAAGAATAGAGTCAACGTTGCTCAAGGTTACAGTGTAACTCATTCGACAAATTTACGCCGTAGAAATCCAGTGACTTAGCCAAAATTCAGTTATCAAGGAAGTTACGTTGTAACTACATTACAAGGTTACGGTGCTAAAGTGAAGAAAAGTGTTACGAGGTCTCTACGGGCGTAACCTCATCTCAAGGTTACATCGTAGAGTTTATTAAATGATAAAAATCTTCCAATTATATGGGGTTTACAGTGTAACCCTTTACTTAAGGTTGCGCCGTAACTATGTCGAGGTTATAAATACAAGCCCTAATTCTGCATTTTAGTATCATTGACTCACCACATCAGAGGAAGGACGAATTAGGGCTTCATAGAGGATGAAATTCAACAGCTCTACATCATTTACAAGGGAGAAATCATCCCATTAATTCAATAGCTTTAGCTTTTTTATCAAGTATTTGTATCAAATCAAATGTTTACTTTCAATATTATTATCTACATTGTTTTTGCTACATTATTTAATATGAGAGGCTAAACACTTCATGTGTTAGCCTAGTTATGAATTTATCTATGCCGTGATTTATGTTTTCAGTTTATTTATCATTTTATGAAGATATCTTTCTAGCCTTTCATTGATCCCAGTGTTTTGGTAGAATTGAAACTAGGAAGTACCTTGATGCGTGGGAATCGCACCTTGCTTTACCTCTCGAGGGATCTCGCGAGCCTTACAACCCCCACCAGGCAGTGTACCTGATCATTGTAGTATAGTATAGTGACAAGTACCGGGGGATTGATCGTTCAGCTTAGGAATAGTGTCGCTAGGATTAGAAAACCTAATTAATAGTTCTAGAGGTGAGGGATGATTATTTTTGTATTTTTATATTTTATGAAAGCAATTAAAATCTCTGGTTTTGAAGGAGTGGGCGGAATTAGTTGCTATTCAACTAACCCAAAGCTAAGATATAATTAAAATAAAATAATAAAAACGAAATTAAACTAATTAAACTAAGGTTGTGAGCAGTAATTGGAGAAATTGTTTTTACTTAGACTTCACTACTCCCTAGATATCTTTTACATGTTAATTACTTGTTACACTTGTATGAATGACGGATTGTATTCCTTAATACCATTCGTGGGGTGGCATACATAACTCCCCAACTCTATGAGCTCTTATCTCCTCCTACACCATGACCCAGCACAACTATAGGGATTGTAAACAGTGGCTCATGCATTAAATACAACCAATAAAGACCTAGTACGCCTCGGTTCATGTTTCTTAAGACGTTCAAGCATGTTACCATTTGGAGATCTGCCAGTTTTCTTAAGCCTAACATATAAATCATTCATTCAAAACAAGAATAGACAAGTAATCAACACATAATCAACATCTAGGTTTCATTAGATCTAAGCAAACACAAGAGAGATCTAGCCTAGCATAGTAGAATTGAGACAAGAACAAGAGATAAACAACCAACACATAGACATATTGATTGAATTGAAAGTACACTTATCTCAATTACAATGCAAGGTCTCAAGGGTTTGGAACCCTTGAAAAACCTGTAAAAGAGGCACCAAAATCGTCTTTAGGGTTTCACCAAAACTTCTCTCTTTTAATGAAAAAAACTAGAAAACTATATATAGGAAAATCGTTCTGACGGCGTCAAGAGTTAAATCTGACGCCGTCACCTCGTCGCCATAAACTTCCTCGGACGCCCTAGATCCACTTGTGACGGCCTATGTGACGCCGTCACCACCTTCGGTATTTTATTCTTGGCCACTTTGACGCCGTCACCTCTACATCTGACGCCGTCACCACCTTCGATATTTAATTCTTCATGTCTGACGCCGTCAAGCTTTTGGTCTTGACGCCGTCACCTTGTATCTTCAGCTTGGATTTTTGGTACTTTGTCGTTTTCTTCACTTTATGCTCCAAAAACGTCCAAAATAGCCTCTTTTCCAGAATTCACTCTCCAAACACCTAAAATCACAAAAGGAACGATTTAGGGCAATATTTGATCAAATAAAGTCGGATTCGGGCTTAAATGACCCCCTAAAAACGGATCATTTTTCGCCTCATCATACCTATTATGCTAGTTAGTATTGACCATAGAAAGCTAGCTTATTAGGTTGTGAGGGTTATGTAAGAATTGACCATAGGACTACCAGCATTCTTGTGTAGGAATTGACCATAGGACTACCTAAACTAGTGGAAATGCTTAAGAAGTGCGGGAACCTTGAGTGGACCAGACATTGGTTTAGTGTTTAAATCACTAATAATAGGTCTAGAAGATAGTTAGCGCGTAATGACTATGACTAGACTACCAACGAATTATCTATAGGAGTTGGAATCTATGATTATAAGTTAGATAGCTTTGACCATCATATCTGAGCCTAACGACATTTAACCACTACATATGGCGATAGTTGACACTTTTATGATAACCGAATCATGGCGTGATAATATTAGTAACTAGGCTAGCACATCTTTCTCCCACTGATTAATTCTATTTCATTTCCGTTATTTTAATTAGTTATATACAAATCAACTCAAAACCCTTTTCAGTAACAATAGAAAACTTAAGTTAGAATCCGCCTCATAGCTCTTGGGATGACCTTGGTTTTACCGATTTCTAGACTACTCACGACCGGGCACACTACATGTTAATACTCACGTAGGTCATCGGTAAACGAGATTTATAAATATTAGAACGTGATATAGAAAAATAACATCATCGGGGCAAGCACATCGACGAGTAATATAGTTTTGGTCATCTTTGTTCAAACCCAAATCATAAGCAATGTTCGTAATCAAAGTCTCACCCCCGGGTCGGTTTAGAACCGGGTTCAAAGCGACGACACAAGTTACAACGGGAGGCAATTCTTTAAAATATTTTTTTTTTAACTTTTCTTTCATTTGTTGCACCATATTTTCACATAAATCACTTTTCATTTCAAACTCTTTTATTTTTGAAGTCATTAAAAAGTATTGGTTTAAACCCTTAGTTAATTGTCTAATTGATTACATGGTTGCTAAGTTGAGTCATATCTTGTACATATTGTTTTGGGACGACTGGGACTCATGGGTAAAGTACTAGTGTTATAGAGTAATGGGGAAGAGCATCATTTATTACCCCCATATGTGCGTTAATATTTTAAAGTACTCTAAGTGTTTCGATTATCTTAATTTGAGTCTTTATTTTTAATTATGTAAAAGTTTAAGTGTAAGGGGATAGCAAGTTCCCTTTGATGTATTATTTTGGATGGTAGAGTAAAAGTGTATGCAAAAAAAAAAAAAAAAAAAAAAAAAAAAAAAAAAAAAAAGCTACCATCTGCTTCTTTTATTCATGTTGAATCAAATAGTGTCTTGAAAATACCAAAAAGAGTTGTAGCTAGTTGAGTCGAGTCTTTGCTTAGCAACGCCTCATTGTGTATGTAATTAACTAAGACAATTAATTTTCCACTAGTAAAATATCCCTTTATCCAACAAACCGTGTTTTTCCATACCCCTACACCTAACGTTATAACCCTTTAAAGACCTCTTTGATAGTTTATCCTAGATGCTTACGCCAATTTTTTATCCTTTCCCAAGCCTATGGTAATCTATTTGCTATGACAGGTAGTGAGAGATATTTTGCCATTTCAATTTGTGATATATAAACTTAGAACACACGAGAGATGAGAGTATCCAAACAATTATTGTGAGGTGCTAGTGTATAATTTTTGTGCTTTTTTTGACTAAGCTAGAATGATCATTTATTGTAATTACTTTTATATTAATGTTAAATGACTCCTAACTTGTATTTTGATTGGTATAAAAGCTCATTTGCTTGAGGACAAGCAAATCCTAAGTGTAAGGGTATTTGATAAGGATTTATTTGATACACTTTTATGGGTCATTTAAGCCCTAAGTCATGATTTTATGATCAAATATTGCCTCAAATCGTTTCTTTTCTCATTTTAGGTACTTGGGACGTGATTTCTGGAATATGGAGCATTTTGGAGCTTTTCGGATGATTTTATGCTCAAGAATAAAGAAAACAAGAAAACCAAAAAAGTCAGGTTTTTACACCTGATGGCGTCACGCTTTGGAGACTGATGTGGTCACCTTATGACAAAATAAGGTGGAATTTTTAAACGTGATGCCCCAAAAAGAAATTGGAAGTTTACACCTGATGGCGTCAGGCGTATTGTTGGTGAGGCCGTCTGGCTTTGCAACTACACGAGACGCCCCAGAAGACTTTGAGAGTGACGGTGTCAGGGTTGAACCTGACGACGTCATAGATTAAAGAGTGATGACGTCAGAATGATGACTTACACAATAAGATACCCTAGTGATACCATCACAAGTTGATCAAGACTACCACAACATGCACGCGAAGTAGATGTTACTGTTTTGGCCATAAAATCTTTATACGAACTCAGATTTGAGCGACTCAAAAAAAGAAACGATCGGGACGAAAAAAATCTTCGATTTGGCGAAAAAGGCATCCTGACGTCATCACTTGTTAGGGCTGACACCGTCAGGCTTTGCTGATAGAAAATATGCCTATAAATATAACCTTATAACTTCACTTTTTGTAAGCCCAACCCTTAGTCCGATTTTAGGGTTAGGATAGGTGTTTTTCGAGCAACTTAGAGGGTTTCAATCACTCCATAAACATCTTGTATTGGTTTGTTGATTCTATCTTAATCATGTCTTCCATTATCATTATTGTTTATTCTTCATTGATTATGATTGGTTAATTCACCTTGTGTTTACCTATGATTTTATAAAACTTGTTTATAATTAATTATATCTCATTGTTTTCGTGACAACTCAATGAATCTAATTGGTTTAGTTTATAATTCTTGCTTCCTACTATCTCTTATTTAATTGATTGATTCGCGTTAGGCTTAAGAAAACTGTCTAACCTCCTCTGTGTAACAAGCTTGAACGTCTTAAAAAACGTAATTGGATGTGCACTACGGTTTTATTCGTTGTATTTAATGCATGGATAGAAGTTAATGATTATATGATATGATACTAAACGTGTCGTCATAAGAAGAAACTAATATTCATAGAGTTGGGAAAGGACGTGCATGCTCTCACGACTGGTATTAAGGAATACAATGCTTCAATTAAAACAAGGATGTGAAAATTCAGTAGGTAGAATTGGATAGCTAGCAAGGAATAATCTATCATAGATAGATACGCTTCACTTCCCTTGTAGAACCCTAATTTACTTTTCTTGCACATTCGTTTAATTATTAGCTTTTGGGTTAGTTGAATAGCAACTAATTCCGCATACTATTTCAAAACCGGGATCTTTAAATTTGCTTTCTAAAAAATATAAAAAAAAAATACAAAAAGAATCATCCCTCACCTTTAGACATAGATTGACATACAATTCAACCTAACAACATTATTCCCCTAGAGAACGATCAATCCTCCAGACTTACGATATACTACACTACAACGATCAGGTACACTGCTTGGTGGATTGCAAAAATCTCTCAAGATCCCTTGAGAGGTAAAACTTTTTGCGAGGTTACAAAACACGCATCAAGTTTTTAGCGCTGCTGCCAGGGAATTGTTATTACTTAGGTTTGATTTCTATTTCATTTAGGTCTACTCACAAGATTCCTATCAAGTGAAATTTTTCTTTTTTATTTTGTAGCTTTCTCGTAGTCTATCTCTTCTTTGTGCCTTTGTTTGTAATTTGCTTCAAATGGATATTTCACTTGGACTTCTAAGATTGCAAAGTGGGATTGAGTGGCTAAAACACCAAGAATTTCAAAATACCTCATTAAGGGACACCTATGCACCATATGAGCCTTCACGTAGGATAGTTTCTTATGAATACAACTGAGATTGTAAGATGGTTAATGTTAAACTACCTAGGTGAATGCTTGGATTTGATTTCACCAAGACATATAATGAGCATGAGGAATCCTTTAGGCAAATGGAACATAGTTACCAAGTTATTGAGAATGATTCTTATGAATCAGACCAAGAATTTGAGATGAATAGAAAAGGATATGGGATACCTAGGTACATGTTGGGGATCGACTTCAACAAAACACATAATAAGCACATAGGTGATCTTGATGTGATGAAGGATGAGGTAGATAACACAAGCCTACTAAGTACCCAAAAGTCCTACCATCATTTGAGGCATACACACCGCCCGTGACTTACTCGGAAGAAGTAGAAGAGGCTATAGGAATCCTGATAGAGGTAGAACCCTTGGACCAAGCACAACTAGAGGATATAGGTTTGAATACTTGTAGTGATAACATTACTCTTAGTTCTAAGGAATTTTCTAGTGTTGATGAACCGAAACCTCAATCTTTACACAATTTTCCATCCTTAGATATACATCTAGAAGACAAAAGAGGAACTTACCCACCCATCAACCCATATTATCCGGGTAGTTTTAGGATGAAGGAAGCCATTCACACACCCCTTCACCTCACATGGCATATTTTCACCCTAAGGGTGTGTATCGCTACTTTCACCCGCACTTAATCCTAAGTGTAGGGAAAACCTCCCTTATTTTCGTTAAATAGGGGTAGAGTCAGGCTTGTGACTTGAACAAAAACAAGCACTTCTTGGGAGGCAACCCATGTTTTTAATTGTTTGATGTTTTTGGTTTATTCGTTTGTTTGTGTCATATATGCTTAATCATAATTGTTTAATTCTCATGTTTTGAATAATTTGTGAAAATAATTTATTTTGTCATTAACCTCATATTAATCACATATAAAGGTATTTTACAAAAAGATAAGTGTAGGAAAGATTATGTTTTGTTTAAAAGAACGAAATTCGAACATGAGAAATTTACAATTCATGATTAGCATATATTTTATCTTATTTATGTGTCAATACTTGTGGATATGTTTTATGAGATTATGCAGGAAAATAGATTTTAGAAAACAGATGTTCCAATAAAAAATTTCATGAAACAAAACGAAACAAATATGTCAGGTCAGTCTGACGACGTCATGGTTTACACCTGACGACGTCAGCTACTGTAGCACAGGTTTTACAGTTTTTGTTAAATAACGTAAATTAACTTTTGAAAAATTTTGAGAATTTCTTAAATGTCCAATTTTCCTGTATGCTATTTGTAATCTATTCCACAAGTATCCTATCCTTTAATTATTTTGTTTTTATTTCTAAGTATGGAATTACATCTAGTTGTGATTTTTCTTTGTTCGGTTTGATGCTTTGGTTTTTGTATTTGTTTTCTTAGTTGATTACAAGTTATGTTGGACAAGAAGATTATTTATATTTCTGAAGGGAAGCTTTTCATGTTCATTTTCTTGGAGGAGGATTAAACCATGTTACCATATCTTCCATATCGAGCGAATCAGTGTAGTATTAGTTTCTTTCATTTTCATTTATCTTTGCTTTTACATCTTTTACTTTGAACATTGGGGACAATGTTCGACTTAAGTGTAAAGGGGGTAAATTGGGATACCTTAGAAACAACACCTTCACGTAATTTTTGTTTTGTTCAATAGTATATGTGTAATAAAACTAAGAGAAGTACTTGTTAGCGTAATTTTGGCACCAAATTTAATTTTTTTTACAGCATATAGGTGTGAAACTTTAGTCTTAACAAGCGTCTCATGGATATGAATTGTATAACTAGCACAAAAACCATACCACTGAAAAATTTTCCAACCCAAATATGTGAGGTTCGCATTTAGATATTTAGGAAAAAGCATTAATTGTTGGTGCTTATGAGTGTACCGGTAGCATTTTGATTCTAGAACTTGTGTTAATGATGCATTCCAAGACCGCTAGTGAGACTACGTTCGGGTAGTTAAGATTTACTATATGATAAGAGGCATTAGGATAACCCATATATTAAACATGTGTTATAATTACTTTGACTTCATTGGTCAAGTAATTCTCTCACACCTTTGCAATGTACTCATTTTTAGTACACGATACCTCTAGTACACCCTTAGAGCCTATCTTTTTCATTTCTAACTTTAAGTATCTTACTTAAAGGAATAATTTATTTACAATCCACCCCTAAATGTACACCCAAATCGCCTTAGTCTTCCTTGTATGCATTCATCTTTTGTGCATTATTGTTATTTGTTTAAACCCTTAGTTAATTGTTTAACTGATTACATGGATGCTAAGTCGAGTCATATCTTGTACATATTGTTTTGGGATGATTGTGACTCATGGGTAAAGTACTAGTGTTATAGAGTAATGGGGAATACCATCATTTATTACCCCCATATGTGCGTTAATATTTTAAAATACTCCAAGTGTTTCGTTTATCTTAATTCGAGTCTTTATTTTTAATTATGTAAAATTTTAAGTGTAAGGGGATAGCAAGTTTCCTTTGATGTATTATTTTGGATGGTAGAATAAAAGTGTATGAAAAAAAATAAATAAATAAATAAATAAAAGGCTACCATCTGCTTCTTTTATTCATGTTGAATCAAATAATGTCTTGAAAATACCAAAAAGAGTTGTAGCTAGTTGAGTCGAGTCTTGGCTTAGCAACGCCTCGTTGTGTATGTAATTAACTAAGATAATTAACTTGCCACTAGTAAAATATCCCTTTATCCAACAACCGTGTTTTTCCATACCCCTACACCTAACGTTATAACCCTTTAAAGACCTCTTTGATAGTTTATCTTAGGTGTTTACACCAAAATGGTGGAGGAATTGATCCTTTCTCAAGCCTATGGTAATCTATTTGCTATGACAGGTAGCGAGAGATATTTTTCCATTTCCATTTGTGATATATAAACTTATAACACCCGAGATATGAGAGTATCCAAACACTTATCGTGAGGTGCTAGTGTATAATTTCCGTGCTTGTTTTGACCAAGGTAGAATGATCATTTGTTGTAATTACTTTTATATTAATGTTAAATGACCTCTAACTTGTATTTTGATTGGTATAAAAGCTTGTTTGCATGAGGACAAGCAAATCACAAGTGTAAGGGTATTTGATAAGGATTTATTTGATACGCTTTTAGGGGGTCATTTAAGCCTATGTCGTGATTTTATGATCAAATTTTTGGGAATACATTTTGTTTAAATCAAGTGTCGGTCATTGAGTTTTGTAATAGGTTGCAATATTATATTAGTACGTTAAGTTTCAATATGTTTTATGTTATTCGTATTTAGAATTCATGTTTTGTTAAAGTCTAAGGGCCATTTGTGACATTATGGGATACATGTAAGATGCCCTAGACTAAGAGTATAAATACTCTTGTAAACCCTCCAAGGAGGGTGTTGGTTCTCTTGGTAATATCATTTTCATTATTTCATTTCACATAAGAGTTCATTCCACACTCTCTCTCTCTAACTTACTTTCTCTCTCTAAGATTCTATGATCATATGTTATAAAATGGTGACCTAACAAAAAAAGCCCTTACCAATTAGTAATCTCGACCAGGTGTAACTACCATATCAACAAAGAACTAAGAACAAAGAACGATGAAAGATTTTACAACATTTTTTGAAGACGTCAACTACTATGTCAAAGTTAAGAAGATGACGATCATTGGATTGTCTCCGAGGCTGCTCTTGCTGCCTATAGTTCGAATAACCCTTTTTACTGTCCGCAGCGGCTGCTTCTCCTTGTATAAAGGATCTAGTGCGCTCTGTTAGCTCATCAAAAGTTTGTGGAACTTTGTCGTTTAGCTTTCGGATGAGTTCTGGGTTATTAATCCCATTCATGAACCCTGAAATTTTTAGGATTTCAGGACACACTTTAACGTGTATGCACTCATCCTTGAAGCGTTTCATGAAAGCGCTGGTTGATTCTCCTTGGCGCTGTTTCACTCTTGCTAGCTCAACAGGGTTTTTAGCGCACTTCTTTCTCTGGGTGAAGTTGAGGCGAAATGCTTTCCGTAATTCCTCAAATCCACCGATGCTCCTACGTGGGAGTTTGCTAAAACATGTGCGCGCATTCCCTACTAACGTAGAATTGAACATGTGGCACCACACTGGCTGTGGCCAGTTTTCAATGGTGGCGGCTGATTCGAAAATTTTTAGGTGATCATCCGGATCACCTGTTCCATCATATGTTTTTACGTTAGCAGGCATGCGCCTACGTTTGCGATCTGAGTAATCGCTGATGCGCCATGTAAACGCGTCAACTTTCTGGCGACGCCATGGGAGAGACATATCTTCATTATCTTCCTCGCGACACCTTCCTCTTGACTTCCAGTGTCCTGTTTCTCTATCCTCGTTATCGGAGGAGTCACTAGAAGAAGGGTAGTCTCTTCTTCGGCGCTTGCGCCGACTTCCTTTAGAGGAAGAGCTTGAGGGATCTCTGCTTGGGGATCTTCTTCTTCCCAGTCTGTCTTGGATCCTCTTACTTCCAGGTTTTGAGGACCCTTGGCTTGGTGAATGTTGAGGTCCCAATCGGTCTTGTATCCCGCGACCGCCAAGTCTGGAGTGAACATTAGTGCGCCTCTCACTGTCTTCCGAGTATTGTGACTCAGATGTCGTACCTAGCCTATCATGGATAGTGGTACGTTCCGCGCGTCTTCTTCGTGGTTGGCGCAGTGGTGATGGTTCGCGTTCAGGACCAAAATTCAATCGAGCCTGTAGACCCGTACTTGCCCTTCTTCTAGCTTCTTCCTGCATGAGGGTGGTCAAGGTTTCATAGTTTTGGGATACAAAGTTTCCCAAAGTGAGATTGGGTGTGTCCTCAGCTGTTGCAAGGGTGTCTGTCTCCGTATTTAGCACCCTAACTCAGTTAGGCGCAACTGGTGGTACAGTGTTGTTCACTGCGGGAATGGTTTGGTGAGGAGTGGTGAAAAGAGTGCGCTGAAGTTCCTCAGCGCTTGGGACCACTGGGATGATTTGGGTAGTCCTTACTGGTAGTTCTACCTCTGGAAGAGGTTGGGTTGTTCCCACCTCTTGGTGGCCAGGTGCGCTGGTTGTCCCAGCAACCTGTCTAGAGGTTGGATCTTGTTGATTCCTCCTCTGATGGTCACGTTTTTCCGATTGCGGAGTCCGCTTGCTTGAATTCTTATTCTTTGTCATCCTAGTCTTTAGTTCTTAGTAGGGTCCCACGGATGGCGCCACTTGTTGATACAAAAGTTGGGCGTTCCTAGTTATGGGCTCTTGCTCTCGTATCAATTCGCTTATTAGTACTTGTTACCTGCGCACTAAGAAAATAAACAACACCGTTAGGCTTATCAAGGGATTGTCTCCCCCGATTAGACTCCGGCGTGAGAGTAAGTAATCGATTTAGGGTTCTCGTTAAGAGTTAGGGTTTGTATATCGTACCTTTGAATGAGAGACGTCATTCCTTATATAGGGGTTGAAACCGCGTAGGTTTCTTGCTCCTTACTCTTCGCACTCGTGGTGCTTATCGGGGTAAGGATATCTATTCCATGAATAGATTATCCTTATCGCATACCCGGTTAAGTTTGGTTGGGCTTTGGGCTTCGTGAGCCCAAGCCGTGTTTATTATGGCCCGTTATTCGTTATGATAGCCCACTCGGGGTGGGTTTGGGCCGAGTAATATTTATCATTTGGGCTTGTGGCCCAAATATAGACTATACGTCATCACCTTATAATGAGAGAAACGTGTTTACTTAGATTTCACTACTCCCTAGCTATCTTTCATTAATTGACCAGTTTGTTACAATTGCGTGGATGACGGGTTATATTCCTTAATACTGTAACAATTCACATTTCAGGTTAATTACTTTTCCAGGAAAATTTCACTATTCACTTTTACTATTCATTTTTCCCGAAATTTTCCCGAAACTTGATTTTTGTTTCTTGGCCTCGAGTGATAAATCATTTCCATGGCAAATTAAAAGTTTAACTTTCATAAGCTCATTTTCGTGAAAGTTATTAAGGAATTACACGTTTTAGGGTAAAACGTCATTCAGAAATTCTACGCACAACGAAACTCGACCGCGTTAAGTGACCTCGCATCGGAAAAATGTTTGACACACTCATGATTTATTTGAGAATTAATCGTGACTGTGAAAAACATGACCAAAATAAGCCTCGGCCGTGAAAAACTGGAAATTTCAGTTTTTAAGCGTTTTTACTCAGCCGTAACCTTAGCCTATACCTGCACCGCATTTCTAAGACGATTTAAGTTTTCAACTTTTTAGAAAAAGTCAACATATTTTTCCCTCCTCCATTGACCAAAAATCATCCCTTGATTTTATAAGTCATTCTTTGATTTTTAGGCTTACGGTTTGATGTTTAAAAGACATTTAATACCAACCGACACTAGACTGAGTCCAGTCTAGACATTATAAGCCATTTTAAATCAATATTATCCTATTAGAAAAGTAACATTTTACTTTTCTCAATTTTAAGCAATATTCGTACATTTTACGTATTACGCGTTTTAGACCCGTGTTTCCAGTTTTAGCAGGGTTTTACCACCCCAATGGAACCTACCACTCATTTTATATTTTATTATGGAGTATTTTGACAAGTTTAACCATTCTTCCAAGTTTCGTATTTTTACGATACCCGGTTTTACGTTTTGAGGCTTAATCATTTACGATTGGCATTTCCCGGAGTCAAAACTAACCAAGTATCTTGGATAATATCAACAAAAGGCTAACCCTTCCTCCCCAAGCTTTGTGAACCGCCCTAGGAGGGGGGATTCACCACCCATGTGGCTTGATCTTATGCATTGAGTCATGAGATGATGACAAGTGTTCACCTTGCTCTCCAAGGTTGGACTAGTCAAGGGTTCTAACCTCCTCATTGCCATATAAATACCCCCTCCCTCCCATTGTTGCCGTGCACCTCCAACACCAAAACCATTCCATACTTAGCTTAATTCCTTCCAATTTCTAGCAAGGTTCAAGTGCAAGTTCAAGGTAGAAACTCTAGTTAGGTTATCATTCATCAAACACTTCCATAACCTCATATACTTGGTGATTTCTCTTGAGTTTGAATCCACTCAAGTCACCTCAACTTTCATCATCCATCTTTCAAGATTACAAGAGTAGAAAGATTGCATGAAGAGAAGAGGGTTGAAGCAAGTCTATCAAAGTCTCATCCTTACATGTTAACTTCCTTTCATCTTTGAAAGCCAAAAGTTGTAAGCCAAACCCTAACATGATTCTTGTTAAATAATCATATTCATGCTATTTACATATCATTCATGCTATATATTGTCTTGTGATCATGTCCATGATGTATAAAAATGAGTAAAACAAGTTATGATATACATATGTTAACTTATGATCTTTAAACAAGTAAACTAGTGACTTTTATGGAGAACCACGACCAAAATAGTACAACTGTGATATTGGATCATTATCTATTACAGTATAGGACTTAACAAGGAAACCATAGCAATTTGCACCACCCAAAACGAGTATACGAGTCAAAAGTTACGCCCATTTGAAGTTACCAAAGATTTCCTGCAAAACTGCCTAAATAGCATTCTGATCAAATTTTGATTTTGAAAGTCCCACTTCTGGTCCGATTCATCAAAAAGTTAAAACATGAAAGTTGTACGGAACGACGTTTTCGTTCAGAGATAAAGAAGCTCGAGCCCTGAAAACGCTTTCCGAGTGATAAAATTCTTCAAATTCTAAACAGCCCATTTTTAGGTCAAAGTCACTATATTATGGTTATACTTTAAAAGGAACAAGAGGTCTTATGACCTATAATCAAGACCACAACCATGGATAGAGCTAAGGTTGTGTCTCATGACCTTGGAACAAGGACCAAAGGTCATGGCTAGGCCATGACGAGATGACCATGTAAGTTTACTTAGGCATAAACATGAAACAATGAATTAGGCGATAACTTGAACAAGCAATTTGGATCTACTTCACTTAAGAAGGAACCATGAGATATTACAAAGAGAAAATGGTCATACAAAACTTATGAAGCTACCCCTAATAACAATCTTCATGTAATCATAAACTTTCCTAAGTTTATTCAAATATTGGACACGTAACTTTTCGGATCAAAACTTATACATATATATTTTATCAACTACTACAATAGTAGGGAGCCTCATGTGAGAAGTTCATTATGTAAGCCGTCGAGATGAGTTGTGGATTTACGAATTAAAGTGTCCTGGCTCCTCGAACGTTTACTACATGACTTCTGAATTATGTCGGCCCGAACGGTAGTAAACGATATATAAACCATACATGTTTCATGAATCATTTCTTTCAAAGACTTACACTATACATCATACCACATCATGGACTAAAATCAAGATATATATATAGGCACATCTTCATATTCTTTATTCCAAACCTAAGTTACAACAATTATTCTAGGTTGCTCGTAGAAGTTCTTACGGCATATCCATCATTCTCATTATACATCATCCAACTCAAGGTGAGTTCATAGCCCCACTTTCCATTACTTAATTGTTTTACAAACCTTTGGGGGCAATACATGCTATTATTTTTCTATTCGAACACAATGCTTTCTACTGTATGCTATTCGACTATGTTTTATTATCACTAAGTAACATCCTTGCCAAACCAAGATCCCTTATTATGAACCATTTAATCACTTGCGAGGGTTACTTGCAAGTGAGCGCGAATATTGTGAATAGGCCTATTGGGATTGACGAATCCCATTTGTTTTGACTAAGTTCAAACAAATGCATTAATATTTGAGATATTAGGTATGACGGCAAAGTACCTACCGGGATAAATCTGCCGATCGATATTGGTACACGTTAACATTTTGGTGTCATAAGCTTAGTGAATTAATAACCTTTCCGGGCATATAACAACGTAGCCCATCTTTGTTTTCTAACTATGAGTGTGAGTCTATAACTAACACTACGATTATTGTGTTCAAACGATTTAACTACAAACACTACGATTATTGTGTTCAAACGATTTAACTACCAACACATTGTGTTCAAACGATTTAACAAACTCTATGAATATCACTCAACCTTTGTGTTGACCTCTCAAGCATGTATTTTAGGTTCATGACGATCAAGGATGGCACGGAAGGGCACGGATACTCAAGAGGGCTATAAATTTTATTATCATTCAAAAACTCATTTAATGTGATTTGTAAACATGGAACCATTTGGGACCTCATTTTGTAATCTCTGATATTTATATAATTTGAATGATAAATCTTTTAAAACGACTCAATTGGAGTTCGTTTTCTATTATTGTGACTATTGTGCCGTCGAGTAACACCCAGTTTGAATTCCGCTGCAACCATGAATTGGGGGTGTTACAGATACCATTCGTGGGGCCGGTGTACGATCTTCCCCAACTCTATAAGCTTTTACCTCTTCCTATGTCGAGCCAACAACTAGCTCCTAACATGGCATCCTTAGTAGTTACTTATGCATTAAATACAACCATTAAAATCGTAGTACACATCTGATTCATGTTTCTTAAGACGTTCAAGCAAGTTACCAATTGGAGATTAGCCTGTTTTCTTAAGCATATCATCGAAATCATTCATCCAACAACAATTAATAACAAACAATCAACCAATAATCAATAGCTAGGTTTCATTACATATAAGCAAACACAAACAAACCTAGCCTAGCATGTTAATGTAAAGACAAGCGTAAGATAGAATCAAACAACACATAGATTTATTGAATGATTATTGGAAGACTTATCTTTAATCAAACATGGATGAAAGAATGGTTTGAAACCCTTACAAGAAGGTGAAAATTCGACCTAGGGTTTATGGTAAAGTTCCTCCAAAAGCTCTCTCTTAATAAATGAAAATTAGAAAATTATATATAGATATTACAATCTTACGGCGTCACGTTATACAAGTGACGCCGTCAACTAGCCACTAATGCTCTCCTCGGATTGCCTAGATCCAGATCTGACGCTGTCACTTGTAATTCTTCTCTTGGTCGTCACCTTGTAATTTGCTCTTGACGGCCTAGGCATCATAAAGAGTGATGCCGTCACTCTTTAAGTCCAAAAATATTTCTGGCGCGTCTCGTGTAAACTTCATATCCACCTCTTTGTCAACACATGACGATGTCACCTGTAGAGCGTGACGCCGTCAGGTACTGTTTCCAGCTTGATTTTGGAGACTTTGTCGTTTTCTTCACTTTTCGTTCAAAAAACGTCCAAAATGCTTCATTTTCCAAATTTCTTCTCCCAAGTACCTAAAATGACAAAAGGAACTATTTGAGGCAATATTTGATCAAATAATCACAACTTAGGGTATAAATTACCCCTAAAAGCGTAACACTTTTCGCCTCACCAGTTACTGGTATCCAATTGTTGTTTGGAGTAGACCTACCTATGAAAGAAAGATATATAGGTTATTGGAAAAGACAGTGATGGTACGTTTCAGAAAAGTAAGGCTACTTGTAACTGATGTCGCTATCCAGGTACTGCTGGTCCACATATGTTTGCTAGACAACTATGTTACATGTATTTATTAAAAGTACTGCTGGTCCTATTCGTTTTCAGCTTTGTGGTCCCGAAAAACAAATCGATCAGTATTCAAGAGGTTTAATGTTACTGATATACACATGAATTTACACGTGGAGTTTATATTCAGATTGTTTCAGGTTCATGCAGATCGATGGTATTTAACAGTTGTATCAACTTAATTATATCTTTTTCATGTTGCTTGTGACTTCATGGTTTCCACTGCTACCCTTAAAACGTTTCCACTGCCGCCTCGATCGTTTCCACTACTCGTTTCAACTTTCCACTGCCAGTTATTCGTTTCCACTGTTTTCTTGAAACTTTGTACCGCTTGGTTCTTCGTACTGCTCGGTTTGAAACTAAGGATATTCAAGTGATAAAAGGTTGTTTGTGAAGCTGAAGAAAACCCTAACTCTAACTGATGATTATTATTACTGAAAGATAGGGTTTATTGGATTCGTATTACTCTTAGGTGTAGGGGTATTGCTGGCAAATTCTTTTTAAAGTTACTGATCATACATCAAGTCAGGTTACTGTTAGTAGGTGTCAAAGATTGAGGTTTATCATGGGTCTGTGACTAATTCATTTTAATGAAGATTGGTGTGGCCTAGTGTATGTGGAAGACGTTGTTGTTGCAAAACCTTAATCACTTGATGTTTTATTGGTCAGTGCGTGGAGATGAAGTTATTTTATGAATTGTTTGAGTACTATTCGATATCGGCAAACTATGAATTTGGTTTTTGGAAGAGATAGTTTTACACACACAGAAGGATTTTGGTTCACACACAGAGGAGGTTTTTGTTTTATTTGCTTTTAAAGATTTTTAATGGCTCGTTCTTATTGCTCAATTGATTACGAAGAAAAGTTTTTATCATCTATTTGACGTTGAAGTGGAGTTACTTGGATGCGTTTTCTTATCATATCTTAAACGGCTCCATTATGTTTAAAGGTAACTTGTTCGTGCGTTCAAGTGACTACGAATTGACAATCACTTGAAGGAGTTACATTATTGTGCTCAGTGATTATTGTCAAGAGATTGCGATCTCCTTATACGTTAAGTATACGTTCGAAGTCAGTTTTAATACAAGATATAAGATACAAGTTTGGGTTGTTTTACTTCAGCATCAAGTTGGTAATACTTAGTTTTCTTCATCAGTAATCATTACATAGAGCCTACATTCAAGAGATGGTTAACATATGGGTTTCAGGGGAAGCTTAATGTTTAAATGTTTAACCATCTATATGCTACATCGAGGTGAAGGTTTTTACAACTGCTAGTTGTTATTACTACTGCTAGTTTTGATTTCTATTGTTTCAAGTACATTTTTAGATGCGGAAAACTTAATGGTGGGCGACTTTGAAACATTGGAAAGATGGATTGGACGTATAATATTGATTCGTGGTTGTGAAGATCAAGATTGCTTACATTTTTCCCCTAATTGATGATGACAAAAAGGGGAAGAATATTCAACTTGTAGAGCCTTGGTGATATAGCATGGTTTAAGGGGAAGTTTGTTATCTTTCATGACATATTAACTTCAGGGAAAGTTCATGCTTACTTGGTTTTGTCATTATCAACTAGGGGAAGATTGTTGGGAATTACATTTGAGTTGATAAGACAAAACATATTAAATATGAAGGACTTAAGAAGACAAAGTGAAGAATGAAGACAATGCAAAAGACAAGGGACTTGATTTACAAGTAAGTTTTTACATTATAGTCCTTTGTAGTATTTCGTAACCCTAGTTCTCTATTATATAAAGAGAATACAGGGAATAGGTATTGTACGTGTCACAATGTAATATTCAGTAAATGTATGTGTGTATAGGCGTTGGGGAAAATGCCTAGGGTATAGTATTGTGTTAAGCCCCAAGGATCTTATGATTCCTGTTAGGATGTAACCGTGCTACATTTGATCACGTAGCATTGGGGATGTTGGTGTTTGTTAGTGTTAGAGATGATGACGAAGAAACCTTTGTTCAATAATAATGATATTCTTATTTATTATGTTGTGCATTGTATTATTCATTATTATTGTGTAATCCCTATATATGATGTCTAAACAACCTCGAGCTATAAACGATCTTAACACAAGAAGATACCCTAGTGACACCATCACAAGTTGATCAAGACTACCACAACATGAGCGTGAAGTAGTTGTTACTGTTTTGGCCGTAAAATCTTCATACGAACTCGGATTTGAGCGATTCATAAAAAGAAACGATCGGGACGAAAAAATCTTCAATTTGGTGAAAAAGGCATCCTGACGCCGTCACTTGTTAGGGCTGATGCCGTTAGGCTTTGCTAACAGAAAATATGCCTATAAATATAACCTTATAACTTCTCTTTTTGTATGCCCCCAACCCTAAGTCCGATTTTAGGGTTAGAGTAGGTGTTTTTACAGAAACTTAGAGGGTTTCAATCGCTCCAACATCTTGTATTAGTTTGTTGATTCTATCTTAATCATGTCTTCCATTATCATTATTGCTTATTCTTTATTGATTATGCTTGGCTAATTCACCTTGTGTTTACCTATGATTTTATGAAACTTGTTTATAATTAATTAGATCTCATTGTTTTCATGACAACTCAATGAATCTAATTGGTTTAGTTTATAATTTTTGCTTCCTACTGTCTCTTGTTTAATTGATTGATTCGCGTTAGGCTTAAGAAAACTGGCTAACCTCCTTCGTGCAACAAGCTTGAACATCTTAAGAAACATAATTGGATGTGCACTACGGTTTTATTCGTTGTATTTAATGCATGAGTAGAAGTTAATGATTCTATGATAGGATACTGAGCGTGTCGTCATAAGAAGAAACTAATATCCATAGAGTTGGGAAAGGACGTGCACGCCCCCACGACTGGTATTAAAGAATACAACGCTTCAATTAAAACAAGGATGTGAGAATTCAGTAGGTAGAATTAGATAGCTAGCAAGGAGTAATATATCATAGATAGATACGATTCACTTCCCTTGTAGAACCCTAATTTACTTTTCTTGCACGTTAGTTTAGTTAGTAACTTTTGAGCTAGTTGAATAGCAACTAATTCCGCCCACTCTTTCAAAACTAAGATATTTAATTTGCTTTCTAAAAAATAAAATATATATATACACAAAAAGAATCATCCCTCACCTTTAGACTTAGATTGACATACAATTCAACCTAACGACACTATTCTCCTAGAGAACGATCAATCCTCCGGACTTACCATATACTACACTACAACGATCAGGTACACTGCCTGGTGGATTGCAAAAATCTCTCAAGATCCCTTGAGAGATAAAACCTTTTGAGAGGTTGCAAAACACGCATCAGTATGCCCTCTTGCATATTGTTAGCTTGGCTATACTTATCCATTTGACTGTTTATTCCATCAATTTTACTTGTTGAAGCTCCACTATTATTCAGTATGGCATCAATAAAATCAAGCCATCCCAACAACAACATTCTCCCTTCCTTTTTTCTAGGAACATTTTCAGCAGTATTCTCCTCCAATATTTCCTCAATAAGCAATCCTTTGCCTTTAGCCTCAATGTAAACCTATATTTCTCTGTATCTAGGAACATAATTCAACAGCTTAACTACATCTTTCTCATACATTAAAGGTAATAATCCATCATCAAATGATTCATCAGGTATCCTAGAATGAGATGATAAACTCCTTCCATCTTTGAAATCTTAATCATTTAACAGTACATCATAGTCATCATGCGAAAAAACGGTCATAATCAACCAAATCATACCAATCTATAACTCAAAAACGATAAATCCTTCTAGTTGGTGAGCTAAATTGTCCATTGTGAATGTTTTTAAACGTAAACAAGTTGTGCTATGATTATGTGTAAAAAAGGTAAACACCAACAAACACCCTAAGAAAAAAAAAAAAAAAAAAAACTAGACAAATATCTATAAGTAAAACCTAACCTAATTTTTACTCATATTAGGCATGTTGTTAACATGATATAACACTAAAATATCATAATCAATTACCAAGAACTAAACTTACCATAAACAAAAGCTAAACCATAGATCAGGGAACTTCATGCATGATTTTGCCCAAATGGACCAACCACCATTTTCAAGATGTTGTTGATTTTCGCTTGTGTTCAATAACTTTAGGGAAGAAAATGAAACTAAGTTTAGATCAAAATATGGTTTTAGGGGTTTATTGGGTTATGTGAAACTTGCAGGTGGGTGTACTACTAGGCGGGAAACGTGAAATGATGAGATTACCCTCAGGACATAATCGGCAACTAACCCACGTTAGCTCTCGGTGGTGACTTTGCACTGAACTTTAGCTCTTGATGGCTAATTTTCATTTTTCCCCCCTCGGTGTGTTAAGTGCAATTTTGACAAACATTAGGGACGAAATTTGTAATTTACCCTATTTTTATTTTATTTTATTTTATTTATTTTTTATTTTTACTTCTATATTTTATATCTGTTTATATGTTTTATTTTATTCGTTATTTATTATTATATTTATTATTTAATATTGTTATTGTTCTTATTGTTTTTCTGTAAAATTCAACCTAGACACCCATTTATCTTTATTTGTTTCAAACAGTAGAAAACACGAATTCAAACACCTCCTCACCCTAGTATAACACCAAGGACACTTCTTTCTTGATACTCGAAATAAAATATTGTTATAATGATGGGTTCACTCGTACAATATCTAAGAGGGTGTTTGGAATTGCGCTTGTAGAAGGATTATATGATTATTTTGTTTCCAAAACGCAATTAATCAATTTAGAGTGCTTGGGAACTTTTTTTTGAAACACAATTCTCCTTTTGCAAAAAATACAAAACTGCCCTCGATTATTATTACCTTTTGCTGTCATCTTCATACTCTAAGGGTATTTTTTTATGATTTCACATCTCAGTTGATAGTCACCTTCATACTCTGTCACTACAAGCTGAGTTCAAGTTGAATTTCCTGATAAGTTCTAAATATTTAATAAATTCAGCATGGTGAGAGGGTCGGTGAACAGTAACAAGGACCGGTCGTGGCAATAAGGTTGCGGGTTGCCGACGATGCTGGAGGTCCAATAGCCTATAGTAGAGGACGAATGACCATGGTGGGTGTTTTATAGTTTGCTTATTGAATGGGTATTCAACTTTTGATGTGAATCAAAAAATAAAACTCATTCGAGTAATGTCTAAAGTTCATATGTATAAAAAATGATATCATAGGTGCTATAAATAATAAAAATGTTAAACAATTAATGTCTGTTTTGGTAGTTTTATCAATTGTGTATTCGGATAATATGATGCTAAACACTAAAAAAACTAATTATCTGATTATTGCGGTATCAAACAACATAATCAAATCCAAACACTATATTTCAGAATCACATTTTGTAACAGTTAATTATGTGATTATGCGTTTTGAAAACAAATAATCTATTTTCAATAAGTAATCCCAAACACCCCCTAAATGGAATCCTTGTTAGCTTAATTCACACATTAACCCTCACAAACGATTTTAATGGCATGTATTTAAATTAAAAAAAAAAATAAAAATAAAAAAATAAAATAAAAAAGATTTTAAAACTCACTAGTTACACATAGGAGGCTAAGGAAATGATCGCAAACAATAACACATGTACTTGATGCGTGTATTGACTCACTCTCACCGGATAACATTTACAGACCAAAACCCATTGGCTCTCACTGCCTCACATAATAGAGAATAATTATTTTATTTAAAGAGTAAATTGCAAGAATCGTCCATGCGGTTTGCCCAAATTGCAGATTTCATCCCTAAGTTTTCGAAAGTGTAGGCGGCCTCTCTGTGGAGAGGTTTTGGTTCCATTTTGGTCCCTAGCCAGGGACTAAACGTGCAATTTTGAGCAAACCACATGTACCATTTATGCAATGGGGAACATTTAGCCCCAATTTTTTTTGAAGTGAGCATATATTGTTTATTTAAAAGTTAAATGGGCGTAAACAGACACATATTTTCTCTCAATCGAAGAATATTACAATTGTTTTTTTTTTCTTAAATTTATAGATATAATATATTTAATTTTTTAAATATAAATGAGGTCTTACATTTTCGTCGTTTTGGGTCTTTTATAAAGCGATTAATATAACATTCGCCCATTTGGCCTGTAGCTCGTTTAACCCATAGCCCGTTTGAACTCTTGCCCGTTTGTGGTGTAAATATTGTAAAATAGTTACAGTAAAATTGTTGTTAAAAAAAAATTGTTAGATATTACAATTTACAAATATTAGAAAAAGTAAAAAGTAAAAAAAAAATATCAACGCGCCTAAATCAGCTCACTCACATCCACACCCAAAAATTAGCGCGGGAGCGCACATTAGCCCCAAAATCAAAAATATTAACCCGCCTATTAAAAATCCCCCAATTTCTAATCATTTCACTCTCACTTTCACTTTCACACACACACAGTATTTCACACACACACACACACTAACTGTGTGTAACAATTTCTCACATGGCGGATGATAAGCAGATTAACACCGTGAGGCGAAGCATAAAACGGAAACTAGAAGACTCATTCACCGTCATCGATTCACCAGACGACGATTCATCATCATCATCTCAACAGCAACAGGATGACGATCTGTTGATCGAAATCCGTGAGTTAATCGAAGTACTGGAGACTAATTCTTCAGATCGTGCCCTAACTAAACGCTCTATTCAGATTTTATCCGAGCTTGCCAAAAACGGTATAAATTTTTGTCTTATTATACTTTTTTATTCGATATTTTATAAATTTTGTATATAAATTGCGTGTTATTGGTACGGATTGTTAAATTTTGAGTATATTGATGAATATTATTGTATCGTTTTTGTAAATAACGGTTTAATTACGTGTTATTGATACGAAGTGTTAAATTTTGAGTATATTGATTAGTTATTATCCGAGCTTGCGAAAAACAGTATAAATTTGTGTTATTATGTTATGTTACTCTAATTTATATAACTTTGTGTATAAATTACGTGTTATTGGTACGGATTGTTAAGTTTTGAGTATATTGATTTATTATTATTGTATGAGCTTTCGAAAAACGGTATAAATTGAATGTTATTAGTACGGAGTGTTAAAATTTGAGTATATTGATTAGTTATTTTCTGAGCTTGTAAATAACGGTTTAATTGCGTGTTATTGATACGGAGTGTTAAAATATGAGTATATTGATTAGTTATTATCCGAGCTTGTGAAAAACGGTATAAATTTGTGTTATTACTCCAATTTATATAAATTATGTATAATAAGTGCGTGTTATGTTACGGATTGTTAAATTTTGAGTATATTGATGAATATTATTGTATCATTTTTGTAAATAACGGTTTAATTTGTCTTATTATATTTTGTTAATCAAATTTATATAATTTTGTATCGTGTTTGTGTATAAACTGGATGTTATTAGTACGGAGTGTTAAAATATGAGTATATTGATTAGTTATTGTCTGAGCTTGTAAATAGTGGTTTAATTGCGTGTTATTGATGGAGTGTTAAATTTTGAGTTTAGTGATTAGTTATTATCCGAGCGTGCGAAAAACGGCATAAATTTGTGTTATTATTTATTTTACTCGAATTTATATAAATTTTGTATAATAATTGCATGTTATTGGTACTGAGTGTTAAAATATGAGTATATTGATTTGTTATTGTCTGAGCTTGTAAATAACGGTTTAGTTGCGTGTTACTGATACATAGTGTTAAAAGTTGAGTATATTGATTAGTTATTGTCTGAGCTTGTAAATAACGGTTTAATTGCGTGTTATTGATACGAAGTGTTAAATTTTGAGTATACTGATTAATTATTATTATCCAAGCTTTAGAAAAACGGTATAAATTTGTGTTATTATTTATTTTACTCGAATTTATATAAATTTTTACAATAATTGCATGTTATTGGTACTGACTGTTAAAATATGAGTATATTGATTAGTTATTGTCTGAGCTTGTAAATAATGGTTTAGTTGCGTGTTACTGATACAGAGTGTTAAAAGTTGAGTATATTGATTAATTATTGTCTGAGCTTGTAAATAACGGTTTAATTGCGTGTTATTGATACGGAGTGTTAAAATTTGAGTATATTGATTAGTTATTATTATTCGAGCTTGCGAAAAACTGTATAAATTTCTGTTATTATGTTAAGTATACTCAAATTTATATAAGTTTGTGTATTAATTGTACGTTACTGGTACGGAGTATCAAATTTTGTGTATATTGATTAGTTATTATCCGAGCTTGTGAAAAACGGTATAAATTTGTGTTATTACTTCAATTTATATAAATTTTGTGTAATAATTGCGTGTTATGTTACGGACTGTTAAATTTGAATATGTTGATGATTATTATTATCTGAGCTTCTAAATAACGGTATGAAATTGTCTTGTTATATTTTGTAGCGTTTCTGTGTATAAGTTTGGTATACTAGTTGCATGTTATTAATCTAAGCTTGTAAATAACGGTATATATTTGTAACGATCTGTTTCAAGTTTATCAGTTTATGATGTGTTAGTTTGATTTTGTATGTAATTGTGCAGGTGAATATTGTATATTAATTGAATGTTATTAGTACGGCGTAATTGTGAATATATTGATTATTATTAATGTTTGAGCTTGCAAATAGCGGTATGTGTTATGGTTAGTTTGATTTCGCATCGTTTTTGCGCTTAGGCTTTTTAGATATTGTTGTATGTAATTGTGCTGGTGAATTAAGTATTAAATTCCGAGCAACAGTTTTGTGTTAATCTGATTTTGTTTTGTATAATTGTGTTAGATATAGGTTCTTGTAAAATATGTGATTCTGTTGGTGAACTGTTAACGGATTAGTTTCTGTGTGATCTATAAAAATTTCGACCTCACATTATTAGTATTGTTTTGATATTGTATTGATTTTGCGGATATTTTTTCTAATTGTGCTGGTGAGTTTTGTATATTAATTGCGTGTTGATGTTAGTATCAGACATCAAACATACTTCTGTGTTAAAGTGATTTAGTTTTCGTATAGTTATTGTGTTAGGTTTAGGTGTTTGTAAATTATGTTATTATAATTTTGTATCGTTTTTGCGTATAATTTTTGTAGTTAGTGTGTTTTATGTAATTGTGTGGTGCTATGAGTATTAATTGCATGTTAGTATTAAATATCTGGTATACATTTGTGTTATCGTGTGTGGTCGCAGAAAAAGCGGCGTAAATATGAAGTTATTGTGTTAGATTTAGGTTTTTGTGGTATATGTTATTGTGTTGATGTAGTATCTGAATGATCCATTACATTTTGAGTATATGTTGTGTTAATGTGATTTTGTTTTGTTTTTGTGTATAACTTTTGTAGCTATTGTGTTAGATTGAGGTTCACTCTGATTTCGTTGTTGTGTTGATGTGATTCACATTGTTTGTTACATATAATTTCGTAGTTATTGATGTAGGTTTTTTGCGGTTTAAGTTATTGACTCACTTCAGTGGTAAATTGTTGATGTATTCACTGCATGTTCTGTTAAATTTTGTGTATAATTTTTGCTGTGATTGTTTTAGATTTTGTATTAGATTTAGGCATTTCTGGTTTATGCTAATCTACAGGTGATTTATTAAAGGATTTAAAAACTAGACTATATTACATTAAATACATATACTTAGTCAAGTGACTCGTCTTGCGATCCCACAGCATCTTAAACATCTCTTTCGAATGGCTCTATTTGATAACTAAAAGTTATCCATGTGACGGCCTGTAGTGTGTCTGACTGCTAGGAAATTTTATGTTTTCTTTTCAGTTTATTCAGCTGGAACTCTTTGAATATTTGAAGTTTGCATCACAATATACACATATATTATAATTTTAAAACTATTTCCTAAAGCTCGACTTTGGAATGACATTTTGGGTCTACTTCTTGTGTCAAAATGTTGACTGAGATGTCACAAAAGCTATCAACCTTTGCTTTCACGTGTATGATTTTCAGAACACTCACTTTCCCATGCATCACCGAAGTTGATGTAAAATTAAGATGACCCGTCCCAATGTCATTATAGAAATTAGGATCAGTGGCCATCTTACCACCTGTAATATTTGCATATGTTGTTATGGTAAGACTACTACGAGCTGGAACATCTGAATGCTCAACAGGGACCTCAGCTATTAGCATTTCTCGATAATATACATTAGCAATCGAGTCCTTGAATTTGAAGCCTCCATAGTTAGGATTATCAATAGTCAAGGTTAGAACTAGCGTTGCATTTATGCTAACATTTGGGAAAAGTTGAACTTGCAAGTTTTCAAGGTTTGTCGGGTGGGCAATGATTTGTGGGTCTTTCGGTTTAAAGACCGTGAAATATAAGACTATAGAAACAACAATGAATATGAGAATAACAGCTACCGTTGCGCCACAACATATCTTGATACATTTTCTAGATCTTCTTTTTGTTGTGTCCATATTTGTGATTTTTGTTTCTATGATTGTTGATTAGTTCGTGAGTAAGATGTTTGTTTATATACGGTAGGATGTGGTGAAAATAGGGTCGAATGTTATTTTGTTTGTTTAGTGCAACATAAGCTTGCACATTACGTACCTTTGACTTCGTTTAGTTGAAGCCAATTTTGTTTTAAAAAGTTTGTCATGTGATGATGACCATTCATAAAACTATAATATAGTTTGTCTTTTTCATAGAATAAAAATATTGTGGCCGTCCTGTTTTAATTTGTTAATTAACCGTTGTCAGATTAATGAAAGAAGACTCTTACATTTCATTGAGATACTTGAGGATTATTTATTTTCTATCAGCTATGATAATACTATTATGCTACACGTCATTGATTCGTAGATTTATAAATAATCAGATGATCCCTTTCTGCTATTTTTGTCCTCTTTTTGGTTCTAATAATGTAACGCATAGTAAAAGATTATCTTTAAATAGTGACAGATTATCACTACCAGAGTTGGGGCTTTTAGTCATGGAAACTTTTAGCCACTAGTAAAGTCCAAGCTAAAAGTTTGCTAAACGACAAAATAAGCGATTTTCAACATACGACTCTGACAATCACTTTTAGCGACGACAAAGTCTCGCTAAAACCTTTCCAACTTTGACTTTGACTTTCAGCGCAAATATTTATATATGTAAACCACTGATTATATTGTGTTTATCGTTTCTGTGAGTAGATTCTGTTGTGCAAGTGAAAGCATTATCTATTTAAATGTAAATATAGTCTAGTTTTTAAATTTTACGTGCTGTAATGTCTTAATATGTATAATTTCATTAGTTTGTAGTTATTGTCGTTAAGCTCTGCATGTTTGATTAATTCTTTTTTGCTAATTGATTCATTGCGTGTTTATCTATATATGTGTTTGATTAATTTGTTGTGGTGGCTAGTAGATGGTATTGTGCTTCTGAATTATAGATGTATTCATTGCATCTTCTCTTAAATTTCGTGTTTCAATGTTGCTGTTACTTGTTGATATGTCTCCATATATAATTCTGTCTATTTGTAGTTAAGTAGCTAGCATCGTGTTTGTTTGTTTGTTTGTTTTTGTTTGTTTCTCCGTGGTATCAGATGATGCTGTCTTATTGTGGCTAGGTTGGCTGATTTGTGGTTGATGGCTAATGTTTTCTCTTCATTGTTTTATGGTTATGCAGAGGATAATGTGGACTTGCTTGTCGGATCCGGTATTGTTCCAGCACTGGTGAAGCATCTTCAAGAGCCACAGTGGCCAAATGAGGATGTTATTGGTTTTGATGAGTTTGTTACACATTCTAGGCCGTTAGAGCATGAGGTGGAGAAAGGCAGTGCATTTACTATTGGACTTCTTGCCATTAAGGTACTTATACTACTAAACATCTTTGTGATCTATCTATTGATACATAGATGCGCTTCAATTGGGCTATTAATCTGAGTACTTAAACTTAGAAGTTATAACCTTGCAAAACTGTTATAGAGTAGTATCCTGAATTGAAAGACTGTATTTGATAGAAACACTGTCATTGATGGTGATAAATTGTTTGCAATGATTGCCTAGAAACCTATCCTTAAACATTAGCCATTGTTGAGTGTGCTACACTCAGTACTGTTACAGCAAATAGCTTATCAACTATACTTGGATTGTAATACTGGAGACATCATTGAACATTATGCACCTATTTACCCGTCAAGACATCATTTGATAAACTTTTCTAAACATATGGAAAGATTTGTGATGGATATAATAAGTTTGTCGTTTTTGCGGTGAGTGGGTGAAAGTAGAACTGGAGGACATAACTTTGTTGCTATTGAAAGGTGACTGAGGTTCTTTGCAGCAATGAGGTATAAATAAAAGGCTTGGGCTATCATTTACAGTATTTACTGAGGACTAACCTTTGCAAAACTCAACTCTTAACATGCTGCTAGAGAATCTGTATAGGTTGCAGCCTATTAAGCACATTCGTATACTGTCATTTTGTGTTTATATCCCTGTCAAATTTCTTTGTAACTTACCATGGTTTTTATAGGCTATTATGGCTCTTCTAATTGCAAATCATTCATTTCTTGTATTGTTGAGAGGAGAAACCTCATAGAAAAGTTGATCCTGTTTGATTACAGAAATTGGGTCAAACTTGTTGCTGTAAACACATATCGTATGCTCTTTTTTTGCAGGAAAAACTCAGGAATAGATCTGAAGTCTGTATTTATTGAAAATATTTGTTGAATTCTTTAAAATTGTAATACCCTGTACATATTTATTGAAGAACTAAACCACTAATATGCATTGTTAAACAGCCTGAGCATCAACAACTCATAGTTGATGCTGGAGCCCTACCTTATCTTGTAGCTCTCCTTAAAAGGCACAGGGATAACGGAAATTCTCGAGCAGTCAATGGTGTCATAAGGAAAGCAGCTGATGCAATCACCAACCTCGCTCATGAAAATGGCAGTATCAAGACTCGTGTTAGGTTAGTTTACTTTTTTGCTTTGCAGTTGCAATTCAGGTATTTTAGTACTTTCCTCTCACCACATTTCGGTTTTAGGGTTGAAGGTGGTATTCCTCCTCTTGTTGAATTATTAGAATCCAATGATGCAAAAGTGCAAAAGGCTGCAGCAGGGGCCTTGCGTACACTAGCTTTCAAAAACGATGAAAACAAAACCCAGGTGATGCTTATATGGGTTAAGTGAACCTGTTTTTGAGATCAATAATGATATTTTATATAACATATTTTTTCATTATATGCAGATAGTGGACCATAACGCCCTGCCAACTCTCGTTTTAATGCTTCAGTCAGAAGATACTGGCATACACTACGAAGCAGTAAGTACTATACGGATTTATCAAACACGAAACAGTGTCCATATGTTTATGTAGCTTTGCTGTAACTTCTGAATGGTCTCTTAGGTTGGTGTAATTGGCAATCTTGTTCACTCATCCCCAAAAATAAAGATGGATGTTCTTCATGCTGGAGCATTGCAGCCTGTAATTAAGTTGCTCAGGTACACTTACTCTTCTTTATTATCATGGCTAAGTGTTGATCACTACAGCCTAAAGGATTTGGTATAAAGTTAGAAAACCGATGCAGTTTATGTGAAACAAAATGTCATGATATTCTCTAAATGTTATGGCGGTTTGGGTAGTTTAGATTGCAAGTTTTTGTGACTTCTAAAAAAGTGCAGTCAAGTTTGTTACTACAATGCTTAGTTATCTATATGTATGTGTGTATGTCCATGGTGTATACGCTTGTATTTCTAGTATACCATGTACCCTTAATGCACATAGAAAGTGTCTTGGATGGTAGAAATCCTTTCTAAATTTACTAAAGTTATCTGTTCTCTAGTTTAAGCTAACTTGCAGTTGCTCTTGTGCAACCTCTCTTCATCTTTTTTCGGGCTTTTTTAACTTCTTACTTTTTTGTCAACAGTTCAATCTGCTCAGAGAGCCAAAGAGAAGCTGCCTTGCTTCTTGGACAATTCGCCGCTGCTGATACTGACAGCAAGGTTGGTTGCTTAAACTGTTACTTTATTGTCCACCTATAGTAACACGCTAACTAACAATGAAAGATGGTTTTATTGATCAACCACTTTCTGTTGGTTATCATTTTTTTTTTCTATCTTTTGTTGTCTACCATGTTCCATAATAAATAAAACAACTCTTTGCAGGTACACATAGTTCAAAGAGGTGCTGTTGGTCCGCTAATTGAGATGTTGAAGTCGCCAGAAGCTCAACTAAGGGAAATGTCAGCTTTTGCACTCGGGAGGTTGGCACAGGTAATCATGGATAAAGTTATATTTTTTCATCCAATGTCAGTCTCTGTAACACTTCTAGATGCTCAACTTAGGATAATAGCTCTTATGCTATAGCTTTGAATGCTCCAAGTTATGCTCTTTTACTTGATTCATAATAACGAACCAAAACATGTTTAGGTTTGTCATTTTCTCATGACAGTTCTTTTAGGCTGTGTTTATCATATTGTAGTTCATATCATCTATATGTTATTAAACCCTCGTGTTTTGAGTTGCGTGCTTGCTAAATGTTTCTCATAATACCAGGACACACACAACCAAGCTGGTATTGCCCATAGTGGTGGCATCGTTCCATTATTGAAACTTCTTGAATCTAAAAATGGCACTCTGCAGCACAATGGTGCATTTACCTTGTATGGTCTTGCAGATAATAAGGTAACCTTAAATTTGTAACAAGCATAACAGTTTATATTATATCTGCTAGCAACACCTTTTAACTTAACGTATATCCTTTTGTAGGATAATGTTGCTGATCTTATAAGCCTTGGCGGTGTTCAGAAGCTGATGGATGGTGAATTCATTGTTCAAGTAAACTTTTTGACAACTGATGCCTTTCTGCAAACATTTTTTGTTTGTCTTTCATTGTTTTAAACAAGTTATTGCATCCTTGTTTTTTCAGTCCTCAATTTAGATATCTTACTCTATATTTTAAGATTCATCTTTAGTTCCTTACTAGTTAGTTATGGGACGAACACTGTGATTTATGTATGAGTTTATGGTATTTGTGCAGCCAACTCGGGATTGTGTAGCAAAGACTTTGAAAAGGATGGAGGAGAAGATTCATGGAAAGGTAATTCTATGCTACTCTAAAGTTCATCTCTGCGATATATATTTTTCTAGACTGTTCTCAGAGTTGTGAACATAATGACTAAATTATCTTGCAATCCTTTTGCTTGAGTGTTCATATCCCTATCTCCGGGGACTCCAACGAACATACAGTATGTATTGGAGACTGGTGAGCTGAGAGACAAATAGTTTGTTTCTTCTACGGAGTGTGGTACATGTTTAGCTGTTTTTGGATATAAAATCTGGTTGGTTTGTTTGTGGTAAGTTTATTAGATATGACTTTAGCAACACTCCAAGAAGAAAAAGAGAATATAGCCCCCCTCTATCATATCCTTAGACTGTGTACTTACTATGCGATAAACCGTAAATTGTTGTATTCAATGCTATAAATGCCTTGTTTGGGTTATCATTGATCTCAAATAGGTGAAATGTTGTAGCTATAATGGAAAGGGTTAAATGTATCTAGCAGGTTGAAAGTCATTGAAAACTGTATATTAATACAATAGCTATTAAAAATCATAAATTTATAATCATACTTGATGCATTGATTGTTTAATAATTGAACCAAAAACTGGTAACCCGTCAACTTGTCTTGAACCATAGCTGTTTTGCCTTTATCTAACTTGTTCGACAAACCTGTTTTGCCCCTCTGGTCTAAAATGTTCACTGAAGATGCTCTTTGATATATTTATAAGGTTTCTACAGCATTCATAATATATATTGTTACATTCTGGTATCACTATCACCTAATAATTTATATCATTATTCTCTTAGCAGGTATTGAGCCGTTTGTTGTACAAGATGCATAATGCTGAGAAAATTGTTCAAAGGCGAATTGTCTTGGCTCTTGCTCATCTCTGTTCACCCGAAGACCAGGAAGCAGTATTTGTTGATAATAATGGTAAATTGTGTAGGCTTATTGCTCCAAACAACCTGTTCTTTGTTAGATTTGACTGGCAAACTACACATATTACTTATACAGGAGCCTGATATGTTGTGTTGTTTATTTAATATATGAACTTTTCAGGACTTGATTTACTTTTGGAGCTATTACAATCAGTTCACTCAAAGCATCAAGGAGATGCGTGTGCGGCTTTGTGTAGATTGGCTGAAAAAGCTACATCAGTTTCTTCTGTCGATGCAGGACCATCATCTCCAATTTCCCAGGTTAGGCTTTTTAGTCTTCTAATTATTGATTGTTATTCATCTAATGCTTGGGCATTTTCATTTTATTGTTGATCAAAGATTAGTTTTTGAAATTGCTTTGCACACCTGTCCTGCTTCTGACCACATTTACAATTTATAACACACTTAAGAAAAGTGTGTTATCCCTTAAATCAATGAGCTTTGATTCTTGTAAACATCTAAGCCAGCATTGTGAAAAATAATGACTATAAAGTGCAGGTTCTAGAACAATATTTTACTTGCTATTTCACGTGTTTTGACTGTGAAATATTTTTATTTTTTATTTACTTTTTAGAACGGCAAATATGAATTATGTTTTGACTGAAATGCTTGAGGCTTAAAATCTAGTAAAAGTTGAGCAAACTACTGACTAGTGTTTAATGCATTTTTCACTCTTTTCTTATATATGCAACATACTTGCCATAATATGCAATTATGCATATTGTTCCATTAAATGGTAAATGCATGGTAAGTATGTTTGCATCAATTGGTGAGAGAAAAAAAATGTTGCATATATTGGTAAAACGTAAATAGTACATGGTGTTATCTTTAAATCTTCTTGCATGATATAATCTTAGTAAGAAGCAGTCCACCTGAAGTAACTCTTGTTACAGGTATACTTGGGTGAGGAGTATGTGAACAACCCTTTGATTTCTGACGTGACTTTCATCATTGAAGGTGGAAAACTTTTTTCAACTGAAAAGAATATTTTGTGGCATTGTATTGAATGTCGTGGTTGACATTCTGAATTTTTTTGGTATCAGGAAAAAGGTTTTATGCTCACAGAATTGGTCTGCTTGCTTCTTCTGATGCATTTCGGGCCATGTTTGACGGTGGTTACAAGGTTAGTAGCAATGACCTTATATGGAAATGAATAATAACGACAGCTTCCTTTTCTTTCATTCAATTAATTTGTTTTTGACATATAATGATGCTTTTTTAGGAAAGAGATGCTAAAGTTGTCCAGATCCCAAATATCAGATGGGAGACATTTGAATTGATGATGAGGTATGTGTCTTTTTGCATTTACCTGATGGATGGCTTTCTTTATATATTTTGTGCAGCTGGCATTTTGACACGTTCACATAATGTCTTGTTTTTTAACAAACCCATTTTACGCTTAAAAATACTCTTACAGGTATATATATATACTGGATCGGTAGAGGTAAATATGGGAATCGCCCAGGATCTTCTAAAGGCTGCTGATCAGTATCTTCTAGATGGACTGAAGCGACTTTGTGAGTACACCATGGCACGGGTGAGTTACCCTTTCTTTTTTCATCAACGTCTGCTTTGATGTTTGTTATGCAAATTATGTCAACATATGATTGTTTTTCCTATTTTCTTTCTGTTAGGATATCAAAGCCGACAACTTAGCACTCATGTACGATTTATCAGAGACCTATAATGCTGTGTCACTAAGGAATGCCTGCATTCTGTTTGTTTTGGATCAGTTTGACAAATTACATTCTAAACCATGGTATGATTCTATACTATGCCGAAGCATATTACTTGGTGACATTATAACCCACTTCCTTAAGCAAGTCTATTTGGGTTATCTTATACATGTAATGGGTCAAATGGGGTTTTTTTTAAGGAAAGGGTCAAAGAGGTCAAATGAGCTGTTTGTTTTCGATGCACAAAGTCTTAATCATGTTAATGAAAAAACAAATTGGAATAATATAGTTTTGTCATCATACTTAACGCTAATTTGTTAATAATTCTAGCAAGAAAATTCTGACCCGATCTCTGCGTCTACAAAACATTACATGTATGGCTATTTTTTTCTTCTATGACCTTCTATAATAGTTAATAATTGAAATCAAATTTCCAGGTATGCCAGTTTTCTCCTCCAGATTTTGCCGGAGATAAGGAATTACTTTATGTCAACACTTACCAAGCCAATGGAAGCCAACTCGCAGCAGTAGTCTATTTTAGGCCAATTTTTTTATTTGACGTACAAGAGAGGATGTACAGAAAGGCATTAGTTGTAGTCGAAGGGATACAGTTAGCAGTTATGCTGAACTTAGAATTGGAAGTATGCACTGGCCTATTCCTGTGCTTAATGGATCAGAAAACTTACTTTTGCTGATGTTTATGCATTATATTGGCATGATTTTACATGTACCAGATAATGAATTAAAAATAGGCAATTTTTGTGGGTCAAAGCCGGCTTGAACTGTGATTTGGTATGGTTTAAAATATTACTAACTTATCAAGTATGAAGCCCCTTGCAAGCCAGGTGAGGGTGCAAAATGTTATCATTGTAATGATCATTTGATTTTGCAGCTTTTATGGTTTTTAGAAATACTTTACAAATTTCTACTCGCTCGGCGTGTTTGACCCATTAGATGATTCTGTTTTGTTAGCCTTTTACCCATAGAAAAAAACATCACCGCAAATTACAGTTCTCGATTGTGTAAATCTGTCAATTAACCTTGCTTAATCTTTTAAACATAATGAATGGTTTAATTTCTTGAAAAATGAAAACCTAGAAACAATCTTCTAATCAGTTCAAAAGTCATTCATCACACTTGTGAATTGTGATCCTAATTTTACACATGATATACAAAAAGAATTTGAATCATTCAATTTCTATTCCAATAGTGGGATGATAACTGGAGTTATCTTTGATTCCACAGGCAACATAAATGGCATGTAGTGGCTGTTCTATATGAACTTCTTTAGCTCCACTCATCAACTCCGAACAGTATTTTCTAAAAGTGGAATCATTTACATACAGTCGGAAATCGATTCCAAACAGAAATTTCATCTCCAGTCTGTTCATCTCTGCTGTTGTTACTCCTCCCACCTTTGCATAATAGGCATTATTATAGAATCTGAAATTAAGAAACAAGAAAGGGGTCAAGCTGGTTTTATGACATGTCAAAACAGCTTTTTTTAGTAAAATTTATAAATAATTTCTATAATTACCGTGTTAATATAATTTACATTTTGTGAGTCAATCAAAATGGTAATTTGTATGCGTTTGAGCAAACTTTATATTGCCTCATCTACAAGTAATGATGATTAAAAAAATCTGTTTGGATATGAGAAGACTTACGCTTCATCAATGAACTTTGCAGCTACCATTATGCTCGTGATTAGAAGCCGATGAACATTAAGGGAAGTCAAAATGATGTTTTCTGCTTGTACGAATCTATCCATGTATATGTATGCAACAACAAAGCAAGATGGGCTACATCCAGAGTATCTGAAGATACGATCAACATATTGTTTAATGGTGAGTGTAGGTGCTCTCGAGCCATGAAAATCTGTAAGAATGTCTTTAGTGTGCGTTGTTTTTAACAAATTCTCGTTTTCTTCAACACTTTCCTGAAGAATGGAAGAAAGCAGGGCTATAACTTTCGGGGTTCCAGGCTTTTGGTTGGTTCGACCTTTAAGGCCTAAAGCAAGGTAAATTTTATCGCTTTCAGGTGTTGAAGCTTCTATATCCAAACAAGGCTGTAGAGAAAAAGGATGATTTTGTGTAAGTAAGACAGAAAATCACATACAAAGAACATAAAACGTTTATGTGATACCCAATTTAAGTATATGCAATGCATACATCAACATTTACGTGATATACCCAATTTGAGTATATGCACTAAATACATAGACGAACCAGGGTGGATCCCAGGATACCATAGATTTTTTGCGGCGCAATGCTAATGTTTTAGGAAATCTCGTTTTTTCTTGAATATAGTGCACCCGCCACCCGGTTAAAAAAATATTGTGTTTCCAGTCTCGTTTAGTTAGTCTAGTAATAAATGAAAAGTTACCGGTTTCTATGGCTGGTAATAGGAGGTAACATGTTAAATTCTTAATCAATTAAATAAGATCATACATTTTAGCTAAGTCTTTTCACTTCCATCATTCCATGTTTCAAAATAATTTGTGCATCCGATCACTTTTGGTTCTGGTTATGTCCTGATTATAGGGGCGGACCTATGTATTAGGTACGGGGTGGCGGCGTCCCCTATGATTAGCCAAAAAAGTTGCGATTTTTTTTTTGACTTTTTTATTAAAGTGCACCCCACTAAAAATTCAAATTGCCCCCACCAACATACTAAAACACAACATTCAACACTTTAAAACTTTATAAATCCTCAATCTCTAAGCAATAATACTCGATTTATCATTTTAAATCTTATTTATTCATCCGCATTTTTCTGCTACCGTCAAAAATTTTTTTGCCCCCCACATCAGATTTTTCTTAGTCCGCCACTGCCATTACATACATATACATGTAACTGACATGTAAGACACAAGATAATAAAAAAACACAATATATCATAGAACATAAACCCTTAGCAAAAACATGTGTAACAAGAAACAAAGACCCAGAAAAGAAAACTGTTGAAAGATTGATAAACATACACATGAAAGTAACCATCAAGAAAGGACTTCACAAATTCTTCATAAAGGAAATCAAGTAAATATAAGTGTTATTTATGATTTACAGTACAATGACTACCTTAAGTTTAGTATTATACATGTATTACTATCAATGTTTAATGACTACTTATTACATCAAAACTAACATTTTTACAAACTTTAATAACTAAAAGGTTACATAATTTTGAACCTATTACATGACAATTGAGAAATGGAAGAACTTACATAGTTGTTTCTTGTAGCATCCATGCTACCACATCCACTTCTTAAATCATCATTGTCATCATCATCATGTTTTGTGTATGATTATTATGATGATGATGATGAATAACCCTTTACTTCAAGCAAGCATATATAAAAGTATTTTATCTAGTTATATATTTGGTCACTTTGGTGGTCCATATTAGTTGTCTTGTTGGTCCCTTGACATTGAATATTATTATGGTTTTTATAATGCATAAATGATAGATGTGTTGGATTGCAATAATGGTTCAAGAAATATATAAAGAAAGTATGTATAATGGAAATAAAATTTAGGTATGGGCGGTGGGTAGAGTAATGAACATGGAAGTCGATATATGACGAATTGTCGGTGGTCATATAATATCCCAATAAGTTACTTATTTTGTCATGTGACTTGTGAGTAAGAACTTGGAATGTAAAATTGGATTTTCCTCTTTATTTATGTATTTATTTTATTTATTTTTATTTACTTTTTTATAAAAATGTTTACTAACTTTTGACTTGAGTAATATACATATAGCAAACTGTCAATGGCGTGTAGCTCAGTTGATAATGAATAAGAGCATCTTTGCACCCAACAAGCATAAGATCAAGGTTCAATCTTTGACATCCCCATAACCACAACCACTGAGTAAGTCATATACGCCTCACATTATGAAATGGCAGCCGATTGTGAGCCGGTCAAGGATTACCGGTTATTAACCTCTTTGCACCCAACATATACCTAACTCGTATTAGTACTAAATTTTACATAAGTAGTTGAATATGTCATTTGGCAATTGACTTGAGTAATTTACATAAATTTTACATAACTTGTATGAAATGAGTTTTCACTAAAGTATCGTGTTTAGCGATTCGGCCCCATTGAAATTATAGGGCATTTTGACTTTTTGGCGAGAACAAGTCCTCGCTAATGGTCTTTGGCGATAATTTGTCCTTGTCAAACTATCCTAGCTATAACCTCGTCGCTAATACTTTTGGCGACGACGTGTAGGGCCCATCGAGTTACTCAGTCAAAGTTAACCAACCGGGCCCACCAGACCTTCGGCGAGGACAATACATAATGAAATAGTGGGAAAAAGTAAAATAAACTCATAACTTTTGATGAGGACATGTCATCGCTAAAAGTTTTGGTCAAATTTTCTCCTCTTTTCTTGACAGTCAAAGTCTGCAAGTCGAACATTTTTGTCGTTTAGCGACCTTTGACGAGAATATGGGTGTTCTCGTCAAACTTTTTCTTCTTGTGGAAACAGACGTTTACACATATACATACACATACGTGAGTATCAATAATCTGTAAGACAATGGTGTTTTTTTTTTTTTTTTTTTTTTTTTTTTTTTTTTTTTTACATTACGAATGATGTTTAAGAGTATGTACGTACCTACCTCGTCGCTTGTATCATGTAACATGCATGCCATGACATCAAATGGTTGTCTCGCTAAGTGAGTTTGCAAAAGGTTGTGTCAAAATTCGGTCAACCATCTATGATTCTATGGGATGTTTCAAGGCAGCATTCTCGGTTAAACCCTTGAATTATGTGTTTTGAAATATCTTTCGAGTATTGTTCCAGAGATTTTTATACAATTAATGATTGTTTCTTTATTATTTTCCGTACCAGAAGATTCCAAGTCATTATGAAGTTATGATAGACTACACTTGACATAAGGTTATATCTTGTCGGTGTTTTAAAATGTTTTCAAGTACAGTAATAAACAATAGATCGACATGTCGTGTGAATTATGTTATTCTATACTCGTGTCAACTCTTAGCTGTGGTCTAAATTAAGAATGGACATTTATCAAATCCAAAGAGGAAATTATGTGCACAATTATTCCATACGTACATTTATCGAAACCAAATAGCTTGTATTCTAATGTTACTTCATGTTATGTGAAGCTTCTCAACTAAATAGTTGTGTGTTCACGTACTACTTAAGACATGATCACATGAGAGATAGATTTATGGTATAAATACTGTCAGATAGTTAAAATGTCGATCTAAAAAAAATAATCATTTTCATAAAAGAATACATACGTCCAAAAAGAAGATAATGATAGTTAAGTTTTTGAGTTTCAAAACGTTAGTAAAAGAAAAAGAGAAGAATAAAGGAAAAATAAATGGATTTTAATTCTTAAAGAACTTTTTATCCATAACAAAATGAAGAGAAACTTATATATTACTCTTCTTACCCAAACATGTCACAATCACTTGATGTTTATGCATTTTCATACATCTTTGTTAAACACTTAAAAAAGTAGCTGACAAGAAAAAGCTAACCGTCAGTGTGAAGGTGTTAAAATATAACTTTGGCCTGAATAAAAGTTAAAGGGCTAATGTTGCCATGTTTGTTTTTCAGGTTTTGCATGTTTTGTGGTCTAAAGATAATAAAGAAAAGATGAAGGGGGCTTAGTACTAATGATGGAAAGGTGAATGCTTATCTAGGGGTTATCACTCTCACACTCGTGAGTGTGGTTTTCTATGTTGCTGGTGAATGAGCCGTTTTCTTGTCTTCACCTTGGATAATGTCTTCTGCTGGTGTTCTATATATATATGCTCTCCTCTCTCTTTTGGAGTTCATCACAAAATATCATTTCACCTCTCTGTACTTTCTTTTGATATACTTGATTGAGATCAAGCATTTGTACTTGCTGTTTGAGAACAGTTTGAGATTATAAAACTTTTTCTTTATTAATCTAATTGGTTAAATTTAGTTTTCCTACATGGTATCAGAGCCAGGTTGCTTTGAAAAACTTTTTTGAAAAATTAGGGTTTGGGTAATTTGGGGCTTTTACGTTTTAAAGGTTCCAGAGGTTGATTAAGTTTCTTAATTGGAAGATTTGGTAATCTCTGAGTCGATTGCAAGTGGTTCTGGTGATTTGTCCTAATTTAAAAATTAGGGATTGGTGGATCTTGGTTGGTGGATCTAGGTTCGCTGTGTATATCTGCTATATCCCTAGACTAAGTGAATCTAAGGTATAGTAGGTTTGGTTCCGCTGCTTCTCTGGCTTGCGTACTCTGTAACACCTCTCACGCCTTTATTTTTCCTGCATTTTTTTTGTTTAGATTGACGGGGAGTAGGAATTGGGTTGCTGAAGTTGATATTGTGTGTTTTGTTTTTGATATTATTCTTGCTCCTATGTTTGTTTAGTAGATAAAGCCCTTGACCTACCACTTTAAGTGGCAAGGTAGCCTGGGAACTTCTTTCTTCCTTTCTTCTTTATGTGTTTAGCTTTGTTTAGTGTTTACTTGTTTCATTATGTCTTTGCATAATTCTACTCCACCACCCTCTGTTCAGGCTTCTGATGCAGAGGAAGATGATGTTACACTTGTCACTCTTATTAGCAAACTTGATATCAGTCATCCTCTACACTTACATCCTAATGATTCTGCTACATTAACTGTTGTATCTATAAAACTAAAAGGTACTGAAAATTATAATGTGTGGTCTTGTGCTATGCTCTTAGCTCTTGAAGGTAAAAATAAAACTGGTTTTATAGATGGTTCTTGTAGGAGGTCTAATACTGATGATGTGTTAGGAAGACAATGGGACAGAGTGAATGCTATTGTTTTAGGTTGGATATTAAATTCTATTTCTGAGGAATTGTTTCTTGGACAAATTTTCTCTAAAAGAGCCTATGATGTTTGGATTGAATTAAAAGAAACATTTGATAGAGTTGATGGATCTGTTACCTTTAATTTACATCATAAGATCAATTCTTTATCTCAAAATAGTACATCCATTGCTGAATATTTTAACAAGCTAAGTACTTTGTGGAAACAATTTGATGCTCTTGTTAAACTGCCTAGATGTACTTGTCATGCTGCTGATGATTTCAAGAAACACAATCAGTTAATGAAATTAATGCAATTTTTAATGGGGCTTGATGACTCTTATATGCAAATTAGAAGCAACGTTTTGTCTAGAGACCCATTGCCTGATGTTAAAGGGGCTTTTGCCATTATCTCTAGTGAGGAATCTCACAGAGCTGTGGTTTCTGGTTCATCAGGAACTGGGGTCTCTCCAAGATCTCAGTCTTCTATGTTTCATTCCAATGTGGCCAATAGAGGGAGTTCACAGAGGCCCCAAAACCTCTGGGAACTCTTTTAGACCCAATAATGCCTCCAGGACTAATGGTAACAATAGGGCTGCTGGAGGTTCTACTCTTGTCTGTGAGCATTGTGGGTTTAATGGGCATACTGTGGATAGATGTTTTAAGGTGATTGGGTATCCTTCTAATTGGGAAAAAAGAAACAACAATACTAGAAGTTCTTCTAACCAGGGCACTCAAAATTTCAACAAAAGATTTATTAATAAAAATAACTCTGTTGGATCTAGCCCTCTTTCAAATCTCTCAGATGATCAGATTTCTAGACTTTTATCTCTTATCAAAGACACTTCTGTCAATGATGCTGAAAAGGGCAAAGGTGTACATGCCAATATGGCAGGTATTGTTTTTAACAACAGCAAGTTTTTAACTAAAACTTTCAAAGATTTTTTTGCAACAATAGTAAAGCCAGGAATGCTCTCATTGCTGCTGGTATTATTGTTGATTCTGGAGCAAATCAACACCTAACATACACTGATAAGTTCTTGGTTAATGTTGTCAATATTTCCAAACTTGGAATCAAAGTTTCTCATCCTAATGGAACAGAGGCTTTAATTACAAAAGTTGGAAATATGATCCTAACCAATAACTTAACTCTATATGATGTGCTTGTTGTTCCAGAATATTGTGTGAGTCTCATGTCTGTTCATAAGATTGCTAGAGATAGCAAATTTGTTGTGGCCTTTGATGAATCTAAATGCTATGTGTTATCTCAGGGTTTGAGGGATGTGAAACTTCTGGGGACTGGTAGACAGTCTGGGGATTATATTTCTTTGATAAAACTGAAGGTAATTTGCCTTCTAGAGACCAACATTGTCCTTTCTCTGGTCTGTCCAAACACTTGTGGCATTGCAGGCTTGGTCACCCTTCTGACCAAGTCTTAAAAGTTTTAAACAAAGATCTTAAGTTTGATAATAAAAATAATATGGAAGTTTGTGAAATTTGTCAAAAGGCTAAACAAACCATAGAGCCCTTTCCTTTGAGTGAGCATAAAACTTCTATGCTTGCTGACCTTGTCCATCTTGATTTGTGGGGACCCTATAGGGTTACTAGTAAGGAAGGATATAAGTATTTTTTGACCATTGTTGATGATTACACCAGGGGGTTTGGGTGTACTTGATTAAGGGTAAAACTGAAGTGCTTGATTGTGTTTATGCCTTTTTTTAATTTGATCAAAAATCAATTCAAACAACTGTGAAAATTTTCAGAAGTGATAATGGTACTGAATTTGTGAATGATAAGTTCAATGAATTTTGCATTACTAATGGCATAATACATCAGACTTCTTGTGCTTACATTCCCCAGCAAAATGGGATTGTGGAAAGGAAACATAGGCATCTGCTTAATGTTGCCAGATCCCTTCTGTTTCAGGGGGGAATTCCCTTGAATTTGTGGTCTGAATGTATTCTTACTGCTTGCTACCTTATTAACAGGTTGCCTTCTTCAGTGCTGAATGGGAACTCTCCTTATAATATGATTTTTAACAGAAAATGCTCCTTAAATCACCTGAGAGCTTTTGGTTGTCTATGTTTTGCTACTGTGCTTAATAATCATGATAAGTTCAGTAACAGATCTGAAAAATGTGTTTTGGTTGGCTATGCTTCTTTTAAAAAAGGATATAAGCTTTTCAGTCTTGAAAGAAAACAATTTTTGTACTCAAGAGATGCTGATTTCTTTGAAAATGTGTTCCCTTTTAAGACAGATTCTGTGATTGAGACTTGTCAAGATCTGGATCATACAAACTTTTTTGATAAAGTGGTGTATGAGGATCTTGACATGCCCTATGATGAAACAAATATAAATGATAAACCATCTAATGATGGAAGAAAACAGGCAAATTCTCCTAGTGTTAGCAAGAATTCTTTTCTTGATAGCAGTCCCACAATTGACCCTTTTGAGGATAAGTTGGGGTATCCTCAGGGTTCCAATGGTTCTGCCCTTGAAAATGAGGTGTCTGCAACTCTTGAGAATGAAAATGCACATTCTGAGGGTACATTTCAAGATAGTCCAATCACAGACTCTCAAACAAATTTGCAAAACCAACCTGTTAGAAGATCTGAAAGGTCTTCTGTTTTTCCAAACAAGTATAATGAATTTGTGGTTGATTCCAAAGTTAGATATGGTCTTGAAAAGTTTGTTAGCTATGCCAATCTTAACTCTGAAAACTTTTGCTTTACAACAAAGTTAAACAAACTTTTAGAACCTAAAAATTATTTGGAAGCCAGCAAAACTCAGCATTAGAAAGAGGCAATGAATACAGAAATGAATGCTTTATATGAAAATGATACTTTTGAGATTGTTGAATTGCCTAGTGATAGAAAGGCTATTGGATCTAAATGGGTTTATAAGATTAAATACAAGTCTAGTGGAGAAGTCGACATATTTAAGGCTAGACTTGTTGTCCAGGGATTTAGTCAAAAAGAAGGAGTTGAATTTGATGAAACCTTTTCTCCTGTGGTTAAAATTGTCATTATTAGATGTGGTATTAACTTGGCTGTTCAACAATCTTGGCCCATTTTTCAATTAGATGTCAATAATGCTTTCTTATATGGTGACCTTGAAGAATCTGTTTACATGAAATTACCTCCAGGTTACTTTGACGAAAATGACACCAGAGTTTGTAGGCTTAAAAAATCTTTATATGGATCAAAACAGGCACCCAGACAATGGAATGCCAAACTCACTAGTTCCTTACTTGAAAATGGGTTTGTGCAAAGTAAAAGTGATTATTCATTGTTTACTAAAAATGACTCTGGTGTGTTTGTAGCCTTGCTTGTTTATGTTGATGATATTATTATCACTGGTAATAATGTTGATGCTATTGAAGACTTCAAAAGGTATCTTAAGACCAAGTTTCAGATAAAAGGATTTAGGCAAACTCAAATACTTTTTGAGCATTGAGGTTATTGAAACTAAAACTGGAGTTTGCTTATCGCAAAGAAAATACTGCCTAGATCTACTATCTGAGTTTGGTCTTCTTGCTTGCAAACCTTATGCTATTCCTCTTGAACAAAGTGTGTATATCACTTCTGAACCCACTGACACAGATCCATTACTTGATAATATTACTGAGTATCAGAAACTTATTGGTAAATTGATTTATTTAACTCATACTAGGCCTGATATATCCTATGCTGTACACTGCCTGAGCCAATTTATGCATTCCCCTTTAAAGTCTCATTTAAAAATTGCTTTAAAGGTGTTGAGGTATTTAAAAAGTTCTCCAGGTATGGGTGTGCATATAACTAAGAATTCTGGGAATTCTTTAATGCATTTGCAGATGCAGATTGGGCTAAATGTATGGTTACAAGAAAATCAGTTACTGGATTCTGTGTTAGTCTTAATGGTTCTATGATTTCTTGGAAAAGCAAAAAGCAGAACACCCTCTCAAAGTCTTCTGCAGAAGCTGAATACAGAGCTTTAGCTTTTGTGACTTCTGAGATTGTTTGTATCCTTAAAATTTTTAAGGATCTTAACTGGGAAGATTTTATGCCGGTAAAAGTTTTTTGTGACAGTCAAGCAGCAATTAAGATTGCTGCTAACCCAGTCTTCCATGAGAGTACTAAACATTTGGAGATTGATCTCCACTTTGTTAGAGAGAAAATCTTAACTGGTGTTATTGAAATTGCTAAGATTCACACTGCTGATCAAACATCAGACATTTTTACAAAAGGACTTGATAAAACTCAACATTTCAAAATGGTCTCTAAACTGGGCTTACTTGATGTTTTCTAGGCCAAAATTAAGGGGGGATGTTAAAATATAACTTTGGCCTGGATAAAAGTTAAGGGGCTAATGTTGCCATGTTTGTTTTTCAGGTTTTGCATGTTTTGTGGTCTAAAGATAATAAAGAAAAGATGAAGGGGGCTTAGTGCTAATGATGGAAAGGTGGATGCTTATCTAGGGGTTATCACTCTCACACCCGTGAGTGTGGTTTTCTATGTTGCTGGTGAATGAGCCGTTTTCTTGTCTTCACCTTGGATAATGTCTTCTGCTGGTGTTCTATATATATATATATGCTCTCCTCTCTCTTTTGGAGTTCATCACAAAATGTTGGGTCACTGAATTCCCCAAGTCTTCTAACAAGGATTTGAACGTAAAATCCCCTAAGTGCAAACAAGTCACTGAGTGAACAGTAACTCAGTGAGTCACCTTCAGGGAGCTAAGACCGAGCCTAAGAAGAAAGGTTCTCCATTCAGTGAGGCGGAACTCAGTGAAGTGTGATCTAAGCCAAGAAGAAGGTGATGGGTTCAGTGAGGATGACAATAACTCACTGAACCCCAATGACTCCTCAGCAACTTAAACGTACTGAAGACTGATGACATGAAGACTGATGTTTTGGCGGGACTGGGCGGGAAAGTCTGAGCTGCTTTATTAAAGTGCTTTATCACTTTAATGTCAGACTTTCCCCAAATGGTTAAAACCAGTCTGTCATCAGAAAGTGCCTTTTGGATCTAACTCAATGAAGGTTCCTTTGCCAGAAGAATAATATCTTTCAAGATATTGTTAAGGAAGCTTTAGGTCCAATGTATATTTAGTTGTTCTATACTTGTGTATAAATAGGAAGCAAATGTGAGGAGTAAAAGTTGACAAGTTTGTGCAATTAATGCAAAGCATTCACAAACCACTTTTACTCCTCCAAAGAACAACACAAGCCCCTGAGATAGCTCAGTGGGTAATTTAAGTTGTCACTCAACTTAGTTGAGTTTAGTGAGGAGTCCATACCACACTTGTCAATTCAACCCCAAGTGTTATTCCGCAAACACTTGGGTAAGATTCTTTTTGAATAACTTCTAATAAAGAATTAAACGTTGGAAAATATTATCTCTTTTGTTTAAGTTTCTTTATTGTTAATCATTTTCTACATTTGTGTTCAAGTCATATAACTTGGTTACTTTAACTTCTTAGTTACGGTTAACCAAGTAAAAGGGACCAACAAGTGGTATCAGAGCCTCTGATTTGTAAAACTTTTACACGTTTTCAAAACCTAAAGAGTGCTCAAGTTTTTAAAATCAAGATCCCACTATGACTGACACAGATGTTCCCCAGCTTGTCGATAAAAAGGGTGGAAGTTATTCAGCAACTGCCCCTCGACTTGAAGCTGGCAAATTTAACAAGTGGAAAAAACGAATGCTTTGCTACTTAACTGGGATGGAACCTTATTATATCAAATTGATTAATGAGGGTCCATATGTCCCAACAACTGCCCAAGGTTTAATCAAACCTGAAGCTCAGTGGACCCCAGATGAAAGGAGGGTGGTCAATCAAGACCAGCGCCTGAAAAGCATCATTATATCATGCCTTCCTGATGATATAATGGAATCAGTGATCAACTGTCCCACTGCCCAGCAGACATGGACTGACCTGGTTCATAGCTATGAAGGGCCTTCTGATACCAAAGAGAATAGAATCATGGACCTGAAGCTTGAATTCAATACCTTCAGGGCCAAGGATTCTGAAAGTCTCCCTGAGACTTATACTCGGTATAAGACCCTCCTGAATGAGCTGACCAATGATGGTGTTATACTGTCAAAACATGAAATCAATGTTGGTTTTGTCAACAGTCTCCCTGAGAAGTGGTTAAACTTCTCTCAGGGATTGAGAAATGCAAACCACATTCAGAACCTTGAGCTCCCTGCCATTTATGGGAAGTTTGTCTATGAAGACAATCTTATCACCAGGAGATACCCTGGTAAAGCTCAGGAGACCAAAAAGGCCTTGACAATCACACCCATATCAACTGCTTTCTATTCTAAAGGTGTTGTGCAGGATTTTCAGGATGGTTCAGATGATGAGGTTGACCAAAGAACCAGTGAGGAGTATCTTAATGATCTTCAGATTGAATTTCATGAAAGAGCACTCCTTGCTAATTCAAAAAGGTTTTTTAAGAAAAATAAATTTCCTTCTAAAGCAAATGACAATACTGAATGCTTTAAATGTGGCAAAATGGGGCATTTTGCTAAAGATTGTTTTTCAAAAACTACCTCAGAACCATCCTTCAAGTTTTCAGGAAATAACTTTTTTTCAGGCCCCAGCAAATTTCAACCAAAAATGCTTCAGTCTAGTCAAAGATTTGAAAAAGTCCCTCAAATTGACTTTGAAGCAAAGTACAGAAAGGCAAAAGCCAAGCTTGCCCTTCTTGAATCATCCTCAACAGTCTCTCAGCCTCCTCAGGCTCCAAAGCCTACTCAAGCCAAAAACAAAGGGCTTGTTGCTGAAACATATGACTGGGATGAGGTTGAAGTGTCCTCTGATGATGATGAAGTTCACATCAGTGCCCTGATGGCTCTGTCAGAAGACAACAAACTTGCTGTGGGGAAGAGTCATGCAAGAAATGGTGAATGGGTCAACATCACAATGAGAAAGGTAAATCTTTTACTTTCTATGGATGATAATGATGATTGGAAATCTTACTTAGACTATATAAATGTTGATCTTAAGTATGTTGAAGAGCAAAGACTTAATCTGTTTTCAAAATTTAACAAACTCAGTTTTGAATTAAATCAGTGTAGAGATGAATTACTTGTCTTAAAACAAGCCAAACTTGAAAGTGTCACACTTCAAATTCAAAACTCTGAACTTGTAAAACAAAATCAAGCTCTTCAGGAAGAACTTAAGAAAGAAAAGGAAATTATTTGGAAATGGACTCAGAAAAACCCCAAACTTTATGAAACACTGAGTCTCTCACCCAGCCCCAATAAGGCTGGTCTAGGTGATGATCAACTCACTGAGGTTTCAGGGGAAAGTAGTCATTCCACAACTTTTCTCTTTACCAACATACTCTCTAGCAAGGAACTAGCTCCCAAACCCAGTGATTGGATTGAAAGAAACAATCCTGATAGTAAATTGCCAAATTTTAACACTGGAAGAATTCTGGAGCCTGAAAGCCAGGCTATCAAGGAGCTGCTAGGAGTCACTGATGAACTTAGTCCTACTGAGTCCATCACTGAGTCTAAGTCTGATTCACCACTCCCTCCACTGAAACAACTTCATGGAGCAGAACCCAATTCTAATCTTGCACCATTAGTCTTTCAACCACATTCTCCTAAAGAGAAATCAGGGTTAGGAAGGACTATACTGAAAAGACCTACTCCTGCACCCACTGAACACCAAAAACCTTCAGTAACTACTGAAGTGAAGCTTGAAAGCACTGATTCAAAGGTTGATCAGCTTGCTGAACTTGTCAGGATGCTGAGTGAGAAAATTGAGTCTACTGAGAAAAACTCTGACTCTAAATCTACCAAGCCCTCAGTATCCTCAGGTTCATCCAAACCAAAAACCACACCCAGACCCTCAGGGAGATGTGAACTGTGCAATTATCCAAATCACATCACTGATAAATGCTACAGAGTCCTATTTTGTATGATATGCAAACAAGAGGACCACAGAACTTGTGATCACATCCCCCACACTGCCTCTTTAAAGGAAAGGGGTCAGTACAAAACCCAAGGCTATCAGTATGCCACACCTCCCAAACAAAGACTGAAGGCTAAGCCTTTCTCACCATGTCCTCACTGTGGTTTCAATGATCATCTTCCTGATGATTGTTTGATGAAAGTATGCTGTGACATCTGTGGAGATCCCTCCCATGAAACCAGGGGGCATGACAAAGTGATTCAGTCCAGAAGAAAATATCAAACCAACACTTCTCAGTCACCTGATGCATCAACATCCACAAAATGTAAAACATGTGGAAGCTCAGGACACATAACTTCAGACCATGATTCACTAACTGAGTTCAAAAAGTCCCTGAGGACTAAGCCCACTAGAAGGTGGGTCAACAAGCAAAACTAACCCAGTTTACTGTTTGTGTAGAAACACATCAAGGATCCTACCTGGCATCTAGACAGTGGATGCTCCAGAAGTATGACTGGTGTGAAAAGTTTTCTGCACAAATATGTGGAAGAACCAGGACCCAAAGTAGTATTTGGTGATAACTCATCAGCTCCCACTGAGGGTTATGGTTCAGTAAACTGCAATGGTATAGTTTTTACAAGAATAGCTTATGTTAATGGTCTGAAGTACAACCTGATAAGTGTTTCCCAACTATGTGATGCAAAATACATAGTTCAGTTTGATGATAAGAGAGGGACCATCTTTAATGCCAATAAGGAAGTTGTGTTGATTGCACCCAGAAGGGATGATGTATATGTCCTTGACATGTCATCCCTGACTCAAAATGGGACTTGCCTATTCTCAAAGGCAAGTGAGACAATCAACTGGCTATGGCATAGGAGACTCTCTCATCTCAACTTCAAAAACATCAACAACCTGGCCAAACAGAACAAAGTTCTGGGCCTTCCATCCCTGGTGTATACCAAAGACAAGCCTTGTTCTGCTTGTGAAAAAGGAAAACACCACAGGGCATCATTCAAAACCAAACAAACTTTTTCAATCAAAAGCTGCCTGCATCTTCTTCATATGGACCTTTTTGGACCTGTCAGTCCAATGTCCATACACCATGAGAAGTATACTCTGGTCATTGTGGATGAATACTCAAGATATACTTGGGTTTACTTCCTGACCAAAAAGAGTCAGGCAGCTGAAACCATCATGTCATTTGTCAGGAACATTGAAAATCAAAATGATGTCAAAGTTAAACAGATCAGGACTGACAATGGCACTGAATTCAAAAACCAAGACCTTGAGTGTTTTTGTGATGAGAAAGGAATTTCTCAAAATTTCACTTCTCCCTATACTCCTGAACAAAATGGAGTAGCTGAAAGGAGAAATAGAACACTCATTGAGGCAGCAAGAACCATGCTGAATGGCTCAGTCCTCTCAAAACATTTTTGGACTGAGGCAGTTAAAACAGCCTGCTACACTCAAAACAGGTCAATCATTGTGAAAAGGCACAATAAGACACCTTATGAGATATTCAAAGGAAGGATTCCTGACATCAGCTACTTTCATGTATTTGGGTGTCCTGTGTTTATACATAATCACAAGGATCACTTAGGTAAATTTGATGCCAAAGCTGATGATGGATACTTCCTGGGATATTCCTTGGTCTCTAAAGCCTTCAGGGTGTTCAACACAAGGAGACAACAAACTGAGGAAACTTATCACATTACTGTTGATGAGAGCACTGAATCCATCAGGTTCTCAAATTCCTCAGTTGAAGAAATTGGTATTGATGACTCATCAAGATATCCTCCTGATAAGTATCATCCTGAGAACAATCCCTCAACTCAATACCAAGCTGATGCTGATGTCTCCTACTACATCATCCCTCACAATCTACCCCAACCACCTATCAGTGAGTTCATAGAAACTCAGCCTGTCTCAAATGAGACTGACACCACTGAACAAAATGTTCAGGAACCCACAGAACAAATTGTTCCTACAGTTGTCACTGAAGTGCATATTGATGAGTTACCTCATGTTCCTGAGACTGAACCTATTCAGGCTCCTACAAGCTCAAATTCCTATCCCAAACCCCAGGATAGCTGGACTAGATCCAAAATCATTGAGCTTGTGAACATCATTGGTGAACCCACTGAAGGCATGCTCACAAGAAGCAAGGCTGCCAAACTCAAGGCTGCCACTGCCAACATATGCCTTTATGCTGACTATCTCTCAGAAATTGAGCCTAAAAATGTCAAAGAAGCCCTGACTTATGAAAGTTGGGTTCAGGCCATGAGAGATGAATTGGAACAATTTGACAGAAATGATGTCATGACCCTTGTTGAATGCCCCCAGGGTGTTTTAATCATTGGTATGAAATGGGTCTTTAAAAACAAGACTGATGAGAATGGCACAGTCATAAAAAACAAAGCAAGACTGGTTAGGAAGGTATAGACTATGAGGAAACCTTTGCACCTGTTGCAAGAATGGAAGCCATCAGGATCTTCCTTGCCTATGCAACTTACATGAACTTTAAAGTTTACCAAATGGATGTTAAAAGTGCATTCCTGAATGGTAACATCAAAGAAGATGTTTATGTGCAACAGCCTCCTGGTTTCGAAAGTAGTGAATACCCCAACCATGTCTACAAGCTTAACAAAGCCCTTTATGGACTGAAACAAGCACCCAGGGCATGGTATGAAACTCTTTCAGCCTTCCTGATCCAAAACAAGTTTGTCAGAGGAAGAATTGACAACACACTGTTCATCTACAGAACAAAGGATGATGTCATTCTTGTCCAAGTATATGTTGATGACATCATCTTTGGCTCAACAAGTTACAAACTTTGCAAACAATTTGAAAAACTCATGACCACAAAGTTTGAAATGAGCATGATGGGTGAACTCACATACTTTCTTGGACTACAAATCAAACAAACTGAAAAAGGAATATCCATTTGCCAAGAGAAATATCTCAGGAACCTACTGAAGAAGTATGAGCTCACTGACTGCTCTTCAGTAAAAACTCCCATGGTTCCTCCAAACAACCTTGGTCCTGATCTCACTGGAAAGTCAGTGAATCAAACCCAATATAGAGGAATGATTGGCTCCCTGATGTACTTACTTGCCTCAAGGCCTGATATCCAATTCTCAGTCTGCCTGTGTGCAAGATACCAGGCTGACCCTAAAGAATCACATCTCACTGCTGTCAAGAGAATCATCAGGTACCTGAAGGGTACTCCAAACCTTGGTTTGTATTACCCAAAATGTTCAGGATTTGATCTCAAAGGGTACACTGACTCTGACTATGCAGGATGTAACATGGATAGGAAAAGTACTTCAGGATCCTGCCAATTTCTTGGTGGTAAACTTGTGTGTTGGAGTACAAAGAAACAGCAGTCAGTGGCCATGTCCTCAGCTGAAGCTGAATATATGGCTGCTGCTGGATGCTGTGCAAATGTACTTTGGATGAAGAGCCAACTGAGTGACTATGGCATTCAGTATAAGATGGTACCTATCTTTTGTGATAATACAAGTGCCATAGCCATCTCAAACAATCCAGTACTTCATCAAAGAACCAAACACATTGATATCAGATACCACTTCATCAGGGACCATATCTCTAATGGAGAAATTGAACTACATTTCATCCCCACTGAGTATCAGCTAGCTGATATCTTCACTAAACCTTTGGATGAACCCACTTTCACAAGATTGAAAGCTGAACTGGGCATGTTGGACATAGAATCAGGGAACTGATCAAAAATGTTCCAACATGATGTATATTCTCTAGGTCCCTGATCACACCCTTCCTGAAACACTCATTTTTATTGAATGAAAAAATCATTCAGGGGGCTCAGGATGAAAAATGGCATTGAATACCCTAACTAAATGCTCTAAGTATTTAGTCCGTTAAATGTCCCAGGTAGGTAACTGAATCCTATTAAATATAGGAATATATGTCACTTACACAACTGGCATCCACTCCTTGGGCCCCCACATCTCTCTCACCAAACACCACTGAGCATTAAATGCTCTCTCACACACAAAACGTGTGATGATTGTTTTTCCTGCAAAATGCAATATTTGCAGAAGCACCCCAAAGGGTGAGAGAAAATAGGGGTAGTGGGAATCATGACATTTAATGCGGATATCAAACCAAAATTATTATGCCGTTTCGGTTAAATAAATTAAACCTTTGGCATCCGCAACATCACCTCCCAAATCTTTACCCTATAAATACCCCCACAAAAAAGGAAACACACACACGCTTTTAAAATCTTTAACAAAACTCTTGCAAATTGTTTTCAAAACTGCGTGTGTTTCCTCACCCATACCCATTTTTCAAACCAGGCTTTTTATTACCAAATGGCTACTTCTAAGGTCGTAAAATACGCACCCAATGTGGATTTCCAAATGGAAAGCGTAGACCTTACCAAAAATAATGTAGTGGGGAACTTTGCCTACCCTGCTGGGTACCCTGAATACAGGGATGTGGTGAAGTTCCTTCAGAACTATTTCCTGACCACCTCATTCACTAAGACCCCCTCAGTCATCTATCATGACTACTTGAGGGAATTTTGGTGCACAGCGGTTGTTGAAAACCCTGATGCGCCAAAAGAGGCCAAAATCAAGTTTACAGTCAAGAATGGAACTAAGTCCCTAACTCTTGACTATAAAACTTTTGTCAAAGCCACTGGGCTTGATTATACCACGACCTTCACTGCCCAACCCTCTGAAAAAGAGGTAAAGGAGGTCTTGTTGGAATTGGGACCCTATGACAAAAATCACCCTGAGGTGACACCAGGGTCCCTATTATCCAAAGCCCCAATTGTTAAGACCTGGTTCCCAGCTCCCTGGAGGATTCTAATGACTTTTGTCATTCAGGTTCTCTGGGGAAATAAATCCTCGACTGAGCAATTAAACACTACTCAAACAATGATAGTGTTCTGTCTCATTGAGGGTAAAATGATAGACCTTGGAGAAATCATCTTCAGGGACCTCATAGCAAAGTTAGGGGGGAAGTCTAGGCAAAAACATATGTCATATCCTAGATTTGTTTCCTGTGCCCTACAAGACTTGCTTGGGTCTGAGTATGATAGGCCTGACGCAGTAGGTTTTGAGCCTGACGTCCTACACAAGGCAAATTACTCACGCGACCCTCTTGAGGTTACACCAGTCACCCTGACATTGTACATGCGTACTGCTATCCAGGGTGACAATAAAGTATCACCAATTCCCTCTCCCACCAAAAGGGTGAAGAGGAAGAAGGGTCAGGGGTCCAGGAAGGTGGCTCAACCCAAGTCACTCGACACTGAGACTTCTGATCCTAAAGTTGCCAAAAAGGGGCATGAATTACCGCCCTTGACTGCGGACACCCTGAGTATAATAACCCAGTCACTAGGCCTGCAACAAAAGCCAACGGAGGGCACTGAGAAATCACACTCAGTGTCCTCGGGCAAACCCGTTTCCAAAGACTCTACTGTCATAAACAAGACAGTTGAGCCGAAACAAAACAAACCTTCACATCCTGTTAACGTCTCTGGCAAATCACAACCAGGGTCTCAGGGAGTAAGGGATCCTAAATCCTCGGTGGGGCAGCACTACTCCACTGAGAAGGGGGTCCACAAACAATCACATCCTGCTAAAGGCTCGGGTAGATCAAAACCCAAGCATCAGGGAGTTAATGTCCCTAAACCTTCGACAGGCCAGAACAAGCCTGTTGGAAAGGGGGACTCAACCACTCACTTGCCTGATGAGGACATTCACAAATCAAAGCTTTTGTCTGAGGGCACCCCTACTTATCCCCAAGACTCAGTGGGAAACAAACAACCCACTGATAGGGACACAACAATCACGGCTCCTCGGGATGGCACTGAGAAACACCCATCAGTGTCTGAAGGGGTCACGGGGGACAAAGACTCAGAGGGATATAAACCACCCGCTGATATGGAACCCACAACCACTCCCGGAGGTGCGCATAACTTGGGAACTGGCCTTAAAGACCAGGTAGGTAAAACCCAACCTACCGGATTTGAGGGGTCAGGACCTGGCCAAAACGAAGGCAAATCTTCTTATGAAGAGGAGCCGGATAACCTCCAATTGTTGCAGATATCCTCCCTGGCGGATGCTCAGGCATTCTTATTTTCTGATGATGAATTCAACAGTGACGAGGAAGTCTTCACGGCCGGAGATGATATGGAGGATGAGGAGACAGTCCCTGAACCTGTTACTCAGTCTCCTCAACCCTCTAACCATGATGAAGATGAACAACATTCCGAGCCGGAAACCTCAGAAGACGCTTCAACTCCTCTCACTGAAAGAGCCTTCAAAAGGTTCATCAAGAAAATGACTAATGTTTTGTACAGGGGGGTCACTGAAGAGGTGTTTGATCTGCATACTGAGCAAGCAGTCCACTATCACCTTCTCAAAGATGCTGTTGAAGATTACAATGAAGATGTCAGGGAGCAATATTCCACTGTCAATCACTCCCTGACACAAATGGCTTCGCACATCAATCAATTTTTGGAATCCCTTAAGGAGCTGGCTACAGGGGTTAAGTCAGTTCAAGAATCAGTCAAGGATGATCCTGAGCTCAACAAAAGAATTCTTCAGGCATCTGAGACATATCAGGTCAACTCGGCGGCCCTTACTGAGTTACTTGGTTTGATAAGGGATTCAAATGTTCAGAATCTCAGCTCCACGGTGGAGTCCCTCAAGTCTTCCTTCACTCAGTTGGAAGCATCAGTGACAGCTCAATTCCAGAAGTCCACATCTCTGGCATGGACAATGGGTTCCAGGATGACTGCCCTTGAAAGTTCTCAGGCTTCACTTGACTCCAGGGTGTCTCTCATTCATCAGGATACTGCGGAGATCAAGTCTATGATGACGGAAATATTTCAAGCCTTCAAGGGTTCTACTTCTACTTCAGTAACTCCAACACTTGCCATCACTGCAGCTCCGGCAAATGTTGAGGGGGAGAATGTTACTGAAACCCCTGTTACTGATGAACAAGAAGCTGGACAGCCCTCTCACACTGAGGGGGAGCATGTCACTGAAGCCACACCAATCACTCAAGTTCCCCCACAAGAGGAACCAGTCTCCTCCACTCTACTTCAGGACAGAGGAAAAAGCATTGCCACCACCTCAGAACCTGAAGTCAGACTCCAGCCTGCCTCCAAAATTGTCAGAGTTGACCCTGATGAACCTATCAGGGTCCCGTATGAAATTAATGGAAAAATCTATCAACTTACTCATGACCAGATACAAGACTACTTGGGAAAAGTTGAGAAAGCGGCAAAGGCAGCTGAAGAAGAGAAACTGAGCAAGCCTAAACTGATACAGGTTGTTCATGAGGAGGCTGAAAAGATTGGTCTGGACACTGAGGCACTAGCTAATGAGCAAGCTGGTGCAGCCTTTAAAAAGGCTCAGGAAGAACAGATGAATGCTCTGAAAAAGGAAAGGGAAGAAAAGCTGAAGAGGCAAGCTCAAATCAGAAAGACCAGGGTTGAAAGATATCATTGGGTGATGAAGGAAAGATTGAAGCCTGAAACCATCACTGACATCAAAATCCACAGGAATACCAAACCCGCAATGGTCACTGTCTTCAGGGGGGCTGATAAGAGAATAATGGATGTTCATAATCCATTCAAATTCGCTGACTTTGGGATCACTGAACTTGATGAACTCCGTCCCATCATTGCCAAGAAAAATGGCGTCGTTGTTGATCAACTTCTCAAGTCACTGAGCGAAAGATATGACAGACTGAGAGCAATACCTGAAGCCCTCAACATTCCCTCCCTTCTTCCTGCTCCAACAACAGGAACTGCTTCTTCAACCACCACAAGGAGAAAAAGGAAGCACATCGAATCCGAGCCTGAGATCAAAGTCCCAGGATTGGAATGTGACAGGTCTGTTCCTGAAGGAATCACCTTCGTGAACAACACCGTGCTTGAACACCCTGAACGAGGTCTATGCTTCACTGATGAATATGGAGACCTTGGCTTCCAAAGGTGGTCCGATATAGACAAGGCAGGGGTCACGACAATGGTAACGTACCTGATGTTAGCTGCTCCTATTCAAAGTGGTGCAAACCAAAGGTTCTGTAAGGACCTAAGGACAAAGATTGAGGAGCATCCTGAGAAACACCTGCTGAGATCAAAGAAAGCTAAGATTGAGGGACTTGGCTATCATCTGAACATCTGATCTGCAACAACTATCTGTTTTTTTTATTTTGTTTGTAATTTGTAGGAAAATGTAATAGCTAATGAATAAACTGATGTTTTGTTTAAATAGTTATGTCCTACTTACAATTACAACAAACATTCAGCAAGAAAAGATGTACCCTGACAACTCAAGCTGAATCAAGTATCACTTAGGCAATTTGTATGTTCAAATAGGGGGAGATTGTTGGGTCACTGAATTCCCCAAGTCTTCTAACAAGGATTTGAACGTAAAATCCCCTAAGTGCAAACAAGTCACTGAGTGAACAGTAACTCAGTGAGTCACCTTCAGGGAGCTAAGACCGAGCCTAAGAAGAAAGGTTCTCCATTCAGTGAGGCGGAACTCAGTGAAGTGTGATCTAAGCCAAGAAGAAGGTGATGGGTTCAGTGAGGATGACAATAACTCACTGAACCCCAATGACTCCTCAGCAACTTAAACGTACTGAAGACTGATGACATGAAGACTGATGTTTTGGCGGGACTGGGCGGGAAAGTCTGAGCTGCTTTATTAAAGTGCTTTATCACTTTAATGTCAGACTTTCCCCAAATGGTTAAAACCAGTCTGTCATCAGAAAGTGCCTTTTGGATCTAACTCAATGAAGGTTCCTTTGCCAGAAGAATAATATCTTTCAAGATATTGTTAAGGAAGATTTAGGTCCAATGTATATTTAGTTGTTCTATACTTGTGTATAAATAGGAAGCAAATGTGAGGAGTAAAAGTTGACAAGTTTGTGCAATTAATGCAAAGCATTCACAAACCACTTTTACTCCTCCAAAGAACAACACAAGCCCCTGAGATAGCTCAGTGGGTAATTTAAGTTGTCACTCAACTTAGTTGAGTTTAGTGAGGAGTCCATACCACACTTGTCAATTCAACCCCAAGTGTTATTCCGCAAACACTTGGGTAAGATTCTTTTTGATTAACTTCTAATAAAGAATTAAACGTTGGAAAATATTATCTCTTTTGTTTAAGTTTCTTTATTGTTAATCATTTTCTACATTTGTGTTCAAGTCATATAACTTGGTTACTTTAACTTCTTAGTTACGGTTAACCAAGTAAAAGGGACCAACACAAAATATCATTTTCACCTCTCTGTACTTTCTTTTGATATACTTGATTGAGATCAAGCGTTTGTACTTGCTGTTTGAGAACACTTTGAGATTGTAAAACTTTTTCTTTATTAATCTAATTGGTTAAATTTAGTTTTCCTAGATAAGGTTTAGCATTTAACAAACATCAGTGAAGCTAGAATCTCATAGCGATGCGCTTAGAGTTAGCAAAGCATCATCATAGAGCCGAAACCTTACCGAGAAGTAGGGGTGGCAATTCGGGTCGGGTTCGGATTGGCGGGTTCGGATTGTCAGGTTGGCGGGTCAGAAAACCCCAACCTGAACCTGACCTATTTAAATCATCGGGTCAGCTATGTCTACCCTAACCTGTTTACACGTAACCCAAACCTGACCCATTTAACCCGTATATATACTTAGGTTGATAGGTTAAATAGGTTACATGGATTGAATATGTTAAACGGGTTTCGAGTTGACCCATTTAATCCGTTTTATATATAAAAGTTAGCACATTACACGAGTTAAATGGGTTAAACGGGTTAGTGGGTCGACCCGTTTAACCCATTTAACCCGTATAATTAAATATAAATAATTTTTAACTAAGAAAAAAAACTTAAACGGGTTAGCGGGTCGACCCGTTTATTTTATTCCCAACCCGAACCTGACCTGTTTAATAAACGGGTTAGATATGTCGACCCAAACCTGACCCACAATCTATTTAGCTCAACCCGAACCTGTTAATTTTTGTGTCGGTTTTAGGTCGGGTCAGAAATTGCCACCCCTACTGAGAAGGGCTATAAACGTTAAGTCAACGACTCTCATGCTTTATCTATACTAGCAGGGTACCCGCGCGTTGCAGCGGCGGGTACCTTGAAATAAAAATTTTCAATGGAATTAATAAAAATGTCACGGGATGTCATTCCGACATCTAAATTTGCTTGGTCACAGCTTTGTGTATCGAGCCGAGTTTTATTGAGTCGAGTCTTGGTCACAGGTTCATGTCTAGGTTAAGATGGAGGGTTATACATTGTGTTTAAATGATTGTAATATTGGGTGTAGGGGTGTTTTTAATGCTATTAATGTAGAATGAGGGTTGTACATTGTGTTTAAATAATTGTAATATTAGGTGTAGGGATGTTTTTAATGCTGTTAATATAGAAGAATGAGGGTTATACATTGTGTTTAAATAATTGTAATATTTGGTGTAAGGGTATTTTTAATGCTATTAATGTAGAATGAGGGTTGTACATTGTGTTTAAATGATTGTAATATTGGGTGTAGGGGTGTTTTTAATGCTATTAATGTGATGGTTGTACATTGTGTTTAAATGATTGTAATATTAGGTGTAGGGGTGTTTTTAATGCTATTAATGTAGAATTCTAAGGAAAGTGGTATGAATTTCGATTCATGCTAGTTTTTATTGTACACAATGCCTTGGTTGTTGTAATTATTAAAATTGATTGCTTTAAAGTGTTGTAAACCATGCAATATTTTGTGTACATCTAAATTTTTTGGAGAGAGAGTCCTTATTCCATTATAAGTAGTATAGATATAAGTATCTAACTAACTTCTTTCGAACGTAACACAAATGTAAAAAAGAAGTCCTTAGCGCAAGCTCATTTGATTCCGGTACTTGCATTCTCATGCCCGGTTGAATCAAGATCGATATGCTAAAATGTTTTACCCAAACTAGATAATGCTATAAATCACCCGTCTAAAACAACATAAATATTTTAAAAGTTGTAACTATTAACCATTTTTTACCCTAGCTACTATCGTTATAACATAACTTAGATCGACTCATTTTATTCTTCATATTTTCATCAAAACAAGAGTTAATAGATTATCTAAAGATTTTAATAAACAAATCATTATCATTTACTTTTTCATCAAACTAAAAAAAAAAAAAAAAAAAAAAAAAAAAAAAAAAAAAAAAAAAAGCACATTTTCATCATCTTTCCAAAAATTAAATATCTCACAAATTGTTAATCGTTACACGAAACGAATTATATCACATCTTTCTATAGAGGGACATTTCGATATACTTTTGACGATTTTTTTTTTTTTTTTTTTAGTTTTTTTTGTGAGTGTTGAAATTTACACCATGAAAAATCACATATGATTTGTAAAATCAAAGTTTGTTTGTTATTTTAAAAATCATATGTGATTTGTGAAATAACACGTGATTTTTAAATAAACAAATCACATGTGATTTTCACGACATAATTTTCAGCACTTAAAAAAACTTCAAAAGAAAAGTTTGTCAAAAGTATATTGAAGTGCCAATCTACTGCAAGATAAAAAAATTATTATCGCGATGAGTCGATGACTTATTTCTTGTCGCTTAACGCTTTATCGTTTACTAGATATTTTAGTTTTAAGATAAAAATGGAAAGCGGTTTTTAATTTTTAATAAAAAAATGAATAACTAAAATTTGTTGATATAATCTTTAATTGATCTCATATTTACATTATTAATTACTTCATACAAATAACAATCTAAAATTCTAAAAGTCCTTAACCTATTATTTCCAGACAACTACTTAACCCAGCCCAATAATACCAACACTAGTTTAAACTAACAACAGCCCAGCCCATACAAAAACATATCAGCCTTCATTCAAATTTTAAAAATATTTTTTATTTAGGGTTCATTTCGGCGGCGGTTACAAAAATTTACTCTGCGATCACTTCTCTCACACATTAATTCACCGCTGGTAAATTTTCATCTTTACTTCATTATTACTTCATTACATTTAATCAGTTTAAAATTTAAATTATATCAATGTGTGATTATTAATATCTATTAACTGATTTTTATTTATTTATTTATTTATTGTTATTATTGTGTTATTTTTTATGTAAATTAAGTATCTGCTCTTAATGAACTGTTTATAAAAAAATGATTATAAATGTATCTTTATTTACTATGTTATGGTGATGAATGTGTGCTTTGAAAGTGATTATGGCACGGTATGTTTGGCAAAACTAGCAAGTAGCTGTTTGTTTTATAAAAGTGTTTAGTAACGCAGCTTTATTAGTGATTATAAAAGTGTAAAATGACGTAAAAGTTAAATGCTTCTTCAATAAGCGTTTGAAAAGTAGCGAACGCTCTTTGAGCTTTCGATTGAATACGCTAATGGTAAACACTAAGGGTGCGTTTAGTTGGAGAAAAAATTCTCTTATTTCCTATCTCTAGTTTTGTAAAAATTTGGAAGGGAAATTGATCTCCACAAAACACTTGAAACTGTAGAAAACGCGTTTAGTTGATGTTTTTATGTTTTCTATTTTGAAGAAGGGGAGGGAGCGTTGTGGGTTACAAAAGACAACAAAGAAAATAACTAAAATTTGTTTTGTAATTTTCCTTGATAAGTTAGGAAATAGAGGATTTTATGTTTTGCAAAACATTTTGTTGGAAAACACTTATTTGAACGCGATCTCTGTTTTCCTTTGTTTTCCGCAAAACATTTTTGGAAAAATAAGGGTAAATTCCCCCAACTAAACGCATCCTAAACGCTTCTAAATGCTCTCACAAGTCCTTGCCAAAAATACCCTAAGAATCCGATAATGTCGCATAATAAATATCATGAATCAAAAAAGGGAAAAAAAAATATTTATTCACCGTAGAACAATGGATAGTACATCGAAGAACATACTCAATGCACTCTATTGAAGAGCATTTTTATCACCATTTGATCTTAAGTCAGTAAATCACATCTTCTATATTCTGTCATTTGACGTGTGTTCTGTAAATATTGTTAAACTGCTAAAAATGACAGTTATTTGCTTTCTATGATTTTAGTATCAATCTGTTAGAGGATCCACTCTTAAATAAAAAAATTGGCCCACTAGTAAATGGAACCTAAGGCGTTGGGTCCAGTGGTATATGAGTATGCCGCTAGTTAAGAGGTTGTGGGTACAAGTCTCGCTAGAGACATGTATGAGAGAGCAAGGTATGGTGGCGCCACACAAATGCCATGATTTTGGCTTGCGCCAAAGAGAAACTTTGGTGGGTCCTAAAAGGGGGGTTTTGGCTTGAGTGATTAGTGAGGAGGGTTTTTTGGTGTGAGTGATATGGGAAGTGAAAAGGGGAAATGGTGAGATGGCATGAGGTGGCGCACACGTGCCTCTTTGGCTTGAGCCACCATACCTAGTGCTCTGAAACTGTGTGCGATAGGTGGTACAAAGTGTGTGAAAATTTGCCATTAAAAAAGATAAAAACATTAAATAAAGGGCTTCACTCCGATTTCACTTATTTGACAAATAGGTTGGTAATCATATTTGAGATGTTAGTTATCTTTGAAATTATTAAATAAAATGGTTTGTGGGCCAACTAATCTTATTTATCCATTTTGATTATAAGTTAAGACTAAGTACACTTGTAATGTATGACTGCAGGTTGGTTGTCGTCTTATCGATGGAGTCCACCACAGCCAATCGCTTGCGGTCAATTAAACTATGGCCTCCTAGCCATAAGACTCGCCTTTTACTTGTGGAACGTATATTAAAAAGACTTACGACACCGTCCTTATTATCTAGAAAATACGGTCTTATAAGCAAAGAAGAAGCTGAAGAACGAGCTAAACAAATTGATTCTTCAGCCTTTGAAACCGCAAACCAACACTTTGAGAAAGAACCAGATGGTGATGGAGCATCTGCTGTACAAGTTTATGCTAAAGAATCCAGTTCACTCATTGTTGAAGCTGTTAAAAAAGGCCCTAGCCAAAAAGGCGACCAAGAACCCATACCCGAGTTCAAACCTGAACCTGTTACCGAAACTCACGAAACGTTCTTTCTATAATTATAATTATAATTATAATTATGTTATATTATGTTTGATGAGTGCTTATTCACTCATCCTTTTTTAGGCTTTATTTCAGACCAAAAATACCAAATACTAACCAAAAATGCCAAGAGAATGCATGTTTTTGTATTTGTGTATGTGCAGGTACGGATATGAGAAAAATGGACAAAAAACACAGCAAAACCGACAAAAACGAGCACGAGATTGGAAAAAGGTCAAAAGCCGGAGCCGGGGAAGCAAAATGACAAAGAAAAGCTCATTATGTGATTAAAAGTCCTCAGAGATTCATCTTGTTACATATTTGGTCCCTGAGCAAAAGTTTGAAGAATTGGCAATTTTAGTCCTTCACTTTCAGAATTAAGCATCAATGGTCCCTCAAAGATAATTCAAAGAAAAATCATAAATGGTTCTTCATGAATCAGAGAAAGTCATAACTAGCCCTTGGAATATACTTTGAGCAAATTACAGCTTTAACCCCTATGATTTGCAATTGTGCAATTTTGGTCCTTATTTGAAAACTACTACTAAACTAAATAAAACCTAACACCGGATCCATGAAATACTATAGTCCATAAAACCCACCTTCCCAAGTTAACTAAAGTCCAATCCAACACTCACTTACACCCCATCAGCCCACCACATTTTTTACCCAGCCCACCCCTCCTTTACTAAATAATCAAAATTACATAATGATAACTTCCTATATTTTTTGGCTGATAAAGTTATAATTATAATAATTAGTTTTTAAAGTTATACGGATTGGAATTTTATTTACTACAATTTTATTTTCTATAATTATAATTATTTTTAATAAATAATTTTATTAAAAATTGATAAGCTCATTTTGGCGCCTAGAATAAGCGGCGCCAAAAAGTGTAATTTATGAAATAAAATAAATTGTGTAAAAACGCGCCGGGAGAACGACCCGGGAAATACTTTCACGAGCGTTTCCTCGGAACTTAATTATAACCTTATCAATTTTTGGCGCCGCTGCCGGGGAAGGTGGACGTGAGTTTTGAATATTCGTGTTGAAAAATCGTGTTGTGTTAAGTTTTCCACTATCTTGTATATATTATCTAAAAAAATATAAAACTTTTAAAATCAAAAACCAAAATAATCTTCTTATCCTCTTATCCGTATAATTCTTCTTCTCTCACCCTCTATCTATCTATTCTCAAATTATGTCTTCGGTTTATCATCGTGGAAGATTTCATTATATTCCACCCGTCGTAGATGATGGAACCAAAAGTATGGAAGAATTGTTCTTGGAGGGCCATAGGCAGATTATAAAAGCGTTATTTTGTAAACATAACATCGATTCTTCGAGTGGCATTCCCACTCCGTCTTCTGAATCTATCATCCCTGATTCTTCCCGTCCTTCTCTCACACCGGTTGAGGGAAGCGACACCGTTTTGGAAGATGTCGATATTTCTCTTAATGATTCTATTTCGACTGAGATTGTTACGCCGTCAGATCCTTTGGAGCCCGAGCTCAAGGATTCTTTACCCGATTTTGTGAAAAATGATTTTGATACGGCCGAGGAGTGTGAATTACCTCCTATTGACAATCCGAATGATCATGATGAGATATTCTCCGATTCTGAAGATGACGATTCTATATCGTGTGGAGAAATCGAATATGTCGATGACGATCCTATGGAGCCCGAGCTCGAAGAATTTTTACCTAACTTTGAGAGTTTTACCTTTGATATGACTGAGGAGATTAGTGGCAATCCCACTTATCGTCCGGATTTTTCTTATCCGACTTATGAGGCTTTTAATTTTGATATCGATCACTCGGAAGAGACGAGTCGTGGCAGTACCACTTCTCATGCTTTTATCTCTCTTCCGGAGTATGAGTCGTTTTGTTTTGACGAATTTGAAGGTGAAATTGAAAAGTTTTCTAATCCTGAGTATGAAAGTTTCAGATTTTATCTTGGAATTGATTATGATCCGGGTGGTATTCTTAAAAATGAGAGTCTTAATGAAAATTTTATTCCATCCCTCCCACCCGGGATAGTTTTTAAAATGAGCTTAAACGATAAGATTCATAATTCCATAATTATGAAGTCTTCTTTTGATGATAATGAGTTTTTCATAATGATTATCAAGACCTTCTTACCATTTGTAACATTTGGTGTGATTTCTCTTATCCTTCACTCTACCGGGAGTGAGGACACCGTTTTTGATCCGGGCATCTCATTTGCCAAGTGGCCGTTTTCTCTGCTCTCCCCAAGGACGAATTAATTCGGGGATCGAGTCAAGCTCATGTGACTCGGTGAACAAAAACAAGCGCTTCGTGGGTGGCAACCCATGCCTATCATTTCATCTTCTTATTTTCTTATTTCTAACACCTAATGTAGGGAGGAGGTGCCTCTTCTACTCTTGTGTTCCGTGGTTGTTTGTGATGTTTGTTCAGGATTGTCCGCGATTTATGATGACTCTCGTGCTCGTTATCTCTTCACTTGGAGTCTCATTCATCGGTGCTTTTGGAAATCTTATATCCGTAAATCTTATCGACTAACGTTTTCTTTGGCATAATTAATAAACGGCCTTAGATTATTGTTAGGATTACCTTTACCCAAAACATTGAGGACAATGTTTCATTCTAGTCGGGGGGAGGGAATCTTCGATTCGATTTGACCTAGCATTTTTCACATGTCGTGTACTCTTGCAACTCCGTTTTTTCACCAAAAACCAAAAAAATTGAAAAAATTGAAAAATTTCAAAAATTTTGAGGAATATCAATGAAAAAGTCATGAAAAAGCACAAAAAAAATGAGAAAAAGTAGAAAAGTTGTGCAAAAATATAATAAAGTTTGAATAAGTGATTTGACACCTTGTTGACTTTCTTGCTGGCGAGAGTAGGAATAAATATTTTGACTTGACCGGGCGTGTTGAGCCCTAGCTTGTTCCCTTAGCCTATGGTAATCATAAAAGTTTGTGCTAGCCTTGTACACTAGGAGCTACTCTTTTGTCGGCTCCCGTACTTGGCTTTATACATGCACGACTTGAAAAGCTTTCGCTAGTCTTTTACATTAGGAGCTACTAAACGCGAATTCTTTTTAAGAGTTTGCAAAGTTCCCGTATTTGACTTTATATATGCGTGGTTGATTATCGGCTAAGCATCTGCTAATCTCATTATTCGAGGTCTTAAATTTGCAGAGAACGAGAAATGATAGAGTTTATTTATAAGTTAGATGCTAAACGTGGAGAAATGGTTCTCTTTAGAGCTCATAAGAGGTACTTGTGGCTTTTTACTCCCATTAGATACGTCACCATATATAATAGATGTTCTAGGTTAATTAGTGGTATTTCGGTTTAAATAATATTTAGTTCTTTATTTTCTTAAGAGAATTTTTGCTTTAGAAGTTGGGTACATATCAAGGAACACAAAAAAATAAGAGCCAAAAGTAAAAAAATCAAAAGTCAAAATTTGATTATGCATGTGGTTTTGGAGCTACCCGATAAGCTTCCGTTGTATTATGAGAAAAATCAAAGAAAAAAATGAAAAATATGAGAAAAGTATGAAAAAAAGTGAGAAATGAAAAATATGAAAGTTGTAGTATTGTTGAATAAAGAGTTATGTATGTATCAATAAGTTGTTGGCGCGTGAGGTGCATGTGATAAGTGATTAGTAATCAGTCACATGAGGTGCACGTGATTGTACTCCGCAACTTATATTCTTGATATTGTATGTACCCCTAGTTCCTTGATGTGGACCGAATTTCTATTACAGTAGTTCTTAAGAGAAAATGATTAACTACTTAGAGTTTAAACTTAGGTGTCACTATCGGATAAGAAAAATATTGAAACGAGAAAAGATGAAGCGATTCATTTCTCAACAAAAATAAAATAATGAGATACAAAAACCTAGGACATGGGAGTAAGGAGTATCCACTAGTAACTGTTATGAGTAGTGTTAGCATCTAATTTGTAGATAAGCTGTGATCTCGTTTTTACGCTTAGTTTGGGGACTTGTGAAAAATCAAGGATGACGAATTTTTATCCGTATGGTCGCTTCTTAGTAAGAAGTGTTTCTACTTGTCGACCCTAATAATTATTGCAAAAATAATGAAAGTTCAACAAACCGTCACATGTTTGAAGTATGGAAAAGTCCAAAAATAGAAAGTGTAAGTTGAATAAAGGAAAATCTTGGAAAACGGAGCGTTTTTCGGGAATAAATGATTTTGTAATCTCTTTTGAACCGCCTTGCTACTTTTCAAAGTTAGTAAAAAGAGTATCGAAATTATTTATCCCGAGAGCGTGAATTGATCACATTGCGTGAGGACACGGCAATACTTTAGTCGGGGGGATTTTGGTGTGTAGTAATTACACACCTTTTTATTACCAAATATCGACCCAAAAATGACTATTTGAGCTAACAAATGCCAAGAAAACACGTGTTTTTATATTTGTGATGTGCAGGTACGGATATTACGGAAAACAAGCAAAAACCCGGAAAAACGGGCACGAGAGTATGAAAGGTTCAAAAGCCGGTGCCGGGGAAGCTAGTGGTCAAAGTCAAAGCTCGAATGTTCATGTTTGGTCCTCAAAGTTTATGAAATGGCAAAAGAGGCCCTTGGATAATACTTTTGAAGAATGGCATTTTGAGTCCTCACATTTTCAGGATTTACACTTTTGGTCCCTTGGTTTAATTTACTACTACCATCCGGATCCAAAATATAACACAACAAAAAAAACACTAGCCCAAAATTAATACTACCCCAACACACCCCAAGCCCATTCCCACTTATTTAACCCAAGCCCAACACTCCCTCACAACCCGGCCTGGTACCCAAACCAATCACCTAACCCGACCCAACCTATTAGTATTACCCAGTAGTCAAACCCCCAAATCCACCAGTCAAACAAACAATCAAAACCAAACGCGCCTTTTTACTGTGCCTTCTTCCCTCCCACAAGTTACCCTGGTAAATTAAATCTCGTACCTATCACAATCCTAACCTCGTACTAAGCATCTATCTAGAAGCCTGACACGTTGTCAGAGGTGTGGTCATATCCCTGCTCACATGGCCATTTCCAAGCCCCTGATTGGACGAAGCTACGTGGAAACAAGATAAGGACTAATTCCAACGGCTAAGGATGAGAAGGATGTCGACATTTTGGATAGAATATGAATGAGTGGCCAAGATTGAGCTTCTAGGGCCTTCCAAGCTTAAACCCTAGCATTCCCTGCTCTCCTATATAAGCTAACCTCCTCTTTCATGTATAGGTTGTCCAATCCTTCATGTTTTTAGAAGGATTCTTGACCATTTTTATTATAAGTTGTCATTTAAAATTCTGTTTTAGTGTACTCTTTTCATTTTCAAAGCATTGTACTCAGTTTCTTTTTAATACAACTCAGCTTATTTCTCAGCTTATTGCCTTTCAGTTTCTTTTTATTAGTTTCAAATCTTTGCTTTTTTATTCAGTACTCAGTGGTTTGTTGTTGTTCTTTTAATCATCATTTCAACATTTGTGTTCATTTTATTGAAAATCCAAAAAAAAAATAGGCAAAACAGAAAAATCTAAAAATTGTTTAAAATTTTTGTTTAAGGTTTCTATTTAGATTGTTCTTGCTTATTGGTGACTCACATAAGCTAATTAATAGCTTTGTGAGTCATCACTTGTCCTTATTTCATACAAAAGCAAAAAGTCAACATAAGGTCAACTGAGCTTATTTCAATAAGCTCAGCTTATTTGGTGATAAGAGGCAGTCAAAGAGGAGCCTTTGGCCTGTCTAAGTGACAGGCAAGCATAGTGAATCCCCCTCTTTTTGAGCTGAGGGGGAATTGGAAAATGTAAGTCTCATCCATTTCTATTTACTGTCTCAGCTTGATAGTTTAAAGTAGTTTTGATTTGATATTAATTAGTCTACTTGCTGCTTATATAGTCTTATTTGCTTGTTCATTTTTGCTTAGTCATAGTTTTTTATACTTGAGTTTGATCACTACTAGCTGTTACTGCTCCATCTTTTTCATTTTTCATATCTGTGGATCTTAGTACTTGGGTAATTTAGCATCTTTGATCTGTTTCTCTGGTTCATAAAGAGTAGTTGGATACTGAGTTTGTTGTTGTTTAAGATTGGATCACTCTTAGTTGGATCTGTGGTGGTTTCAAAGTAGTAAAAGGTCATACAGTAGTGTTTGGATTACGTTAATTCACTGTAGATTTGGTGTCTTCTAGCTGTAATTTTTGCCTCAGTAATCCTTATTAGGCTTATCATAGTTAGCAATAGCATAATAATGGTAGGATACAATCTTAAAAGTCAAATTCATCTTTAATCTTCAAATTTTGCACCTCAGGTAGATTTTTTTTTAGGAGGCATAATCTTAGTCCTAGTTACATAATTAGTTAAAGCAACTTAGATTAGACTCATATTAGTTTATTATAACAGTAACAATCAATTAGGACTTATTGAAATTCAGTTTAGTCAAAGTTTCATACATTTTCAAAAGTCAATATTAAAGGCAACTCAGATTTTTGGTCAAGGTTTAATAGTTTCTGTAGGGTTTGTTAGAGATTGGAAGAACTTTTGGATTGTTGTTCTGAAAAGCTTAGCAGTAGGATAACTAGAATCAAAAAGAATTTTCAAATTTGAAGCTTAATTGCTTATCTAAAAAGCTTATGGGAGGGGCCTGTTTGAGCTTATAGATGCCCTGCTCCTCAGTTTTTCCCCACTCTTCTTAGAATCTTTTAAGTTATTGGATTGTATCAAGTATCTGTCTATTTGGTATTTTAGTAATCTATGGTGGTCAGTGTATAGTTTGCTTCCACAAGTTTGCTTTTCTCAGCTTATTAGTACTACTTATTTGGCCTATTAAGTTGGTGGTTCACCATAGTTTCTGATTTCTAGAATAGGGCTGCATTTTGGATTTGATCATTACAAGTTTGGTTTTATTGTTCCTTTGAGCTTTATAATACTTGTAGTAACTGTTGCAATTAGTTTTTGGCCTCTGCTTATCTGTTTTGGCTTTTAGCTTATTCCATATAGCTTATTCAACTGTTTGTGCCCTTAACCCATGTTTCTGCGATCAATTGCTTTCACATCTGTTCCAGTAAGCTCATTTAAGTATTAATATGCATTGGTAAAAGTTTGGTTAAGTTTTGGTCAACTTTGCTTAATAATAAGCACTTGCCATAAGCTGTTTTGGCCTAAATAAGCACTTCTGCTTAATTTCTTGATTCCAAAATTTTTCTGCAAGCTTTATATATTAATTTAGAATTTCTGGTAATTTTTCATAATTTTCTGAGGTCATTTGCTATTTTTCTTAATTTCTTTTAGATAAAAATCATTTTTAAATCAATTTTAAATTCCAAAAATCCATAAAAAAATAGAAAAAAATACTTTACGGGAATAAATTACAATATAAAAACTAATTATATTGGGTCGTTTTCGGAACTACAATATAGAAATAAATTTTGGAAAACGGGGCGTTTACGGGAATAAATGATTTTGTAATCTCTTTTGAACCTCCTTGCTACTTTTCAAAGTTAGTAAAAAGAGTATCGAAATTATTTATCTCGTGAGCGTGAATTGATCACATTGCGTGAGGACACGGCAATACTTTAGTCCGGGGGATTTTGGTGAGTGCTTATTCACTCACCTTTTCTTAGCCAAAATTGGACCAAATAAACCAAAAACTAACCAATAATGCCAAAGAAAGTGTGTTTTTGTGTTTGTGAATGTGCAGGTACGGATATTTAAGAAAAGACGAAAAATCACGAGAAAATGACAAAACGGGCACGAGATTTGGAAAAGATTAAATAAAGCCGGAGCCGGGGAAGCTAGTGGTCTAAAGGAAGTCCTCAATATTACAAGTATTCCATAAGTGACCCGGGAATGAAGTTTGTAGAATTGACACTTTTGGTCCCTCAATTTCATGAAACTACAAATTTGGTCCTTATGAAGTACATTTTGGAAGTTTGGCAACTCAGGCCCTCCAAGTATCCAAGAAATATCACAATGAGCCCTTGGAATCATTTTTGTGAAGATGGCAGAAAAGGTCCTTGCAATTTCAGGAAATACCATTTTGGTCCCTTGGTTTTGCTACTACTACAAACCGGATCCAATCACCTCTTAGTCCAAATAATAACAAAACACAAGCAACCCAGATCCACTCATCCCACAAGCCCAATCCACCTTTATTATCACAACCCGATCCAGTCCAACCCCCAAACCCGACCCTAAAATCAAACAATAATAAAAAAATCACACCGCCCCCGTTTACTATTTACCCTTCTTCCCCGTTTTACCTCGTACCCAAACAAATTACCTCGTACCCAAAATCCTTACCTCGTACTAGGAATCTATCTAGAAGGCTGACAACGTGTCAGTATTGGTGTCAGTACCTCCACCGTGGCAAATTGATGTCCTCTGATTGGCCAATTGGACGTGGATCAAGATAAGCTTATCATTTTGGGATTAGATAAGGTGGGATGACTCAGACTTGATGAGGATTGAAGATTTGTGGCTCCTATTGCAGTTCTAGGACCTTCCAAACCCTAGACCCCTCACCTTGGTGCTCCCCTATAAAACCCCCCTCCTGATTCACATTATGTAGTAGGTTTTAGGTTAAAGTGTAATAATTATAACCCAAAAAATAATTATTTAGTAATAATTATAACTTTATTAATAAATTGATAATTATAATAAAATAATTATAACTTTTTAAAAATTGATAATTTTTAGTAAATAATTATAATTACATTTTTTTAATAAATGATAATTTTATTTTTGAAAATTTAAAGGTTATAATTATTTCAAAATGAGCTTCTGGAAGGCGAATCCAATGACGTGCATCCACCAATCTTTATCAGCCAAGTGTCCTTCGAAGGATTCTCTTATCTCTCTGACATGTGCCAGGCCACGTGAGGTTCTAGAAGACTCAATGATTAGATAATCATTAGGTTAATTGTAGTAATTTACTTGGAAAAAGGGTAATTGGGGATTTTGGTAATCTAGGGTTCTTGGGGATTGGGGATTTCTGGGTTTAAAAAGAAATTGGGGAAAAATAAAATGGTTCGTTTGGTTTGTGTGATTGTTTATTTATTTATTTTCTTCTTTGACCTTTTGACCGAAGGTAAGACTTAGGTGGGCTCGGGTCAAATTAGGATGGTGGGCTTGGGGTTATAATTTGGGCTTTGGAATGTTTAACAAGTGGACTTGGACTTGAGTATTTGGACTTGGATCATATAAATGGACTTGGCAGATTTTAATCAACAATATTACAAGGACCATTTTGGTAACATTCCAAACTTCAAGGGTTAAATATGCCAATCTTCAAAAGTCTTTCCAAGGACTAATCTTGATAAGTCTGAGTAAGTAGATGACTAAAACTGAATCACGGATCCCCGGCTTTGACTATTTGACCATCTTCTAATCTCGTGCTCGTTTTTCCGGTTTTCTTGTGATTATTCATCAATTTCTGATTCATCCGTACCTGCAAGTCACAAACATGAAAACACACGATTTCTTGGCATTTGTTAGCTCAGAAAGTCGTTTTGGGTCGATATTTGGCCATAAAATGGTGAGTAAATAAGTACTCACCAAAATCCCCCCGACTAAAGTATTGCCGTGTCCTCACGCAATGTGATCAATTCACGCTTTTGGGATAAATAATTTTAAAACTCTTTTTACTAACTTTGAAAAGTAGCAAGGCGGTTCAAAAGAGATTACAAAATCATTTATTCCCGAAAAACGCTCCGCTTTCCCAAAATTTTTTTTTTTTTTTCCTTTATTCTACTTTCACCTCTATTTTTGGACTTTTCCATAATTCACACTTGTGACGGCGATTTTGCCGAGTGTCCGTTCTTTCTGCTCTCCCCAAGGACGAAGTAATTCGGGGATCGAGTCAAGCTCATGTGACTCGGAAAACAAAAACAAGCGCTTCGTGGGAGGCACCCCATGCTTATCCATTTTCATCTTCTTATATTTCTATTTTCTAATAAACGTGACGTGAGGGGGGCGACCCTTTCCAAACTCGTGTTTTCGTGGTTGTTTATGAATGTTCAGGAATTTCCCCGAAGTTTGAGGACTCTCGTGCTCGTGGTTTGTCGTTCTCTCCACTCGAGTCTCATCCTTCGCTGCTCTTTCGGAAATTCACCATATCCAAAATCTTATCGACTAACGTTTATCTCTTGGCATACTTAATAAACGGCCTTAGATTTGACGTAGGATTACCCGTCCCTTAAAACATTGAGGACAATGTTTCACTTTAGTCTGGGGGGGTGAATCTTCGATTCGATTTGACCTGTACCATCGTCTGAGCTGTTAACTTACGCAACTCCGTTTTCCACCAAAAATTTTACTTTTTGTCACCGCTTTATAATTCAAAAAAAAAAAAATTCAAAAAAAAAAAAAAAAAAAAAAAAAAAAAGTGAAAAAAAAAAAAAAAGTGAAAAAAAAAAATGAAAAAATATATGATATGAATAATAAGTTTTGACACCTTGTTTTGACTTTCCTACCGGCGAGAGTAGAAATAAATGTTCCGACTTGACCGGGCGTGTTGAGCCCTAGCTTGTTTCCCTTAACCAAAATAATCATAAGATTATGGCTAAGCATCCGCGGATCTCATTATTTGGGATTTTAAATTTGCGGAGATCGAGGAATGATAGAGTTTATTTAGAAGTTTCGTGCTATACACGGATCGCATTTCTGGGATTTAAAAAACCCACGAGAGGTACTTGTGGCCTCCTTGTTCCCACCAGCTTGCACACCAATATATAAATATAGATGTCTAGGATTAATTAAGGGTATACGGTTTGGGCAATACTTAGTTTTTTCTCGTTCCCAACAAAATCTCTGCATATGGGGGTTTGGTACACATTGAGGTACTGCCAGTGTTACGGTGAAATAGACTATTACATCTTGCCGGTTCGCAGCCGATGTTGTGATCTTAGTAAAGGCCGTAGGACTCGGGGTTTGGCATATGGTTATGAATATCGATAATAATAGTCCAAAGCCAAATAAAAAGGCAGAGGAATCCAAAGCTACAAAAAAGCAGCGGATAGAAATCCAAAGTCATAATAAAGCTCTTACATCTTGGCGGCTCATAAACCGTTGATTGTAAAAGAAATAAAGGACTAAGGACCAAAGTATTATTAAAGTGCTTATGATTATGCAAAAATGCCAAACTTCGACTCCGGGGGTTTCCCTAATAAAAAGCTTCCGTTTCGGGTATCAAACATGGTATGTCTCGGTAGTAAATAAAAAGGGAGCCTCTACAAATCGTGTTAAATCAGAGACCTTCATGTGGACCCGATTTCTGTATGCAGGGATTTTCGAGGGAAAGTTTGGAAACTACTTAGCGTTCAAATTTTGTGCTCTTATCGGACTAACAAATATCGAAACGAGAAAATATGAAGCAATTCATTTCTCACAAATTAAAATCTTTAGATACAACTAAGGACCTGGGGACAAGAGGTAATACACAAGTAACTTTCGTGGGCAGTGTTAGCATCTAACTTCTGATAAACAATGATTTCGATTTTACGCTTAGTTTGGGAGCTTGTGAAAAATCAAGGATGACGATTTTTATCCGTATGGTCTCTTCTCTGTGAGAAGTGTTTCTACTCGTAGACCCTGAAAGTTGTCAACAGATATGAATTGATAATGAAAGTCAAGGCAAACCGTCACTTATATAAAAATGAAAAAGTACAAAAAGAGTAGTAGTAGTTGTTATTCATGAAAATCGGAAAACGGAGCGTTTTTGAGAATAAATGATTTTACTATCTCTCTTGAACATCATTGCTACTTTACAACGTCAGTAAAGAGAGGTTTTGAAAATTATTTATCTTTTAAGCGTGAGGTGATGACATTGCGTGAGGGCACGGCAATACCTTAGTCTGGGGGATTTTGATGAGTGCTTATTCACTCATCCTTTTTAGACTTTATTTCAGACCAAAAACACCAAATACTAACCAAAAATGCCAAGAGAATGCATGTTTTTGTATTTGTGTATGTGCAGGTACGGATATGAGGAAAATGAACAAAATCGACACCAAAACCGACAAAAACGAGCACGAGAATGGAAAGTGTCAAAAGCCGGAGCCGGGGAAGTCAAATGCTCACAAATGTTCAGAAAAGTCCTCAGAAATTCATCATGTTGCATAATTAGTCCTTAGACACAGTTTTGAAGATTGGCAACTTCAGTCCTTGTACTTTCAGATATTGACGAGAATGGTCCTTTGAAGAAATTATTTAAGAAAAGTCAAATAGAGGTCCTCCAAGAATTCAGATTTACAACAAATGCCCTTGGAAGATACTTTGGAAAAATGACAGCAAAGGTCCCTGAATTTTCAGATTATACAAATTTAGTCCTTGTCATTTCTATTAATACTAATCCTATATACTACCGGATCCAATCCATAAATCCTACACCTTGGGCCCAAAACAAACACAAGCCATAAGCCCACTACCCTTTGCACCCATTTATTTTACCCAGTCCACCCAATAACTTAAACCCGGTCAACCTTTCACCCAAATAAATAAAACACAAACACCCCGATCATTTTTACCCCCAAAAAAAAAACATAACCCAGAAAAACTACTGTAGCTAGAACCCTAGCACACCACACCCCTTAATTACCCCAATTACCCACTTGGGTAATAATTACCCTATGATTAAAAGTGTTCTAGAAGCTGCACATGTCAGGGATTGTCAGGAGGACACGTGGTCCAATGATTTAACACACGGAGGATTCACATCAATCTATCAATCAATCAACGACTGTGGGTGATGGGATGTATCTAGAGTATGATCGTAGGGCTTAGGAAGGACTCAAACAAACACACTAACACGCGGATTGCCAGCCTGGATCAAGCCTCACCTCTCCTCAGCTCGGCTATAAATAGCACCTCCTCACATCATTTGAAGGTGTTAGATTTTAGGTTTAGATTAGGGTAGGAGTAGAGTAATTTAGTTTATTGTAATTCAATTTTCAATATGTACTCTCATTCTCAGTTTTAATAAAATTATGATTTTCAGTTAATTTCTTGCAATTCATTTGTTAGTTTTCAGTTATTTTGAATCTGTTTTCATATCTTATTTCATATTCTAATAAGTTCAAAGTTGTTTTTAAAAATTGATATTGTGAAATCTCAAGGGTAGCTATCTCAATTCACAAACAGTCAACATATATTCAGTTGTGGTTAATAGTTTATTGAGTATAAAGCTTAAGCTTATTGTGGAATTGAAGACAGCCAAGAGGAGCCATTGGCCTGTCTTAAAGACAGGCTAGCTTAGTGAGAAATCCCTGTTCATGCTGGGATTGCAATTCAAGTAATCTTCTGTTTTCATTTCTAGTTCATTTTTGCAATTTTTACTTTGGTATCTTAGATCTGTTTTAGTTAACTTTTTACTGTCTCATTTGTGTTCATTCTATGATCTGTTATGTTATTTGTTGCACTAGTTTGTAATTTGCTTATGGTTTGTTGGTTCACTAGTTTTTGTTAATTACTGTCTTGCATTATTAGTAGTTAACTGCATGTTTTAGCATAACTGTTTCACTTCCTTGTTTAGCGTACCTGCACTCTCTGGTATTGAGGTTCATTTTGTTAAGTCTATTAGCTTTTAGAATAGTTTAGCAATAAGTTTTGTTTATAGGATTGGTTGTTTTAAACTTAGGATTGCTGAGGTTATTGAAACTGTCATCTATAGGGTGTTTGGATTGCTTGCATACTGTGTTCCTTTTGAGTAGATAGATTTACTGCAGCATTTAGTCCTTAGATTAGTTTAGAAGTAGTGTTTATAATTATTAGATTAGTTTGGTATCTCACTGTTACATTGCATCAGTTTGGTAATTGGGCAGGTATGGAGTAGCATAGAGATCATAAGCTTAGTATAATTCGATAATTCAGGGGTGTTTGGTTCATAGCAATTGCAACAGTTGGTTCAAGGGTATTTGGCACGAGCTGCGTTAGGGAACCTGAGGTGTTTAATTGATATTGTTTCTGCATAGGTAGTTATTTTAAGGTAGCTTAAGCAAATCTGAGCATTAGATAGATAGTCTAGGTGCATAAGTCTATAATCAGTTCTTACCCAAATTAGTGTTCAGTAGTGTAATTTTTAAACCTGAGCTTTTGGATTTTGTTAAGATTGGAGTTCATTTAAGGTAATTTAATATCAACTTAGCTTAAATACATTATATAGGTTAAAGTGGATCATAAGAAATCTCAACTGAGTCAAACCTCAATTGTAATCAGAATAGTCAAATCCTTCAGCCTATTAGGTTCTCTAGTTGCTGATCTCAGGTCCATTCAGTGGTCTAATTTGGTTTGGGAGTTTAATCTTTCTGGTTTTCTGAGCTCTCAGTAGTTTAGGTTAGGTTTTGCACAACTTAGATTTTGCTTTCAGCTTATTGGGGTTCCTATGAATAAGCTGTAAGTCGGTAGTTTAAAACATTGGTCTGTTTTCCCAACTTAAGGCTGCAAGAGGATTTCATTTATTCTAATCTGAGTTTGATGGTTCATATTAGTCACTTTGTGATTTTCAGTAGCTAATATCATTTGTGAGCCTTTTACTTTTGCCGTTTACTAAAGGCTTATTGTATTAAGTGCTTATTGAGCCTATTTGCATCATAATCTATGTTTCTGTGATCATTAAGTCTCTAAACTGTTCCATAAAGCTTCTTAGAGTCATTTAATACATTGGTAAAAGTTTTGGTCAATTTGGTCAAGGAGTGCTTATTAATAAGCACTCCCAATAAGCAGTTTTTAAACTTTTAATTATAATTAGTAATAGAAGTTTCGGGTTGGGTGCAGCTCATGTTGCTGCTCCTATATTGTCCTCTATTAATAAACAGTTGACTGAAGTTGACTTATCGGATTTTATTGCCGGGAGACCTGAAGCGGAAGCTCTTGAAGTTATGACGATATTTTCAGAATCCCTTAAAGAATCTGAACTAAAATATCTTAACCTTTCGAATAATGCATTGGGGGAAAAGGGAGTCAGGGCGTTTGGCCAGCTTTTAGCTTCACAAGGTAACCTCGAAGAGTTGTATCTAATGAACGATGGTATTTCTGAAGAAGCAGCAAAGGCCGTTTGTGAATTAATACCGTCAACCAAAAAATTAAAAGTTCTTCATTTTCATAACAATATGACCGGTGACGAAGGGGCAATTGCTATAGCTCAACTCGTGAAAGAATCCCCTTTACTGGAAGACTTCCGATGTTCATCGACAAGGGTTGGTTCCGAAGGTGGGGTCGCGTTGGCTGAAGCCCTTGAGACTTGTAAGAATCTGAAGAAACTTGATCTTCGTGACAATATGTTTGGAGTTGAAGCCGGGATTGCTTTGAGTCAATCTATTCCCGTGTTTGTTAATCTCACAGAAATTTATCTCAGTTACTTAAATTTAGAGGATGAGGGAACTTTGGCCCTCGTGAATGCTTTGAAAAACTCAGAATCTGCTCTTGAAGTACTCGAGATGGCAGGAAACGACTTTACTTATAAAGCAGCTCCCGCTTTAGCTTCGTGTATTACAACAAAAAAGTCAACTTTGACCAAATTGATTTTATCCGAGAACGAGTTGAAGGATGAAGGTGCGATAGTGATTGCTAATGCCATCAAAAATGGGTTTGACAAGTTGACCGAAGTTGACTTGAGTACTAATGCTATCAGAACAGCTGGTGCCCGTGTTTTGTCACAGGCTGTTGTAGGTAAATCGGGATTTAAGCTGCTGAATATTAATGGAAACTTTTTATCTGATGAAGGGGTTGATAATGTGAAAGAGTTATTCAAGAATTTTCCGAGCGTTCTTGGTCCTTTGGACGAGAATGACCCTGAAGGTGAAGATTATGATGATGAGGAAGAAGAAGAAGAAGAGGAAGAGGAAGAGGAAGAGGAAGAGGATGATGAAGGTGAATTGGAATCAAAGCTTAAGGATCTTGAAATCAAGCAGGATGAATAGGGTCGTGTTTTCTTATGACCGTTTTGTTATAGTAGAAGATGTATTCCAAATGTTTTCAGAATTTTATCTAGTCTTGGGATTATTGATATGTTTCTAATCTAATCTATATACACACCTCTAGGGGTATTGGTACTTGTATTATTACAACTCCACGAGATCTTGGTGTTTTTGAAATTCTGATCTTTTAGAAATGAGAACTATAACTCTTTAAAACACTGTATCGTTCGATTGCCATTCTTTGCTGGATTCAAGGTTGTGCTATTTGTAGGGGTCACTTGTGAAAGACTCGTTTTGGATTAGATGGCTTGCAGCGCGCCCATCAAAACTCAGGTAACTATCCTTTTTCTTCTATTCAACAGCAGTTTGCCATCAAGGTAGTAAAAGGTTCAACACAAGACTCTGGGTTACTTTCTTTTCATTTAACCTACTTTATTTTCCTTGTATTTTGAGCTTCATATTCGACCCGTTAGTGATAAAATCAGTCTATTCATAAGTACATGGGAGCATGTCGTCTCTATATGCGAGTCTTCTTTCTTAGAAAAAATTGATTACAAATACACATTTGACGCAATGTAACACTAGGCACATAATATTTTGATTACATTTTCCATCATTCAAGGCGTCGAAAATCAAAATAAACTCATCAGACTGCAACCGGGGCTTTTAGTGTTTCTAAGATCTTATCATCAATATCGAATTTGATATCCTTCTTGTCTCTCCCTATCTTTACATACTCTTCGTATCTCTCTTTCAAATCCTCGGGTAAATTTGTGGCACTTTGCCATCCTAAAAGATCCTTTGCAGCTCGTGGTTCTGCATAAAAATGCTGCAAAAACCACAATAAAAACTGTTATTAATTGTGCTTTAATGAGCTGAAGTTGTGCCGAAGAAAATGTATATTCATACCATATTACGGAAGGGGAAAGCTTTCTTTGCGTCACTGCCTATGGTTTTTGGATCATAGTGCACAATCTCGACTGGTAAACCTGCTGCTTTAGCACAGAGTTTAGCCATTCCGTCTAGAGTCACAGCTCGATCACTGACACAGTTGAAGATAATACCACTTGCAGCGGTTGGATTCTCGACTGCTTTTGTTAGCATAGATGATAAATCCTTAACATGTGAGATGTTTGTTAGTTGCATACCAGAGCCTGGAATCGGAACTGGCCTGCCCCTCACAATACCTGTTTCACAAGAGGTTTAGTTCTCAAGTGCAGAAATGAACCAGTAAGTTGAGGTGTTAAAACCCAGTGAATGTTTAATGGTTTACCTATTTTTAAACCTATGTAAACTTAACTTTTGAGCAAAAAGCGTTATGGGTCAATATGATTTGACTGGTACAACAAATTACTTGTTTCAGTTGTCACCTATACCCTTAGCTCACCCATGAATCTACGACGAAGATGAGTCAACCACTCTTTTCTTGACACAATTTATTTTGGACCCAAAGTGAGATGAAACTTACGATCAAAAAACCATTCTTCACAATCTTTGTTGTTGCCGGAGCCAATCATGTATTGTGGGCGAAAGCTTGCCCAGTTTCCGAAAACCTCAGAAAGATACTTCTCCACTGCAACATGACCAGCATCAGCCTTGACAGTATCCTGTGATTATTCAAAATATGTTACTGGTTTGATCAACATCTCGAACGATTATAAAGGCTGCATTAAGAAGACGTAAAATGATTGAAAAGCGAGATGAGTACCCCTTCAACATGAGGTGGTTCTTCAGTTTGCTTATAAATACCAGCACTGCTGATGAACAAAAACTGTCCTGCACCTGAGCTCTTTGCCCAATCTACCACTGGCCTGCAAGTAATCAGCATTCCATGATCAGTGACGGAGTCATGCAGGAGTTACCTTATGTGATCGGGTGGTCTATCCTTTTCGTTGATTGAGATTATAAGTTTATAACTTATTTCTAGCAGATTAAATGGGTCAACATGAAAACGGAACAAGTCATATAAGTTGAAACTTCAAATTCTCATCGTAATATCTAATATGACTAAAACTTACTTGACGGTATCCAAATCTTTGCCATTGTTATCCAAAACAACATCAAATGTTGATCCTTCTAAAACTGTCCCAATTGCGCTAGGTTCACCCCATACTGTCTTACCACCACTTTCTGTAATTTCCTACAAAACACCCACAACTTATTCTTAAGCAAATGCCATAAAAAGACCAAACTTTTTTATGCTAAAACCTGTTCAAATTAGCTATAGGCTGATGCATATCTGCTGATTCGCTGGTGTTTAAATGTGCGCTTACTAGCTAGTTAGTGCGACTTAAGATTATGTACAAGATTAAACAACTAATGATAGTTAAAAGTCACAAGAGTATTTTTATGCTAAAACTGATTAAAAGTTCACCATCCATATTTTCTTGAAAATTCCCACAAAAAAAATCACATTTTTATGCGAAAACTGATTATAATCCAAAACACCCATAAACCATAACACAAAAAAGATTAATAAAAACTTAAATATATACAAAAATGAACTAGGCAACATTTACATTAAATCTACTAAATGGAGGCTTCTTCATCTTATCAGACCCTTCATCACCAACAGTAAGAACAGTAACATCATGACCACCACTCAAAAGCTCCTTAGCAAAGTAGAAACCAATGACAGCATGACCACCACTATTAGTATTCACAATGAGCACTTTCTTCTTCTCAGCACCACTAGCCTTAACTGTAAATGCTGACAAAGATACTCTTCTGCTAGAAGATGACAATGAGAGAGACTTAGCTGAAAGAGATATGGATGAAGATAATGAAGAAGAGGATGACAAAGAGACTGAGGAAAGGGAGAGAGATTGTGGAGAGAGAGATGTGGGAGAGATTTTTGTGAAGAGGAGAGAGGATGAAGATGAAAGAAGAGTGGCCATTGTTTGATCACTCTTGTTTGACAACCAAATGTTTTTGATCTAGTGTGATATATATACAAGACAAATAAGATAAAGTTAGCCATAAAGATACCAAGAACTATTCTTTGGCTATCCTTCTATATCAAGTTACCTTCCTGTGGTCCTGACTATCTGGTTTTACGGCTAATATGAAAAAGGTAAATAGCGTAACATCATGATTAAAGGAAAACATAGACAATGTTTGAACTCATGATATTTGTTTTACGCCATATGTACGTCCCCACTACCATCGCGCGAAGACATATTAGTAAGGGGGGTGGCAACGTTTGAGGCATGGGGTTCGGCATGCACGGTAAGACTCGGTATCCCCATTGCCAGGGGTTCGGCATGGCAAATTCGGCATGAGCTGCGGGATTGTTTACCGATTCGGTATGTTGGAAGGCAATTACTTTTGTGACGGTTGGACATTAATTGTTGGAAGGCAATTACTTTTTTTCCCCTTTATACTTGTTGGATTTGTGGCATCAACGTTGCCACTAAAAAATGATGTTGAGGTATGTTGTGATATGAAATGTGTTGGCATCATTTTATTGGCTAATTAAATTTTACATCAAGACATGCTTAGGCAACATTGCCACCCCCTAAGAAGCTATATGCGAATTTTATTGGTTTTGACCAATTGAAGGATTAACTTTTATCAATTTTAAGCAGGGTAATAACACATTTATGGACTATGTGTAGACCTTTTTTTTTTTTTTTTTTTTTTTTTAAGAAGTTATATGATGTACGTGCTGTCTATATAGTATTATTGTTGTAGTAAAAGTAGCATGGTGATGTGTTGGTGGAGTGACAAAAGCTTAGCTCTTACACCTTCAGGTGTCAGGTCATGAGTTCAAGTTACCTAACTAACATTTTGAAGTTTCGAATTTTTTTACATTACCACAAAGATCCTGCATGTAATTTACAATCATTGTTTGATCACTTTTGTTTAAGAACCAAATGTTTTTGATATATCTAGTAAAGATTTAAGTCATCACTAAACTTTTTTTCATACTAAGGGACTAATTTCCACCCTCAATCTTTATTTGATCTAAATGATGAGATTAAACACAACAATTTAAAACACCCACTTTCATTTTTTTTTTTTTAATTATTATTATTATTATTTTCAAATATTAATATCTTTTAAACCGTTAATCGTTAAGCGAAAAAAATATACATTTACTACGAACATTTAATTATCTTTCTATAGATAAGCAATTTGATATATTTTTGATAATTTTTTTTGTTTTTTTCACGTTTTTTTTCGTTACCAAAAAATTCACATGTGATATTACATATCACATGTGATTTTTTCGGTAACAGAAAAAAACATGAAAAAAATGATTTTTTTTTGTCAAAAGTATATCAAAGTGCCCGTGTATAGAAAGATAATTAAATACTCGTCACGATAGTGTAATTATTTTTGCTTCAGGATTAACGGTTTAAGAGATATTTAAATTATAAAAAAATATGTGAAATATTAAAATGCTTTTAATCTCAACTATTAATTTCTTTTTAAATGAATGATGGGATGGGTACTTTGGTATGTAGGAAAAGTTTGGTATGTAAAATAACTCTCCTCAAAAGTAAATTGCATAAATTGTCCCTAAAATTTGACGAATTTGCATGTTTCCTCCCATACATTTCAAAACTGCAAACACCGTTCTTATTGGATCACTTTCCAAATAATATAAAATTATTTGAGTTGAATAAAAAACTCTCACACGCCTCACGCCTTAGCATATCTTATTTCGTAACGTGAAAGGCATGGCTCATGTTTTAGCGATGACTTCGTGACACGTCTTTTAAGAGGATTTGCAGGAAGAGAAAATAAGAAAATTTATCATTTTCTAAAACTGACCTAACTAACCATGTGAAAATAAAATCAGCTTCTAGATTCTTCCATCCTGGGAAAACAATAAACGGCAAAAAGATTCCTAAGGAAAGAGATCTAGAGACAGAAGCCTCTAGAACCCATAAAATAATCCACATTATATAAACCCATCATCCCCCATTCATTCACAACAATAATTCTAATTCAATCTTGTTTGTTCTACGAGTAATTCAAGCACAATGGCCGATGTTGAGACGTTTGCATTCCAAGCTGAGATCAACCAGTTGTTGAGTTTGATCATCAACACTTTCTACAGTAACAAGGAGATTTTTCTTCGTGAGCTTATCAGTAACTCTTCTGATGTATGCTTCCTCTCTTTTACCTTTTTACTCTTTGTTTTTTATTATTCAGTATGAGGTTAATTTGATATGGGGTTAGCTGTTAAATTAGTTTTTACCTTTTTACTCTTTTACTGTTTTTACTGTTTGACCCAATGAAATTTTTGCAAGGGGTGTTTGTTTCAGTTTATATAGCCGGCTTATGGCTTATTTGGTTTTAGGCTTATGTTTCATAAGCTCATGTTTTGCGGCTTATTTTTTTGATAATATGAGCTTATTATGATGACATAATAAATGTATATAAGCCGAAATTTTTTAAAATAAGCCACAAAAAGTGAGCTTATGAAACATAAGCCTAAAACCAAATAAGCCATAAGCTGGCTATATAAGCCGAAACAAACACCTACTTAGTTGCATCAGGTTCTAAATTTGTGTTATCGTTATTAGCTTAGGAGCAGAGTGTTTATCTTTTGAGTGAATGTTCATTGTTTAATGATAAATAATGAGGGAAGGCTATTACTTAGTTGCAATGCTGAATACAAAGTGATAAGTTGTTTTGCATCATTTGTCAAGTGACGTCATACTGTATTAGTATTTGATTGACAAATTAAGATGAGGATGTTTGCTAGATAATGTCACCTAATCGTGGTGTCGTGCCTTTCAACAATAACAACCTGTCGTATTAGCAGTTTGTTGAGGATGTTTGCTAAATAATGTCACTAACAGAATACAATGTATATCCTTTTAGGCTCTGGACAAGATTCGCTTTGAGAGCTTGACTGACAAGAGCAAGCTAGATGGACAGCCTGAGCTTTTCATCCACATTGTTCCCGACAAGACCAACAACACGTTGACCATCATCGACAGTGGAGTTGGAATGACCAAGGCTGGTCAGTAACAAATTTAGTAATTTATTGTCTATTTATAGCTTTATAACATTACATTGAAATATGTTATGACTCTACTTGTAATTTACAGATTTGGTGAACAATTTGGGTACCATTGCAAGATCCGGAACCAAAGAGTTCATGGAAGCTATAGCAGCTGGTGCCGATGTGAGTATGATTGGTCAATTTGGCGTTGGGTTCTACTCTGCTTATTTGGTTGCTGACAAAGTTGTGGTCACCACCAAGCACAATGATGACGAGCAGTATGTATGGGAATCACAAGCCGGAGGGTCGTTCACTGTCACTCGGGACACTTCTGGCGAGTCCCTTGGCAGAGGTACTAAGATGACTCTTTACCTAAAGGAGGACCAGCTCGAGTACCTTGAGGAGCGTAGGCTTAAGGATTTGATCAAGAAGCACTCCGAGTTTATCAGCTATCCAATCTCTCTATGGGTGGAGAAAACTACTGAGAAAGAAATTTCTGATGACGAAGACGAGGAGGAGAAAAAAGAAGAGGAAGGTAAAGTCGAGGAGATTGATGAAGAGAAGGAGAAGGAAGAGAAGAAAAAGAAGAAGATCAAGGAAGTGACTAACGAATGGTCGTTGGTCAACAAACAAAAACCTATTTGGATGAGGAAACCCGAAGAAATTACTAAAGAAGAGTATGCTGCTTTTTACAAGAGTTTGACTAACGATTGGGAGGATCATTTGAGTGTGAAGCATTTTTCAGTCGAGGGTCAGCTTGAATTCAAGGCTGTTCTTTTCGTTCCCAAGAGGGCACCATTTGACCTCTTTGACACAAAGAAGAAGCCCAACAACATCAAGCTTTACGTCCGTCGTGTGTTTATCATGGATAACTGTGAAGAACTCATTCCCGAATACTTAAGTTTTGTAAAGGGTATTGTTGATTCAGAGGATCTACCTCTTAACATCTCTCGTGAGATGCTGCAACAAAACAAAATCCTCAAGGTGATCCGCAAGAATTTGGTCAAGAAGTGCATTGAGATGTTCCAAGAAATTGCTGAGAACAAGGAAGATTACAACAAGTTCTATGAGGCCTTCTCCAAGAACCTCAAGCTCGGCATCCATGAAGATTCCCAAAACAAGACCAAGTTAGCAGAGTTGCTTCGATACCATTCAACCAAGAGTGGTGACGAGATGACCAGCTTGAAGGACTATGTCACCCGAATGAAGGAAGGCCAACAGGACATTTACTACATCACTGGTGAAAGCAAGAAAGCTGTTGAGAATTCACCCTTCCTTGAGAAGCTAAAGAAGAGAGGATACGAAGTCTTGTACATGGTTGACGCCATCGATGAGTATGCAGTTGGGCAGTTGAAAGAATTTGAGGGCAAGAAGCTTGTGTCTGCTACCAAGGAAGGTCTAAAACTCGATGAGAGTGAAGACGAGAAGAAAAAGAAGGAAGCTTTGAAGGAAAAGTTTGAGGGTCTTTGCAAGGTGATCAAGGATGTTCTTGGCGACAAGGTGGAAAAGGTGATTGTTTCAGACCGTGTGGTGGATTCGCCGTGCTGTTTGGTCACTGGGGAGTATGGTTGGACTGCCAACATGGAAAGAATTATGAAGGCGCAAGCTTTAAGAGACTCGAGCATGGCTGGTTACATGTCAAGCAAGAAGACTATGGAGATCAACCCGGAGAACTCGATTATGGAGGAACTTAGGAAGAGGGCTGATGCAGATAAGAATGACAAGTCCGTGAAAGACTTGGTGATGCTGCTGTTCGAGACTGCATTGCTTACATCTGGATTCAGTTTGGATGACCCGAACACATTTGGAAACAGGATTCACAGAATGTTGAAGCTTGGTTTGAGCATTGATGAAGATTCTGGTGATGGCGATGTCGACATGCCTGCTCTTGAGGAAGCTGATGTTGATACAGAGAGCAAGATGGAGGAAGTCGATTAAGCGCCGGGCTCTTGGTTCTTTTGCTTGATGTCTTATTTTTTTGATGAATTAGCAAATGCAATATTTTATTTTAGTAGGTTTATATTTATCAAATGTGTCTGAGTAAGTTGAATCACTTCCATTGTAGTTGGATTTGGAATTTCTGAAGAGGTCTATATTTCTTTTTGGTGCTTAATCTCTTTTGTTAATTTTTTATGCCTGCTATCAGAAATTTTATGCCTACAATCAGTCCTTGGTACTTACTAATGCACATGTTTACATATTGCAATGTAATCTGCAAGCTTAACAGATGGGAAGAGATGGTTTGTCTTAAAAGTGATTATGGGCTGTGAGCTTCTAGTGCGTTTTACTTTGGAGGAAAATAGGCCGACATGGTCAAAGTCATGGAACACAGATGTTAGCCTGCAATCGGGCTTTTCTGTATTGGTGTGAAGAATCAAAGGTATGTTAATTAGTAATGAAAGATCGACTACTTCACTTCCGTTAAGTGGGGTTTTTTTTCATTACAATAGATGGAAATGTAGTTCATTGTCCCTTAGTTTATCGATGGACTTGTTGGTTCACTTAGTTGTAAAACAATGCCATGGCTTCAGTTTATGTCCTCTTTCTTAGCTCAATCTTAAAAGAGTGTTGGCTACTTCTGAACACTCTTGCAGAAAGTGTAAAAATTTGAAACGAATGTTGGTTGTTTAGCTGCAAAACAGTTCCAGATTAGGGTTAAGATAATCAATGAAGGTACCGGATATTCACTTGAAATCGTGGTATCACTTTCCAATAGAAACTATTCGACCCTATGCCTGGGTTACACGAATATCTCTATGGGATAAGACCAAGTGATGTTCTTGCTTTAGGCACAAACCAAGAACCAGATGCGTATAGAAGTGTTTAGGGTTTTGTGTTTAGTAAATCATATGATAACTTACTTTCATGCATAATGATGTGATCTCTATTTATAATAGAGAATACTCAAACCCTAGCCCATGGTATTATGTATAATTAACGGCCCATTAATGATAACATAATAATTTCCATAATTATAGGATCTGTGGTTATCAGTGGAAACAGTTACCCTTGCAGTGGTAACAATAACCCTTGCAGTGGTAACGTTAACACTTGCAGTGGTAACAACAACCCTTGCAGTGGTAACGTTAACACTTGCAGTGGTAACAACAATCAGCAGAATCATGCTATCAGCAGATTCAATACATAACCACTATTGAGTCAGGGGATTCAGTGACCAAATGGGTGTATACTCCATACCTCCAAGCCCATTACCAGGTGTGAATTGATCCCTCAAGTGTACTAAATTTACTAACAATCCTCCCCAAATTTAGTTCACTACCTTTGCATGAAAATTCAAACACAAACCAAAACAAGTGCATAAATGAAAATATCCTGAGGATTGAATTTCCACATTAGTACATATACTTTCAAATATTCGAGAATCAGGGTGTTCTAAGAATTGAACCCTTCAACCCATTTGAATACCTGATGATAAATACACACAAGTTTTCAAACACTAAAATACTCCTGACACTATACAAGCCATGTGTCCATATCCAATTCATAAATGTTGTAAAAGCTAAAAATCCAAAGCTTCCTGAAGCGGCAAAACTTCAACATTTACATAGGTGGTTCATCTTTAATTCATGCTCCTGCTTAGCACTTTTTCAAAGAAAATTAACCATTAAGAAGTGAAGACTTCATCCTCCTTTCAGCAGGTAACAAGCACAACTTTGGGATGTTTGTAATACATGTGCTTCAGTCCACCAAATGATCAGCTTTCCACATTGAACTCAGCTTCCAAGTTTCCTCAGAAGGGAGTTGGGTATCCTTGCATTCAGTGACTAGTTGGACTTAAACCCATCCCTTTCGCAGACTTCAAAACCAAGTCTCTAGCCAAACCCTTCGTCAAGTGATCAGCTAAGTTTTGTTGTGATTTAACAAACACTATAGATACCACCCCATTCATGATAAGCTCACGAATCATGCTATGCCTAACACCTAAGTGTCTAGACTTCCCATTGTACATCTGGCTATAAGCCTTTGCCAATGTAGCAGCACTATCACAACGGATAGAAATAGGTGCCATAGGTTTAGACCACAATGGAATCTCAAGAAGCAAGTTTTTCAACCATTCAGCTTCTTTGCCAGTAGCAGCTAAAGCCACAAATTCAGATTCCATGGTTGAACTGGTAATGCAAGTTTGTTTCTTGGATGCCCAAGAAATTGCACCTCCACCAAGTAGGAATACCCAGCCACTTGTAGACGAATTGTCTTCAGTGTTACTGATCCAACTTGCATCAGTGTATCCTTCTAACACTGAAGGATAACCAGTATATGAGAGACTATAATCCATAGTTCTCTTCAAATACTTAAAGACCCTCTGAATTGCTTGCCAATGATGAGCACTAGGATTACTAGTATACCTGCTCAGTTTACCCACAGCAAAAGCAATATCAGGCCTTGTACATGTCATGGCATACATCAAGCAGCCAATTACCCTAGAATACTCAAGTTGAGATACAGCTTTGCCAGTATTAGGCATTAGCTTCTCACTTGTATCCATAGGAGTACTCACTGGAGTACAATCAAAGTAATTAAATTTCTTTAACACCTTCTCAATGTAATGAGACTGAGAAATAGAAATTTTGTTACTTTCATGTTTAATCCTAATGCCAAGGATAACATCTGCCTCCCCCATATCCTTCATGGAGAACTTTGATGACAAAAATTCTTTTGTAAGATCAACTTGATTTTGGTCAGTGCCAAAGATCAACATGTCATCAACATATAGACAAATGATGACTCCTTTACCAGATTCATCAAATTTGCTATATACACATTTGTCAGCCTGATTAAGTAAATAACCACTAGACAAAACCACTTCATCAAACTTTTGATGCCATTGCTTAGGTGCCTGTTTTAGTCCATAAAGAGACTTAATCAGTTTACACACCTTGTTTTCATTGCCAGGCATGATGAAGCCCTGAGGTTGGTTCATGTAAACCTCCTCATCTAAATCACCATTCAAGAAAGCTGTCTTCACATCCATCTGATGAATAATCAGATTGTGAATTGATGCCAAAGCAATTAGCAATCTTATGGTACTGATACGTGCCACTGGAGCATAAGTATCAAAGTAGTCTATTCCTGACTTTTGTTTAAAGCCTTGAATAACTAATCTTGCCTTGAACTTTTCAACAGTTCCATCTACCTTCATTTTCTTTTTGAAAATCCATTTGCTACCTAAAGGTTTGCAACCAGGTGGTAGATCAGTCAACACATAAGTGTTATTGCCCATGATGGAGTCCATCTCATCATTAATTGCTTCTTTCCAGAAAGCAACATCCTGGGACTTCATTGCTTCTTCAAATGTTTTGGGATCATCCTCCACAATGAAGCAATAAGAGTATTGGTCAGAGACCTCACTCCTTGTACCTTCAATTAAGTATAATTGAAACTCAGGTCCAAATGACTTTGGAGTCCTCACCCTATTGCTCCTTCTGAGCTCAGGTTCAGGTTGTTGTTCCACAACCTCAGCAGGAACCTCATCAGTAGGAACCTCATCAGCAGGAACCTCTGAAACACCATTGTCATTGGTTCCATTTGGAATCCTTTGACCTGGTCTAGGGATAGATGAGAATCTGTTCTCATCAAAGATTGCATCCCTTGATTCAATTATTGAGTTAATTGAAACAGACTCATTAGGTTCTATAACATAAAACCTATATGCCTTGGAATGCTCAGCATATCCAACAAAGATGCATTCAATGCCTCTTTCACCCAAAGTTTTCTGCTTTGGATCAGGGAGTCTTACAACAGCCCTACAACCCCATATCCTAAGATAATTAAGGTTAGGTTTCTTTTTAGTCCAAAGTTCATAAGGGGTAACTTTGTTCCTTTTGTTGGGAACCCTATTTAATAAATAGCAAGCTGTTAACATAGCTTCACCCCAGAATCCTTGACTCAGCCCAGAATAGGACAACATGGAATTAACCATCTCCTTCAGCACCCTGTTTTTCCTTTCAGAAATACCATTTTGCTGAGGAGTATAAGGGGCAGTCGTTTCATGGATTATACCAACAGACTGAAAATACAGAGTATCCATGTACTCACCTCCCTTATCAGTCCTTAATCTTTTGATCAGGGAACTTTGTTGCAATTCAACTTCAGTTTTAAATACTTTAAATTTATCTAATGCTTCATCTTTAGAATGTAATAAATAAACATGACAAAACCTAGAAGCATCATCAATAAAAGTCACAAAGTATTTCTTATTCCCCAAAGAGGGAGTAGCATGTAAATCACAAAGATCACTGTGAATTAACTCCAAAACTTTAGTTTCACGTTTTACTCCTTGAAAAGGTTTCTTAGTTATTTTGTTCAACATACAAGTTTTACACTTTTCAGTGTTCACATCAAAGGCTGGAATTAACCCATCCTTAGACATATCTTGCATTCTTTTAAAATGTACATGGCCAAGTCTTGCATGCCATAGGTTTGAATCATAAAGTTTAGATGTAGATATAAAAGCAGAATCAATATTATCATGAACAATATTAAGTCTGAACATTTGATTACATAAATAACCAAAACCAATAAACACACCATTTTTAGACAAAACAAACTTATCAGATTCAATAACCTGTTTATAACCACAATTATTTAAAACACTACTAGAAACCAAATTCTTTCTAATATCAGGAACATGTAAAACATTAAATAAAGAAACAATCTTTCCAGAACTAAACTTCAACTCAACACATCCTTTTCCATGCACCAGGGCAGTTGACTCATTTCCCATGTGAAGAATAGAACCATCATTCATTGACTTGTAGGTCTTGAACCAGCTTCTATCTTTACACACATGAATTGTAGCTCCAGAGTCAACCCACCAAGCAACATCATCATCCTGCACAAAGTAAATATCAGATATATATGTAACATAATAAATCTTAAAAGACTTATTAAACACATTCTGACCTTTCAGAGAATTGGTGTTACCATTCCCTCCACTTGTGCCTGATCCATTGGAGTTGTTTCCAACTTTACCACCCTTGCAATCTTTCCTGAAGTGTCCAGGTTTCCCACACTTCCAACAAGTCACCTTAGGTTTCTTGTTAAGATCAGATTTGGTGTTATCTTGATGCTTACGCTTGCCCTTGTTGTCATTGTACTTGGTGGAGTTGTTATGCTCTACCATATTGACAACTGATGGACCAGTAGCAGTGCTACTCTTTGGCTTGTCAATGTCTTGAGCTTTGAGTGAATCCTCAATGCGCAAGTGACTGCCCAACTCAACAAGAGTTAACTCCTCCTTCTTATGCTTAAGCATATGTTTGAATTCTTTCCAAGAAGGAGGTAGTTTATCGATGATACAAGAGACTGAAATAGCCTCATCCATGTTCATCTTGTGTTGTGTGAATCGACCAAGTATACTAAGAAGTTCATTGTATTGTTCCATGACAGGTCTAGAATCAACCATTTTGTAATTGTTAAAATTACTTACAAGGAATTTCTTACTTGATGCATCCTCAGCCATATATTTGGCTTCCAAGGAATCCCATAGTTCTTGAGAAGTTTCAACATTCTGATAAATATCAAATAGAGAATCAGACATACCATTGAGAATTAAACCTCTGCATATGTAGTCATCATTCTCCCACTTGCTCCTTGCCCTCATCTGATCCATAGTAGCATCATCTCCATGATCTTCTGGAATCTCAGTCGTGAGAACATACACCACATTCATACTTGACAACAAGAAGTGCATCTTCTTTTGCCATCTTCTGAAATCAACACCTTCAAACTTTTCCAGCTTGGAAAAGTTAGCAGCCATTTGTCTCATAGCAGCAGCCATTGATTATCACTAATAGTTTCTATTGATTGTTGGTTGTTTAGCTGCAAAACAGTTCCAGATTAGGGTTAAGATAATCAATGAAGGTACCGGATATTCACTTGAAATCGTGGTATCACTTTCCAATAGAAACTATTCGACCCTATGCCTGGGTTACACGAATATCTCTATGGGATAAGACCAAGTGATGTTCTTGCTTTAGGCACAAACCAAGAACCAGATGCGTATAGAAGTGTTTAGGGTTTTGTGTTTAGTAAATCATATGATAACTTACTTTCATGCATAATGATGTGATCTCTATTTATAATAGAGAATACTCAAACCCTAGCCCATGGTATTATGTATAATTAACGGCCCATTAATGATAACATAATAATTTCCATAATTATAGGATCTGTGGTTATCAGTGGAAACAGTTACCCTTGCAGTGGTAACAATAACCCTTGCAGTGGTAACGTTAACACTTGCAGTGGTAACAACAACCCTTGCAGTGGTAACGTTAACACTTGCAGTGGTAACAACAATCAGCAGAATCATGCTATCAGCAGATTCAATACATAACCACTATTGAGTCAGGGGATTCAGTGACCAAATGGGTGTATACTCCATACCTCCAAGCCCATTACCAGGTGTGAATTGATCCCTCAAGTGTACTAAATTTACTAACAACGAATTCAGACTTGTGTTTGGTTGAATTGAATTAATGGAATTGTAATAGAATGGGTGATTATTTTTCAGATTTAGTAATGAGAATGAAGCATACTATAAACAAAGTGATGTATGTATGTAAATCAAATACTTTTTTACATTTATAACTTTGTGCAGTGTGTTTCTTCCTGAAAATTTGCAATTGACGTAATTGATTCGGCAACAAACCATATAGTTATATGTACGAGACATATAAGATAAAGTTAGCCATTAAGATACCAAGAACTATTCTTTGGCTATCCTTCTATATCAAGTTACCTTCTTGCGGTCCCGACTGGTTTATGTCTAATGTGAAAGAGGTAAATCGCGTAAGATAATGATCGAAGCACGACATTTTTATCAACGCTTTTTTAAGACATATTAATTAATAAGACGATACACAAAAGTTATTTAGTTTTAACCACTTTAAGCAGTAACTCTTATCAACTCGTTTTGAAGCAGAGAATTTTTATATAACGTGATATATTTATGGACCATGTTTCACTTTTTGTAAGAAGAAGTTATACGGTGTGCTCATGTACATGTGTTATAGATTTGCTCTATGTATGTAGGTATATGTCTTTATTAATTTATTATAGTAAAATTTTCATGAGGTATATCGGTTGATGGAGTGGCAAAAGCGTGGTGTTTGTCGCTATCATGAGTTCGAGCCACACTTTTCATCGATATGCTCTGTTTTTATGAATCACCAAAAAGATAGATCATGCACATACTTGGTTTATCAAAATGTAAAATGTTCGAGGCAACTCAAATTGTCCATTGTAATTTGTAAAATTTGGTTTTTTCAAATAATAGAAACCGTACATAACATAAACCATTCATTAGTTTTTTGTCGTAAACAAGGTATATTAGTTCGAGCTTTGCTACAAATATAATTTACTAACAATTATTGGCATGAGAAAAACATCACCAAAGTAGCCTATTAGTTAATGGTTAGACACGTGATGTCTTATCCAAATGTTTATAGTTCAAACCTCACTAGATAAATACTTAAGGGCAGCTAAAGAAATGTCAAAAATTGTCACAAAGGTATTTCAATTATGTACATCTGAGTTAAATACTCATGATATTTGTTTTACGCCATATGTCCCCACCACCATCGCGTGGAGACATACTAATAAGAAGCTATATGCAACTCTTTTAAAGCACGGTAATATATATTTATTGACTATGTTTCACTTTTTTTCAGGAGAAGTTAATGTGCGTGCTGTCTATTATTATGGTGCAATAGATTTGAAGTTGCTCTTTGTACGTATCTATATAGTATTATCGTTGTAGTAAATTAGTATCGTGCTTTAGTAAACGAACTTTATAAATTACCAATCTAGTAAATAAAAGTTTCAAATTCTTCAAGTTCTAGCAAATTTGACAACCAGCTACTAGCTAAGAACATTAAATTGACCGACACTTCATTTTTTTTTTTAAATTAATATAACTGATGAATGTATTATCTAACTAGGCAAAGCTGATTAGGATTTGGTCCCCCACTATATACAACATTTTGACCCTCTCATTAAACTAACTAGTTGACTTTCCAGTTTCCACTCAAAATTTCCCCCAATTCAAGTGTCAAACCTTAACTTAGTTAATCAATAACATTGCGTTAATTGAAGTTAAACATGAGTAAAGGTAAGTTATTAATTGTTGTTCTTGTAGCTTATGTCTTCATTTATGTTGGTTAATTTAGGTTTGAAACACGAATCTCACTTTTTTTATTAAACAGATCGAGTGTTTACTGTTAACCTGCATCATGATGGAGTTTTCATTGCAAGTCCGTTAAGGTATGTTCAAGGTGATGAAAAACAAATAATAGATGTCAACTTTGATGGTATGACCTTTAGCGATTTACGATAAATTGTAAGAAGGTTAGTACATGTGATGTGTCTCACGAGTGCAAGTTTTAAAATTTATAAACACGATCTACCAATAATTCAAACAAAACACATACGAGCAAGTATACTCCTCCGTGTTGGATAATACCTCAACAACAAACCCGAAGTTCGATCGCAGAACGCTAGATCGCGAGTTGTATCGAGCACACAAGTAGCAAACACGAGAGACTACAAAGAAATCGACAAGAATATTGCACACATTATTACCCTCAACGAACCCTTTACTAATAACCTAATAAAACTTTTACAATTGAGGAAGAAGAATGAATAACTATCATCCCCCTCATCTCTATTTATAGAGATGAGGAGGTGGAAACCTAGCTTGCCTTGCACTCCAAGCTACCTAATCCTAGTTTATGTCTATCACCTAATCTAATTACAAAAGTACACTTAAGTCCCTAATCTATGTTTAAGTTTACTACTAATATATAACAATTTCCACCTTAGGAGTAACACTTAAACATAACCGATACTCAACACCTTTTCCTCGTGCTGGAACCTCGGACCGGGGACGACCTTGTCGTCCAGGCATTGTACTTCAGTAATTTTCAAAGATTAGCTTCCGTAGACTCCTTCACTTTCTTCTTTGCAGCAACATTACCCTCTGCACCCTCTTGACCAGGTACTCCAGTTACCGTAATGTCTGCCCCCACCTTTATACCAAGGTGTACCTTTTCCTGCTCATTTACCAAGCAGCTCGTGTTTGTCTTTTCTTCAAGTTGTTTGTCCTCCAAATTTTTTTGAGCCACTGCAGCATCATCGTTACTAACATGAACAACCTCAGCTTCACGATTCCCTTGAGCTCCCTGCAGTTCCACCTCAAACCAAACACGTTCATCAACCTGTACTCCATGGACTCCTGTTTTAACACCAGGACCAAGTTGTTTGAACCCAACTTGTTTATGACCAAGTTGTTTAAGACCAACTTGTTTATGACCAAGTTGTTTGAACCCAACTTGTTTAGAACCAAGTTGCTTGAATCCAACTTGTTTTGAACCTCCATGCTTTTGTACACCAAAAGTTTTCACTTTGGCTTCAAGAGTATACACAGTTCTCTTTCCTGATCCCAGTCATCATAACCCGACAACCTTTGATCACCTTGACTCTACCCATCTGCATCTTCATAGTATAACCCTCTTTTTCAAGAGTACCCAATGAAATCAAGCTTTTTCTTAACCCTGGAATATACCTGACATCCTACAGTATAAAGCTTGAACCATCATGCAACTGTATCTTCACTTTTCCTGTCCCTCTGATAGTACATGTCCTATTATCACCTAACTGAACTGAACCACCATCAACATCCTTGAAGTCATACAAGAAGTCTCTCCTAGGTGTCATATGATAAGACCCATGTGAATCCATTACCAATTCAGCCATCTCATCATTCCCGACTACCACTAAGGCTTCTCCAAAGTAGGCGTTCCCTCGTCATCAGAAGAATTAGAATCCTGATCATGCTTACCCTTCCTGACGAACCCACTTGACTTCTTCATTGGACAGTCTCTTTTCAGATGACCCTCTGAATGACATATGAAGCACTTGAGTTTACTAGTTCCACCCCTTGACTTAAACCACGAACTTCCACCAGAATGAGCTTTCCTTGAATGATCTGACCCTCCCCTTACATATAACCCGTCACCAGTTTCTTCCTTTGTGCCTTCAATTCTTTTCTTCAACTCTTTTGAATTCAGAGTTGCCAGAACATCCTCCATTGTCAAGGATTCCCTCCCATACAACAACGTCTCCACAAATTTTTCGTAAGACGATGGCAACGACGTAAGTAACATAAGTGCCTGATCTTCATCCTCAATCTCGATATCAATATTCGCCAAATCAAGTATCAACTTATTAAACTCATCTATATGATCACCCAGTTTCGTACCTGGACTCATATAGAATGTGTACAGCTTCTTCTTCAGATACAGTCTATTTGCTAAGGACTTAGTCATATAAAGACTAGTCAGTTTTGTCCAAATTCCTGCAGCAGATTTTTCCTTGGTAACTTCCCGTAAAACCCGGTCTCCCAAGCATAGAATAAAGGTACTGTATGCCTTCTTCATCAAAGCAGCCTTTTCACCTGCTTCCATGTCCGCGGGTAATGTCTCTAATGCAGCATCACATCCTAGCTGTACCATTAAAGCACGCATCTTTATTTGCCATAACCCGTAGTCATTCTTCCCATCGAATTTCTCGATGTCAAACCTAGTTATCGAACTAGCCATTCTTCTTTTACATTGCTAAAAACCTTGTCAAGTTGTTTATTAACCAACTTTACCGACAAGCCTCACAAGCCGTGTGCAATATTCCCCCTTGTTGCTATAAAACCTTCTTGCAAATCGAATTAATTAGAAAAACTCTTAAGCCTCGACCACGAACAAGTTAACCGATCGCAAATCATGTAACCCAAGTAACCACGTTTAAAACCAATCACAAATCTTGGAATCAAGTAACCACGATCTAATAACTTGTACCACAAAAAGAAACCCGCAACAAAAATCCTTTACTCTTCGAATTTTAATGGAACCAAAAATAAAATCATGTGATCACTTGTTGGAGCTTAATAAAATACCATTCGTAAATTCGATTTATTAAATTAACAAACTAATAATCTTTGACTTTTTAGAATTCCAAAAAATCAACAAAGTACCTTGGCACCTTTGTACTAGTAGTAATTAATATCCACGTGAATTAGGAGAACAAACCAATCACAGGTAAATTTTTTTCCTTCCTTTTAAAACCTTTCAACTCTCATTGACAAATCGCTGCTCCAAGAAAACGATTCGAAAAAAACCCGAAACCCTTTTCTTTGCTCTAACCTTGAAACCAACTCGGCACCTCGATCTAGCACTCGAACTTCAATGACCACAATAACCTGGCTCTGATACCACTTGTTGGATAATACCTCGACAACAAACTCGAAGTTCGATTGCGGAACGCTAGATCACGAGTTGTATCGAGCACACAACTAGCAAACACGAGAGACTACAAAGAAATCGACAAGAATATTGCACACGTTATTACCCTCTGATGAGGTGAAAAATGATCCGTTATTAGGGGGTCATTTAAGCCTGAATTCGAATTTATTTGATCAAATATTGCCCTAAATCGTTCCTTTTGTGATTTTAGGTACTTTGGGAGTGAAATCTGGAAAAGGAAGCAATTCGAACGTTTTTGGAGCATAAAAGTGAAGAAAACGCCAAAGTCTTAATTTTCCATGCTGGGAACAGTAGGTGACGGCGTCAAGAGTAATTTCCTGACGGCGTCAAGAGCAAAATTCCATGACGATCCAGTAGAGATTTGACGGCGTCACGAAGGTAGGGCGTCAAGAGTAAAAGTCATGACAGCCTGGAAATGATTAAGTCTTGACGGCGTCAAATGTAGATCAAGGCAGTCCGAGAATAGTTTTGGCGGCGAGGTGACGGCGTCACAATGTTTGTCTTGACGCCGTCAGACCCCTTTTCCTATATATAGTTTTCTAATTTTCACATTAAAAGGAGAGAAGTTTTGGAGAAACCCTAAGTACGATTTTGGTGCGAATTTTACAGGTTTTTCAAGGGTTCCAAGCCCTTGATACCTTTCATGTGTAATTGAGATAAGTGTTCTTTTAATTCAATCAATATGTCTATGTGTTGGTTGTCTATATCTTGTTCTTGTCTTAATTCCATCATGCTAGGCTAGATCTATCTTGTGTTTGCTTGGATCTAATGAAACCTAGATGTTAATTATGTGTTGATTACTTGTTTATACTTTTCTTGGATGAATGATTTATATGTTAGGCTTAAGAAAACTGGCAGATCTCCAATTGGTAACATGCTTGAACGTCTTAAGAAACATGAACCGACGCGCACTAGGTCTTTATTGGTTGTATTTAATGCATGAGCCACTGTTTACAATCCCTATAGTTGTGCTGGGCATGGTGTAGGAGGAGATAAGAGCTCATAGAATTGGGGAGTTAAGTGTGCCACCCCATGAATGGTATTAAGGAATACGATCCGTCATCCATGCAATTATAACAAGTAATTAACGTGTAAAAGATGTCTAGGGAGTAGTGAAATCTAAGTAAACACATTTTCTCCACTTATTGCTCACAACCTTAGTTTAAATTAGTTTATTTTCATTTTTAGTATTTTATTTTGATTGCATCTTTAGTATTAGGTTAGTTGATTAGCAACTAATTCCGCCCAAATCCTTCAAACCCGAGAATTTTAATTGCTTTCTATAAAATATAAAAATACAAAAATAATCATCCCTCACCTTTAGAACTAGTATTTAGGTTTTCTAATCCTAGCGACACTATTCCTAAGCTGAACGATCAATCCCCCGGTACTTGTCACTATACTATACTACAACGATTAGGTACACTGCCTGGTGGGGGTTGTAAGCTTCTCGAGATCCCTCGAGAGGTAAAGCCTATTGCGATTCCCACGCATCACCCTCAACGAACCCTTTATTAATAACCTAATAAAACTTTTACAATTGAGGAAGAAGAATGAATAACTATCATCCCCCTCATCTCTATTTATAGAGATGAGGAGGTGGAAACCTAGCTTGCCTTGCACTCCAAGCTACCTAATCCTAGTTTATGTCTATCACCTAATCTAATTACAAAAGTACACTTAAGTCCCTAATCTATGTTTAAGTTTACTACTAATATATAACACTCCGTGTGTAGCAAGAAATGATTCGGTAAGCCGAGATCGTTCACAAGGATTTGTTTAGTTTTGAAACGTGAGTTTTAGATTAACGAGCTTAACAATGATTACGCAAATAGCAAGCAAGTTATAACAATAATGGAGAATTCAATATATTAAGACTACACTTGCCTAGATTAGTTTGAACAATTCACTTAGTTTGATTATGACAATGGTTCTAATATTTTTGATCAATAAATTTGATGGTGTTCTAATTTGATTAGATAGTGTTCTAATCTTTTTGTTTCTAACACTTGCAATCCTCGTCAAGATTTTAAGATGACAAAAACAATATTAAGTTTGATTACGCAAGACTAAAACAATTCAACCACTTGATTCCCGATAGTTTCACAAGTAACTGACAGCCACACATGTTAGTTTCTTGTTTACTCAAGTTACTTTATGAAATGGTCAATACATAAGGTAGCACCTTCATTGACAAAGGGCGACAATTGATTAATTAACAATGTCCCTTTTGACCTAATACACCATCAACAATCAATCTAACTTGATAAATTATTTGTCACATGAAACTTAAAAGCATAATTCGTTCTTAGTATTAGCTTGAAATAGGAATAGAGCTATATAGTCACAATCAAACAATTATCATGCTACAAAAATCATCTAGGCAAATGCACAAAGGTACTAGTCACTCATAGCAAACAAAGTCATAATCACATAAAATTGATCACTTGAAAACATAATCGAAGAGTCTTAAAAAGGTTGTAATGATGATTACAAGAATTAGGAATGATGCCTAAATGATTATGTGATGATTCCTTGATGATTACAATGATGAATTATGATTTCTAGCTTCACTTCTTTCCTACAGTTTTCACCCTTGAGAGCCTTCTTGAGAGAGTTCTTTTGATAATAATAAGAGTTATCTTGAATAATGTGTATTGTATCTCTCTAACCAAGCACTTTATTAATACAATTACAACACTTAGTCTCCAAGCAAGTTTCTTGGGGCCAAGTGTCATAAAACTTCTAAGTATTGAGTAAATGAGGTGTAATGGTTGTCCATATAAAGGGTTGGAACATTAAAAGTGATAATCAAGTTTGCCATGAATCTAGCAACTTGCGGTTGGGGGTTTCAACCCACGGCTGGAGTTTCAACCCGTGGTTGGGAAATAGGTTGGAATGACAGATTTGAACCTTGGGTTAGAATTGAGACTTGAGTGCAATTCTTGAACCTTGGGTTGAAGAAGTGGGCCATAATAAACTTCATAAATATATTTTTCTTCATTTAATCCCATGCTCGGGACCCTTTATAACTTGAATCTTTATCTTCATGCTCGGGAACTTTTATAACTTGAATCTTTATCTTCGATAGTCTTCCCGAGGTCTTTGTCATGAATGGAATCTTCCGTTATGCACATGCTCTTGATTTGACAACTTTTCTTCATCTTTCTTGTTGTTTCCTTCTAGTGGCAGGTGAGTTCGAGACACACTTTTCATCGATATGCTCATTTTTTATGAATCACCAAAAAGATAGATCATGCACATACTTGGTTTTATCAAAATGTAAAATGTACGAGGCAACTCAAATTGTCCATTGTAAAATTTGGTTTTTTCAAATAATAGAAACCGTACATTATATAAACTTCTAGTTTTTTGTCGTAAATAAGGCATATTAATTCGCGCTTTGCTACGAATATAATTTACTCTCAATTATTGACATGAGAAAAATATCACCAAAGTAGCCTATTGGTTAATGGTTAGACACGTGATGTCCTATCCAAATGTGTATAGTTCAAACCTCACTAGGTAAATATTTAAGGGTGGCTAAAGAAATGTTATAAATAGTCACAAAGTATTTCAATTATGTACATTCGAGAACCAACTGCGCTAACTCAGTTGGCCACCAAAGGTGACCTTGGGGAGGTTGTTACCAAATGCGAGAGGTCTCAAGTTCGAGTCTCTCCATGTGGGTTTTCCTTCAAGATGGAATCTGTGGGGTTCTGCCCCATAGATGCATCGATTCGTGACTTGTAGGGACTACCTTCTGGGTATGTACTGTGAAATCAAATCGCTAATTCTTATTCGAGGTTACCAGAGACTATCTTCTGGCTAAGTACTGTAGAATTGAATAAATAACTTAGTATTGTACTTTCATCGTTCAATTTTTTTATGTACATCATGATATTTGTTTTACACCATATGTCCCCACCACGACCACCACCATCGCGCGAAGACATACTAATAAGAAGCTATATGCAACTCTTTTAAAGCAGGGTAATATACATTTATGTACTATGTTTCACTTTTTTTTAGGAGAAGTTATATGATGTACATGTTGTCTATTGTTATGGTGCAATAGATTTGAAGTTTCTCTTTGTATGTATCTATATAGTATTATCGTTGTACTAAATTAGTATCATGAGTTAGTAAACGAACTTTATAAATTACCAATCTAGTAAATAAAAGTTTCAAATTCTTCACGTTCTAGCAAATTTGACAACCAGCTATAGGCTAAGAATAATAAATTGACGGACACATCATATATAACATGCCGACCCTCTCATTAAACTAACTAGTTGACTTTCCAGTTTCCACACAAATCCCCCCGCCCCCCAATTCAAATATCAAACTTAACTTAGTTAATCAATAAAATTGCGTTAATTGAAGTTAAACATGAGTAAAGGTAAGTTATTAATTGTTGTTATTGTAGCTTATGTCTTCATTTATGTTGGTTAATTTAGGTTTGAAACCCTAATCTCACTTTTTTGATTTAAAAAAATTGAGTGTATACTGTTAACCTAGATCATGATGGGGTTTTCATTGCTAGTCCATTCAGGTATATTCAAGGTGATGAAAAACAAATAACAGATGTCAACTCGATGGTATGTCCTTTAGTGATTTACGAGAAATCGTAAGAAGGTTAGTGCATTGTATTGTTTATCACTTATATTATTGTCCAATATGCGCACTTTTGAATTTTGGCATTAAGGAACTTAAGGATGAAAATCATATTGAAGAGTTTTTAAATTATGGTTATCAGATGGATGGTAGTTATATGTGGTACATTTTGATTATGATGTTATGGACTTTCTTAAAGAAGAAGAAAATGGTATTCTTAGTAGCGAGTCAAGTGATGAGTATGATTCTAGTGATGAGGGTGAGGACATTGATTTTGTTGACTTTGAAGTAGAAGGGGATGAAAATGTAGTTATTAAGAATAGAACCACTCATTTTCTAAATAAAATGTGTAGCAATCATGGGATATTTTAGGGGGCTTATTGATGAGCCAATCCCTGTTGGCTATGGAGTAGAAATAGAAGACCCTGAAGATAGTTTCATAGACCCTGAATTTAAGGTTAAAAAGGTGTATTTATCCTAAACATGGCCCAATAATCCATTGGAATAAGATGAAATCTGATTTAGGTATGAGGTTGATCACCCTGAACAGCTGAAACTAGCTTTAGCTAATTATGGTGTGGCAAATGATTTTTGACTTTGGTATATGAGGAATGATTGGAGGTGTATGCTAGTTTATTGTGGTAGGAGTGTTGAAGATAACAAATGTGCAGGCATGTACAATAATAAGAAGAAAAAGAAACTTGTACAAAAAAATGTTGTTTGAGGAATCAGATGATGATGCAACAAAGTTTGATAAGAAAACTAAGACTGCTAAAAAACCAATGGCTGCTAAGAAACCTAAATCTGCTCAGAAACTTAAGTTTTCTAAGATACTTAAGTCTGCTAAGAAATCGAACTCTGTACAAAATAAAAGTGTTAAGAAAAATGTCACATTCAGAAAACCAATACTTAAGAGGAGTAGGAAAAACGGGGAGGGTTGTAGCAAAGATGGGGATGGTTGTAGCAGAAATGGGAAGGGTTGTAGTAAAGATGTTGGATCTTCCAGTCAGTCACCTAGGTGGACTAGGACGAAAATTATGGAGGATAAGAAAAAGGCTCCAGTTTGTGGTTTTAGATTGTGCGCTTCTTGGATGAGCATTGAACATTCATTCAAAATCAAGTCACTTTACCATGACCACAAATGCTCTTGAAACTACAGATTGGATTTTCTTGTTACCTACAAATAGATAGCATACCAGTATGCCAAGGAAATAATACGTGACCCATTCATTCCTTACAAAAAGATGAAAGATTTGATTAGACAGAAGTTTATGGTTGATGTTAGTCTTGGTCTGTGCAAAAGGGCAAAACAAAGAGCTCTTTATGACCATGAAGGTGGCTTAATTGAGCATTATGGGAGGTTAGGCAGGCCATCTTAGACTCAAACCCTGGTTCATCTTGCATACTAGATTTAGAAGAAACAGAGACTGGTAATACTTATATTAGAAGGATTTATGTATGCTTTAAGGGTGTCACAGATGGATGGCTGGAAGGTTGTAGGAGAATAATTGAATTAGATGGTTGCTTCTTAAAGCATACACGTAAAGGGAGTTGCTTACAGCAATGGATAGGGACTCCAATAATCAAATGTATCCCATTGCTTGGGTTGTTGTGAAGGTTGAGAACACTGAAAATTGGTTCCTTGCTCTCGTCACTTTTACATGATGATCTTAGTATTCAACAACGCAATGGACTGACTCTCTTATCAGAAGCTGATAAAGTAACTTTGATACTTAAAATTTCAACTGTCATATCATATGAATTATGAATGTTACTAATGTTATGTTTGACTACAGAGATTAGCAGATGCTGTTGCTGATTGGCTACCTCACGCAAAGCATATGAAATGCACCATACAATATAAAGTGATGACAAAGATCCTATATGAAAGATAGATGAATGACAAAGAACCTATAAGTTCTAAATGGAAGAATATTATCAATTTTATCAAATCGATTTTTCAAAACGTTATTCTGGTTGTTTTTACTATTCATTAACACTTATATATATATATATATATATATATATATATATATATATATATATATATATATATATATATATATATATATATATATATATTTGGTTCAGAAAAAAGGTTAGGAAGCTAGGCTTCAATTCCATAAGAACTCAATTATTATTGGTCATATGCTTGTTAAACATAATAAAATTGATAAATCATAAGCCAACTACAAAATTCCATAAGAACTCAATTATTATTGGTCATATACTTGTTAAACATAATAAAATTGATAAATCATAAGCCAACTACAAACCGTATAAAACTTTTATTGGCTAACCGAGTATCAATTTTCATTCTTTGTTTCAAGAGTAAACACATGGGGAGGTGATTTGCACACTCCCAAAAATAATTGGCACACTCAAAATGTGAGTGTGTTGACATTTATACCCTTACAGGATAAGAATAAGTTCAAACAATGTGAGGGTATAAATGTCAACATACTCAAAATTTGAGTGTGCCAATCATTTTTGGGAGTGTGCAAATCACTTCCCAAACACATGCCAACTTAATAACTGATGTTTTGCTATGTTAGCCATCTTTTAAAAAGTTATCACATATGGGCCATGGAATTAATGAAATTTGGGCATACTATCAAAAAGAAGACAACTTAATTATACTACTACAATATAAAGTGATGACATAACTTATGTGATAACTTTTTAATATAACAGTAAATATTTAAATGCAAATTAAATGATTTCTCATTCTTCTATGCATAAAGTTTCACATTTACTTTAGTTAACCCATGTGACTATTAAACCAATCAGAAGAGAGGACGTCTTCATCTTCCTTTGACATCTCCCTCTCGGCTTTTTTCTTTTCTTTTCCGTCAACTAAAATTATTTCTGGCAAAATCTTTTTATCACAAATTTTGCTTCTCTTTATTTGTTATTCTTCTTCCTAATTTAAGCATCGTTTTTATCATAAAACACCATATTCGTGGCATATCGCTTTGCGTGATGCCATGGCTGGAGGAACTGACGGTTGGGCCGGTTGGGGGAGGCCCAACACCTGCCTGCCACCTCATTGGCTATGCCTCTGATGTGACATACAAATGCAAAGGCTATTCTAGGGTGCAGCTTTTAGTACCGTTGAGCAGTTTTTCTATGCAAAAATGGATGAAATGAAGATGTATAATCTTGAAGCATATGAGTATTTGATACAAAGAAAATCCAACACATGGTGCAGAGCTTGCTTTATTCTTGATGTCAAGTCTGCTGCATTTGAAAATGACATATCAGAGAATTATCATAGGGCTATTATTGTGCAAAGGTCAAAACCAATAATAACAATGCCTGAAGAAATCAGGGTGTATTTGATGCAAAGGTTAGTGACTACGAACAAGTTACTAGCCAAAGAATAAAATAAATATTGTTTGCCGAAAATATTAATTACAAGGTAACTTCGCGTGCATTGCACCCTGCTAGTTATTAATGAAGGGTCATATTTATAATAGTGAGACCAATAATTAACATGTATCTATAAATGGAAATAATTTTCACATCTGGATTGACTTTTACCCAATTGAGCGCCATTCCATACCAGTAATGTTTTTCATTACTTTGTTCTTTCCTATACTACCAAATTATGCAGCACGTGATACTATGTCTCCAAATCAAACAATTAAAGATGACAATACTATAGTATAACATTTTTATATATTTATTTATTTTAATTTGGGTATCAAAGTATAGTGTGTGGGTAAGTTAGGTAAATAGAAAATCCTTAAATAAAGTGTAGTGTTCTGATTTCAACATATATGTCTTGTGAGATATATTTACAGCCGTATTCATTTAAATCATTAAGTAGTATGTTTTATGTGATGTTTGACCCTTTTAGCATTCTTTTAGGGTCCTTTTGGTTTATAGATGGGTTTAAGATTTTGATTTGGATTTGAATTTGCATTTGGATTTGGATTTGGATTTCTAAAAAAAAGTGTTATTTTACACATAAGTATTTAGTAAATTTAAAAATAAAATAATAAAGTAAGTGATGTGGCCCACAAATATTAAAAAGAGATGAATATTATTTCAAAAAATGATAAACTTTCTCAATAAAATATGTACAAGTATATCATGAAGAGAGAAAAAACCAAACATTCTACTCTCCTTTTCTATAACCATATATATTTATGTTTTGATGGGCCCTCTAAACCCCATCTATGCAAACCAAACACATTAACTTAGGAATTAGTCAAAACCTTATGTTGAAAGGGAGGCAACCAAACGGGCACTTAAATATTCTTCCATTTGACCCATTATCAAAGGAAAATAACCGAAATTGACCCGATACTCATATGCACATGCATAACCGATGCAAGATGTGTAGAGCCCTGTAAAAATTTCTTGTAATTTAATCGTTAATAAATAAATAATCATTCGTTATTGTTTCTAATTCCCATTTTCTCGGAAAAATTTAAAATTTTTCTTATTATATTATTTTGACGATTTTCACAAAATAATATAATTCACGAAATGACGGAATTAATCCTCGACACGTTACATGAAACCTAAACTTTTCATTTAATCCTAAAACCTAATTCTTAATCCTAATTATATTTACTAAATATAATTAAAATTTCCTAATTACCTAATTAACCAATCGGACCCTTAATTATTTCGGCCCACACCACCATTACTATTCCTAAGCCCAACGAACTAAAGCCCAAAATCCAAATACTTGTAATTTTCATCCGATCGACTAGTTCAAGCACTCCCCAAAACACCTCGTTTATTTCTAAATCTTACACACGACATACGTATTTTATTTTCTCATCTCATTAACCTCCTAGCCAACTATTAGTGTGTCAATTCTCACGTCCATACATTGAGTTTTGATACGTTTTTAAGAGGCAAAGTATTCGACCTTTACAAAACCAAACCGATTCACAAATTATTCAAAACTTAACCGTTTTGAATCCCGTTTGTTTCTAGATGCTCCTAATAATATTCCTGAGATGAATTTATGTTCAAATGTCGAAGATGATCAAGTATATACAAGTAGTAAACGATTTTGTAAATCGTATGTACATATATATGTTGGTCGACATACATATGATTCACCACAACATCATCCATGAAATGTGCTCTCACATTCACTTTGAAAACAATATAAAATACACCTAGTAGCTAGTTTTCCCTGACATGCAAATAGTACGAGAAGTTCTCATTGAAATTTTCCTACTTACGTGTATATATTCAAGTAATATATAACGTACTTGCATGCATCGTTCAATTATCATTCCCAAACTCTTTCACCTAGTAAATTTATCCTTCAAACTATTCTCACAAGGCCAGGAATCAATTGTATATTATTTGGAAGCAAGATAAGGAAATCGGGTTTGATATTTATATATAACGTTTGGGTTATATTGTGAAACGTGGTTTTCTTGTGTTCCATACTATCACACTCGACTCTTGATCACCTCTAAGGTGTTTGTAAGTCTTTTATACTCATTTTCATTCCATATCACACGTTAAAGTTTTGTCATGCACTTTATTTTTATTGTTTCGAACGTATATCACTTCGTACTTATATTACATGTATATATTAATTCTTAGTACACGAAACGTGACTAGCCTCTATCTTGGAAGGCCTAGGAGTCACGTAGCACACCAAGTTCATGTTAGTTTTAATGTTACAAGCATTTCACGCACTCATTTCAAACCATATCCATCGAATGAAATTTAGTAAAAATACTTAAAAAAATTTCTAAGTTTTCAAATATATACCGGTTCAAAACATGCCACAAACTACACGAATAACTTTGAATTTCATTTAACGAGAGTACAATATTATTTCACGACTCCATAGAACACCTAGAAAACTGTCAATTTCATTTACACGACTCGTAAAAACAATCATGTTTTGACATCATACTCGACCCATTTTGAATCGACACAAAACAGTTTTCAAAACCAAACTTATTAACAAAAACCTTATGTTTGTCGAGTGGGCTCAATCCAAGCCCATTAAGCATTTAAAATCCGTAAGCCCACTGGGCCCATATGAAATGTGTTTAGAATCATAAAAATAGCCCAAAGCCAAGCCCAAAACTTTTTCCATGCCCTTGCCTCCAAAACTCTTAATGGGCCTTAATTTGGATCGTTCAAAGCCCATAAGCTAAAAAAATAAGCTTTTAAATAAATAAGCTGTTGAAATTAGCTTATTATCAACTAAATAAGCTTCGGAAATTTTTAAAAAAATTTTATAAATATTTTTGCAAAATTGGACTAAAAATGTAACGCGACGACACCTAGAGGGACTAAATGTGTAAATATTGAAAAGAAAGAACTAAACTTGTATATATAGAAACATAAGGGTAAAATGTGATAAAAATTAATATTATAAGGTTAGTATTGATTATTGGACAAAGTAGAGGACTATAGTTGAAATATATATAAAAAGGACTAACGGTGTAACGCAAATATCGTTAGAGTAAAAATGGTAAAATTGGAAAAGGAGACAAAGACTAAACATAAATTTATTTATCATTCTTAGTTATTTTCTATTTTCGTAAACTTATTTCATATTACGTTTAAACTTTATATATATATATATATATATATATATATTATTTAACGTAACGTTAATAATATATATAACGATATTTAAAAAGTTAATATTTTACTTACGATTAAAAAGGTAAAACTTCGATGGATAATTTAAAAATCATATTTTGTCTTATCATGCATATCACAAGATTTTCACTGCACATCACTTATTCGTCATAACGAATACTTAATATTCGTTATTCCTTCGTAATTACCAAATAGTATTTGGTCAAGTTCTCAAATAAATTTTATTTATCAGGTTGTGTTTCGAAGCCGTTTTCATAAATTCGTCCGACTTTATTTTCTTCATTTTCAGTATCAATCAAGGTGAGTCATAGCCTCACATTTACTTATTTTCAAAACTCCGTGAGGGGGATACATGTTATAAACAGAGCGCAAGTATTTTTCTGTATGCTTCCTGACTGATATATGCCTAAGTTAGCTATTGCCAAAAGACCCTTAATCATGAGCCATTAATCACTGAGGTGAACGCGAATATAATGAATAGATCTATTTAAGGTTTGACAGCCTGTCCCATTAATACTTGACGGAATGCCATTATGCATGTGGTTAGTCGTATTAGTCGTGATAATTATATTTGAGTAAAAATAGGAACTGGCAAATCACCTATTACACGAGGGCAAATTTATCATTGATTTGATAAACACCTCCGTTTTTACGGTATTTGTTAACGTTTGCGTGTCATGAGACTTAGAGCAATATATGAACTGCAATATCAATATTTTCAAACTGATTGTATTTTCCAATACAATCTTACTTGTATATCAAAATGATTATTAAATTCAAACTCTATGATTTCACTCAACATTTTTGTTGACTTTTAAGCATGTATCTCAGGTATTTAGCAGGGGAAGCAAGCATGGAACGGGCGGCAAAAACTACAAAACTTGTCTACTTTATTTAATAATGGTGTAAAATAAAAGATGTTTTTAACATCAAGACTTTTATTATAATACTCTGATAAGGACCTATTGTATTTGAATTTTTATAAATGAAATTATGTTTTAAGACGTCTCTTTCGAGCCGTTTTCTTTCATTATGACTTCAATCCTCACCGTAACACCCTAATTACTATTCCGCTGCCGCATTTCAAATTAGGAGGTGTTACAAGATGTTCCAATAGTGTATACATCAATGCATGCGTAAAAAGTCATGCAAAAATTACCACAAAATAGTTACTATGAATATGTATTAGCACATACTTGAAATTTACTATGTGTCAATTTTCAAACATATAGGAACTTTCTTGAAATTTAAGAACCATATGTTCTGGTTTTTAAAAATTGGTAGGATCAAGAAATTGAATTGGATATAACTTGATTTGTTGCCCAAACTATAACTGTATTTGTATTATATCTTTTGGACTTCGAATGGACATTCAAATTTGGTGTGCTGCATGAGGTACAAAATCTAAAAATACTACGTAGTATTGTTTATAACCCATTTTTTTTATTTGATTTTTTGTATTTTTTTAATGCATTGACTTTTTAACTATTTTATTTATGAGGATTGCTACATCCACATATATTTTACAAAAATAAATCCACACAAAAGAGGTGGCAATATGTGATTGGTGTGATGAAAGAGAAGAGGGAGAAAGTGTATCAAAATACACCAATCACGTGTTGCCACTTCCTTGTGTGAATTTGTTTTTGTAAAATGTATGTGGATGTAACACTCCTCTTCTTTATTATCTCATATTTAATGTAACATAATTACTAGTTAATAAATGCAGTTAATGATTTTTCTTTTAATATTTTTTTGAGTTACGTAGTATTTGTTATGATAATAATTCTTTTACAAGTTACGTAGTATTTAATGTAAAGAAAGTCCATTTGACGAGAATAGTGTATTTTTATATTGTAAATTACCTTATTGAAAGTTTTATAAAGTGCACGACCCTAAATAAAGAACTAACTCGCGTGACGGTTGTTATAATCTATAATGTTCTTGGTTGCCTAGGTTAGAAACCGTAACAACTACAAAACATGGCTGCATTTTTGTCACCCATTCATTTACATACCGACAACAACACACAACACTTTAACCTTAACAATCAACAATTAACATAAATCGTACGAAAAATGCAAAACCATTAAATGCAACAACAATATCGAAATTAGACCCACAAAACCATAGAACATTATAACATGCAACCACTTCATATTAAAAATTAACAAATGACACAAACCTTAACACTATTTTATACACGTTTTTATATATAGATTTATACACGCTTTTATAGACGTTTTATATATATATTTTTATACGTCTTTATACACGTTTTTATATATAATTTTATACACTCTTTAAAAACGCATACAAAAACGTATATTAAAATGTATGTATAAAAACTTGTATAAAAAAAATGTATAAAAAGTGTATAAAACAGCATATTAAAATGTGTATAAAAACGCCTATAAAACTTGTATTAAAATGTGTCTAAAAATTTGTATAAATTTTAAAAGTAGTTGACAAAGACCTTTTTTTTTTTTTTTTTTTTTTTTTTTTTTTTTTTTAAGTAGAAAAATCAAACTTTTAGTTAATTAAAAATGACCGTTAGTATAGGAGAATAACATTGCAAACATCCGTTGGCTAAATGGACTAACGTTGCCACATTATATATTGAAAGTATATAATGTGTTTGAAGTAGGGACAAAATTTAGAAGTACGTGTGTCTTCGTGTTAAAAATAAAATATTTCAAGTCGGCAAAATTTTGAAAGTACGTTGTTAATACTTAATATATAACTTTTACCCTAAAATTGTCTATGTATAAAAATGGGAAGCAAATAACGGAACATTAATTGCCATTAATGCAAAAGATGGAGAAATAACAAAAAAGATGGTTTTAGGTTTAAATTGTAACAAAAGAGATGTTATAATTATTTGTGTTTTGAGAATGAAGAAGCATACAATCATAGGTAGATTAGTCAAAGTTAATGGGGGGTACAAATCCTATTTTAGTAGGGTATAAACCCATGGAGCCAAAACAATTGAAGAATCAAGAACGTAAAATCATTGTGTCTTATGTTAATTATTCTTAGATTTAACCAAAAACCTTGTAAGTCATACTTTAATACTAGAGTGAATTACGCTGCTAGTCCCCAAACTATTAAAAATTCATAGTGTTGGGTCACTGAATTCCCCAATCTTCTTCTAACAAGGATTTAAACGTAAAATAACCTAAGTGTAAACAAGTCACTGAGTGAATAGTAACTCAGTGAGTCATCTTCAGTATGCTTAGACCGAGCCTAAGAAGAAAGGTTCTCCATTCAGTGAGGCAGAACTCAGTGAGTGTGATCTAAGCCAAGAAGAAGGTGATGAGTTCAGTGAGGATGACAATAACTCACTCAACCGCAAGACTCCTCAACAACTATCATGGTACTGAAGACTGATGAATTAAAGACTGAAGTTTTGGCGGGACTGGGGGGGGGGGGAAGTTTGAACTGTTTTACTAAAGTGCTTTATCACTTTAAGGTCAAACTTTCCCCAAATGGTTAAAACCAGGCTGTCATCAGAAAGTGCCTTTTGGACTTAACCCAAAGAAGTTTCCCTTGCCAGAGAATAAAATCTATCAAAATTTTATTAAGGAACGCTTAGGTCCATTGTATAATAGAGTTGTTCATATTTGTGTATAAATAGGTAGCATAAGTGAGGAGTAAAAGTTGACAAGTTTGTGCAATTAATGCAAAGCATTCACAAACCACTTTTACTCCTCCAAAGAACAACATAGCCCCTGAGATAGCTCAGTGGGTCCTTAGTTGTCACTCAAACATTGTTTTGGGTTTAGAGAGGAGTCAATACCACACTTGTCATTTTCAATCCCAAGTGTTATTCCGCAAACACTTGGGTACGATTCTTTTTGATTAACTTCTAATAAAGAATTAAACGTTGAAAAATATTGTCACTTATATTTACGTTGCTTTATTGTTAATCATTATACACATCTGAGTTAAAAGTCATATTACTTGGTTACATTAGCTTTTTAGTTCTTGTTAACCAAGTAAAAGGGACCAACAAGTGGTATCAGAGCCTCAGGTTTGTAAAACTTTTTAAAATCTGTTTTTCAAAACCAAAAGAGTGCTCAAAAAGTTTTTAAAACCTTGATCCCACCATGGCTGACTCAGATGTTCCTCCACTTGTCGACAAAATAGGTGGAAGTTATTCAGCAACTGCCCCTCGACTTGAAGTTGGAAAATTCAACAAGTGGAAAAAGCGAATGCTTTGCTACTTAACTGGGATGGAACCTTATTATATCAAATTGATTAATGATGGTCCATTTGTCCCAACAACTGCCCAAGGTTTAGTTAAACCTGAAGCCCAATGGACCCCAGATGAAAGGAGGGTGGTCAATCAGGACCAGCGCCTGAAAAGCATCATTATATCATGTCTTCCTAACGATATAATGGAATCAGTGATTAACTGTCCCACTGCCAAGCAGACACGGACTGACCTGGTTCATAGCTATGAAGGGCCTTCTGATACCAAAGAGAATAGAATCATGGACCTGAAGCTTGAATTCAATACCTTCAGGGCCAAGGATTCTGAAAGTCTCTCTGAGACTTATACTCGGTATAAGACCCTCCTGAATGAGCTGACCAATGATGGTGTTATTCTGTCAAAGCATGAGATGAATGTTGGCTTTGTCAACAGTCTCCCTGAGAAGTGGTTAAACTTCTCTCAGGGATTGAAAAATGCAAACCACATTAAGAACCTTGAGCTCCCTGCTATTTATGGGAGGTTTGTCTATGAAGACAACCTTATCAGCAGGAGATACCCTGGTAAAGCTCAGGAGACCAAAAAGGCCTTGACAATTTCACCCATATCAACTGCTTTCTATTCCAATGGTGTTGTGCAGGATTTTCAAGATGATTCTGATGATGAGGTTGACCAAAGAACCAGTGAGGAGTACTTAAATGATCTTCAAATTGAATTTCATGAAAGGGCACTCCTTGCAAACTTAAAAAGGTTTTTTAAGAAAAACAAATTTCCTTCTAAAGCAAATGAAAACACTGAGTGTTTTAAATGTGGCAAAAGGGCCATTTTGCAAAAGATTGTTTTTCAAAAACTACCTTAGAACCATCTTTCAAGTTTTCAGGAAATAACTCTTTCTCAGGGCCCAACAAATTTCAACCTAAGTTGCTTCAATCTAGTCAAAGATTTAAAAAGCCCCTCAAATTGACTTTGAAGCCAAATATAGGAAGGCTAAAACCAAACTTGCCCTCCTTGAATCATCCTCATAAGTCACTCAGCTACCTCAGGCTCCAAAGCCTCCTCAGGCCAAGAACAAAGGGCTTGTTGCTGAAACATTTGATTGGGATGATGTTGAAGTGTCCTTTGATGATAATGAAGAAGCTCATGTCAGTGCCTTGATGACCCTATCAGATGACAACAAACTTGATGTGGGAAAGAGTCATGCAAGAAATGGAGAATGGGTTAACATCACAATGAGAAAGGTAAACTTTTTACTTTCTATGGATGATGATTCTGATTGGAAATCTTACTTAGATTATATTAATGTTGATCTTAAGTATGTTGAAGAGCAAAGACTTAATTTGTTTTCAAAATCTAACAAACTGAGTTTTGAATTAAATCAATGTAGAGGTTAACTACTTGCTTTGAAACAAGCTAAGCTTGAAAGTGTTACACTTCAAATTCAAAATTTTGAACTTGTAAAACAAAATCAAGCTCTTCAGGAAGAACTTAAGAAAGAAAAGGCTGTCATTTGGAAATGGACTCAGAAAAACCCCAAACTTTATGATCATCTTCCTGATGATTGTATGATAAAAAATTGCTGTGACATCCGTGGAGATCCCTCCCATGAAACCAAGGGACATGACAAAGTCATTCAGTCCAGAAGGAAAAACCCCACCAACACTTCTCAGTCACCTGAGGCATCAACCTCCACAAAATGTAAAACATGTGGAAGCTCAGGTCACACAACTTCAGACCATAATTCATTAGCTGAGTTCAAAAAGTCCCTGAGGACTAAGCCCACTAGAAAGTGGGTCAACAAGAAAAGCTAACCCAGTTTACTGTTTGTGCAGAAACACATCAAGGATCCTACTTGGCATCTAGACAGTGGATGCTCTGGAAGTATGACTGGTGTGAAAAGTTATCTGCACAAATATGTGGAAGAACCAGTACCCAAAGTAGTATTTAGTGATAACTCATCAGCTCCCACTGAAGGTTATGGTTCAATAAACTGCAATTGTATAGTTTTTACAAGAATAACTTATGTTAATGGTCTCAAGTACAACCTGATAAGTTTTTCCCAACTATGTGATGCCAAATACATAGTTCAGTTTGATGACAGGAGAGGGACTATCTTTAATGCCAACAAGGAAGTAGTATTGATTTCCCCCAGAAGGGATGATGTCTATGTTCTAGACATGTCATCCCTAACTCAAAATGGGACTTGTCTATTCTCAAAGGCAAGTGAGACAATCAACTGGCTATGGCATATGAGACTCTCTCATCTCAATTTCAAGAGCATCAACAACCTGGCCAAACAGAACAAAGTTCTGGGCCTTCCATCCCTGGTGTATACCAAAGACAAGCCTTGTTCTGCTTATGAAAAAGGAAAACACCACAGGGCATCATTCAAAACCAAACAAACTTTTTCCATCAAAAGCTGCCTACATCTTCTTCATATGGACGTTTTTGGACCTGTCAGTCCAATGTCCATTCACCATGAGAAGTATACTCTGGTCATAGTGGATGAATACTCAAGATACACTTGGGTTTACTTCTTGACCAAAAAGAGTCAGGCAGCTGAAACCATCATGTCTTTTGTCAGGAACATTGAAAATCAAAATGATGTCAAAGTTAAACAGATCAGAACTGACAATGGCACTGAGTTCAAAAACCAAGACCTTGAGTGTTTCTGTGATGAGAAAGGAATTTCTCAAAATTTCACTTCTCCTTATACTCTTGAACAAAATGGAGCAGCTGAAAGGAGAAATAGAACACTCATTGAGGCAGCAAGAACAATGTTAAATGGTTCACTCCTATTAAAACATTTCTGGACTGAAGTAGTTAAAACAGCTTGCTACACTCAAAATAGGTCAATCATTGTGAAAAGGCACAATAAGACTCCCTATGAGATATTCAAAGGAAGGATCCCTGACATCAGCTACTTTCATGTATTTGGGTGTCCTGTGTTTATTCATAATCACAAGGATCACTTGGGTAAATTTGATGCCAAAGCTGATGATGGATACTTCCTGGGATATTTTCTTGTTTCTAAAGCCTTCAGGGTGTTCAACACAAGGAGACAACAAACTGAGGAAACTTATCACATTACTGTTGATGAGAGCACTGAATCCATCAGGTTCTCAAATTCCTTAGTTGAAGATATTGGTATTGATGACTCATCAAGGTACCCTCTGATGAGTATCATCCTGAGAACAACCCCTCAACCCAATACCAAGCTGATGCTGATGTCTCCTACTATATCATCCCTCACAACCTACCCCAACCAACCATCAGTGAGTTCATTGAAACTCAGTAGGTCTCCAATGAGACTACAACCACTGAACAAATTGTTCAGGAACCCTCAGAACAAATTGTTCCCTCAAATGTCACTAAAGCACATATTGATGAGTCACCTCATGTTCCTGAGTCTGAACCCAATCGGGCTCCTTCAAGCTCTAATTCCTATCCCAAACCTCAGGATAGCTGGACAAGATCCAAAATTATTGAGCTTGTGAACTGATGAGGCGAAAAATGATCCGTTTTTAGGGGGTCATTTAAGCCCGAATCTGAATTTATTTGATCAAATATTGCCCTAAATCGTTCCTTTTGTGATTTTAGGTGTTTGGAGAGTGAATTCTGGAAAAGAGGCTATTTTGGACGTTTTTGGAGCATAAAGTGAAGAAAACAACAAAGTACCAAATCCAAGCTGGAATTACAAGGTGACGGCGTCAAGGATTTACTCTTGACGGCGTCAGAAAGGATGAATATTTTACCGAAGGTTGTGAAGGCGTCAGATGAAGAGATGACGGCGTCAAAGTGACCAAGATTAATTTACCGAGGGTGGTGACGGCGTCACATAGGCCATCACGATTGGATCTAGGGCGTCCGAGGAAGTATATGGCGGCGAGTTGACGGCGTCAGATTTTACTCTTGACGCCGTCAGGACGATTTTCCTATATATAGTTTTCTAGTTTTTTCATTAAAAAAAGAGAAGTTTTGGTGAAATCCTAAAGACGATTTTGGTGCCTCTTTTACAGGTTTTTCAAGGGTTCCAAACCCTTGAGACCTTGCATTGTAATTGAGATAAGTATACTCTTAATTCAATCAATATGTCTATGTGTTGGTTGTCTATCTTTTGTTCTTATCTTAATTCTACTATGCTAGGCTAAATTTCCTTTGTGTTTGCTTAGATCTAATGAAACCTAGATGTTGATTATGTGTTGATTACTTGTCTATTCTTGTTTTGAATGAATGATATTATATGTTAGGCTTAAGAAAACTGGCAGATCTCCAAATGGTAACATGCTTGAACGTCTTAAGAAACATGAACCGAGGCGTACTAGGTCTTTATTGGTTGTATTTAATGCATGAGCCACTGTTTACAATCCCTATAGTTGTGCTGGGTCATGGTGTAGGAGGAGATAAGAGCTCATAGAGTTGGGGAGTTATGTATGCCACTCCACGAATGGTATTAAGGAATACAACCCGTCATTCATACAAGTGTAACAAGTAATTAACATGTAAAAGATATCTAGGGAGTAATGAAGTCTAAGTAAACACAATTTCTCCAACCACTGCTCACAACCTTAGTTTAATATTAGTTTAATTTCATTTTCATTAGTTAATTAGTTATAAAGTAGTTTTTGGGTTAGTTGATTAGCAACTAATTCCGCCCACTCCTTCAAAACCCGAGATTTTACTTGCTTTCATAAAATATAAAAACACAAAAATAATCATCTTCCATCTCTAGAACTATTAATTAGGCTTTCTAATCCTAGCGACACTATTCCTAAGCTGAACGATCAATCCCCCGGTACTTGTCACTATACTATACTACAACGATCAGGTACACTGCCTGGTGGGGGTTGTAAGCCTCGCGAGATCCCTCGAGAGGTAAAGCAAGGTGCGATTCCCACGCATCAAGTTTTTGGCGCCGTTGCCGGGGAATAGTTATTGTCTAGGTTAGGATTTCTTTTTATTAGGTCTACTTGCTAGATTCCTTTCTAGTAAGATTTTATTTTTATTTTTAGGTCTTCTTTAGTCTATCTTATTTCTTCGTGCTTTTGTTCGTAACTCTTTACCATCCGACATCATGGAAGGTGGTAACATCTTTGAACCCATCATCCCACCACAACAAAACCCACCATTAGAACCCCTTAGGCCCCGAACCTTAGGAGAGTATTCCCGACCTAGCCACCAAGGCTACCGAAACACCATTGAGCTCACCGGAGCCAATGTGACCCCCCTGCGATCCGACACCATCCGGTTGGTGCAAAGCGGATGTGCATTCCATGGACTTCGTTCCGAAGATCCAAACCAACACCTTAAGGACTTCCTCAAAATTGTAGATTCCATAGACCTAGGTGTTGAAACTAGAGAGACTACCCGTTTACGCCTATTCCAATTCTCTCTACGGGATCAAGCTAGTCAATGGCTTGAGCGTTTCCCCGCGGGATCCATCACCACATGGGACGATCTCGCCAATCGCTTCCTTACCCAATTCTTTCCGCCGGAAAAGACCGCAATGCTTAGAAGGGACATTTTGTGGTTTGAGCAGCAGCGGGGTGAAACTTTCTACGAAGCTTGGGCCCGTTTTAAGGATCTCCTCCACAAACTCCCCCATCATGGTATAAACCTTTGGTTATTAGTCCAGATTTTTTACGATCATGTTGACTATCACACTAAGCGCACCATTGACAGAGCCGCGGGAGGTAAATTACGTGATAAGAACGCCGAGGAATCTTGGGCAATCATCGAGGAGCTAGCCACTAACAATCAGGAACTGTGGGAGTTTAAACATACAGTAGAAGCGGCCATCAATGCAGTCTCGGCATCTGGAGGAAACACCGAAATCCCCGATGAACTCTTATGCAAAATTGAGGCAAAAGTTGACTATTTTGAGGAAAGGCAAAGGAGACCCTTAAGTCCTAGACAAGCCACGGTCAATTCTGTCTCAAGATCAACCTCGATACCATTATCTGAATCACCCTCTAGAGAACATGTCGAAACTTTTCAGAAGTGCACTCCACCTTGTTCCCCTCCCAAGGAACTTAGCTCGGAATTTGAGGCTAGGATGAGAGAGTATATGGCGACCCACTCTGATCGGCTTGCTAGATTCGAAGAAGCAGTTTATAAGCAAAAGGAGGAGATGCAGGAGAAAATGAATGAGATGCTGAGTCTATTGGAGGAGTATACCAATCAGAGAACCCCCGAACGAATACTGCTAAGGAAAGAAAGCACTATTCCCACCACCCAATTTGTTAACTCCATCACCATTGTCCATAAAGATAATGAGAAGGTAAAAACTCCCGCTAAACAGACCTTAGAAAAACCGCCTGAGTCCCAACCTTTGAGCTACTACCTGAAACACGATATAAACAAAAACACCATAACAAATTGGATTAAGGGTGATGGGCGTAACCAATCCTCCGAACAGGTTCCCGAGAAAGAGAAAGAAGAGAAAGATGAGTATGATACGCTTATTGGAGGATCAGTGGTCGAGAGGTTATTAATACAGAAAGTGGCCACTAAGCAGGTAGCATGTGGGAATTTTGAAATACCAACGAGCATCGGGGACTTGAAACATCTTAGTGCTTTCGCCGACCAAGGATCGGAAGTAAATCTTATGCCCCTAACTATTTACATCCAACTAACGTCAAAAATGCCAGCACCTACTCGTGTTAGGCTATCTCTTGTTGGACACTCGTACGTATACCCCCTAGGAATCGCAGAAGATGTATTAATCAATGTTGCAGGATTCATGTACCCCGTTGATTTTATGATCATTGATGATAAAGGGGATGGATGCATGCCAATAATCCTTGGGGCACCGTTCCTCACCACCGCTAGGGCTGTCATTAAGTATGAAGATAGGAAGATTGAGCTTAAGTCTGGAAAGAGGAAGATTAGTTTTCACATGACTCCGCGAAGTGGGCGTGAGAATTTGAGTTGGAGAATGATTAAAAACAACATTGGCACGACGCCCATTCGTGTTCAGAATAAAATTCTTGCATGGGAGGCAAGAATCAAGAGCTATAAGAAAGCTAAGGATGAAAGGAGAAAAAGCAATAAGGATCCGATAGAACTCAAACACACCCAACACACAAGCAATCATACACCGTTTGAGGAAGGGAACTTAATACTTTTGAGACACTTAGAAACCACAATACCACCCGATAAACCGAGTCCTTGGTGGTATGGGCCATTCACCATCGAAGGATTGAGCCAAGATGGGGTAGCTAGCTTGAGAAGCAAATTAGGTGGGAAGGTTATTGCGAGTATTGATAGATTGAGGCACTACCACCATAACAGTAATGATCGCAATTATATGGGGTACATCATTTCAAATGATGAAATCACGTAGTAACCCACGACTTTGAGTCTAGCTACAAGACTCGTAAATAAAGAAAAGCGCTTCTTGGGAGGCAACCCATGTTTTGTGTGATTTTAATTGTTTGATTGTTATTTGCTTCCGTATGCATGTTTTATTTTTATTGTTGGTTGATCATGTTTCTCAATTAAAATGTGGAAATACTTTATTATGTTGTTTAGCCTAGTCTTAACTTCAACCTAAAGGTATTTTTGCAAAAGATAAGTGTAAGGGGAAACCCCAAATATGTTTTTTAAGAAACAAACCGATCATGATTCTCCACAATATTTAATGAACATGTGTATTCGTATTGTTAGAGTCAAATGCTTGTATTGAGTCATAATGTAGTTTTGCAGGATTTTCCAGGAAGTAGGACAAAGTTTTTCCAGAAATTTTCCGGAAACTTAACATAAAGATTTCTGCAGGTTCATTCTGACGGCGTCAGGCAATTGCTCTTGACGGCGTCAGGAGTCAAAAATCTGGAAATTTTACCAGTTTTGTTTTTCTAACGGAGTCTTATAAGTTTTTGTGAATTATTAAGTTTTATAATCTCCAGGAAATCTGCAAACTTCATTCCACAAGCATTATATCTTACTTTGTTTTCTAGGATTTAGTAACTTATATAGGATGCCGCCGATTTTACGCGAGGTTGCCTTGTCTACTTTTGTCAGGATTTACAGGTTATTTGAGACAAGAAGATGATTTATATTCTGGAAGGGAAGCTTTGATTGTTCGTTTTCTTGGAGGAAGATTTAACCTGGCCAACCTAAAATCCATACCGAGCGAATCAGGGGAGTATTTGAATTCATTCTCTTTACTTTTAACTTTTACATTCTTTACTTGAACATTGGGGACAATGTTCATCTTAAGTGTAAGGGGAGGGTAAAAAGATGATACCTTACATATGCACTTTCGCTTGAGTTTGTTTTGTTTGATAGTAGATGAGTAATAAAACTATGAGAAATACTTGTTAGTGCAATTTTAGCGCCAAATTTAAAATTTTTTACAACATTTAGGAGTGAAACTCTAGCCATAGCAAGCGTCTCATGGATAGGAGGTTGTATGACTAGCACATAACCGTATATTCAGAAAAATTTTCCACCCAAAAATGTGAGGTTCGCCTTTAGTTTTGATAGGAAAAGCATTTATTATTGGTGCTTATGAGTGTACCGGTAGCATTTAGATTCTAGAACTTGCGTTAGTGATGCATCCCGAGACCGCTAGTGAGACTACATTCGTGTAGTAGGATTTACTACATGATAAGAGGCATTAGGATCACCCTTGTGTTAAACCCGTATTACGATTACTTGACCATTTAAGTCATATTACTTGGCTAGTTAAGTCAACTAATTTTTCCCACACCCTTAGCGTTGTACTCATTTTTAGTACACGATACCCCTAGTACACCCCTCCGAGCCTATCTTTTCGTTTCTAACTTTAAGCATTTTACTTAAAGGAAGAATTTGTTACACCCCACTTAAATGTACACCCAAATCGCCTTAGCCTTCCGTGTATGCGCTCATTTTTAGTGCATTATTGTTATTTGTTAAACCCTAAGTTAACTTTCTAATTGATTACATGGTTGCTAAGTCGAGTCATATCCTTGTACATATTGTTTTGGGACGATTGGGACTCATGGGTAAGTACTTATTTTATGGAGTAATGGGGAAGAACAACACTTATTACCCCCATATGTACGTTAATCTTAAAAGTGATCCAAGTGTTTTGATTTTCTTAATTCGAGTCATTAGAATAGTTTAATGTAAAGTATGTAAAGATTCAAGTGTAAGGGGAATTCTCATCCCCTATGATGTATTATTTTGGATGGTAGGGTAAGAGTGTATGAAAAAAAAAAAAAAAAAAAAAAAAAAAATCGAAAAAATCAAGAAAAAGAAAAAAAAAAAAAATAGAAAAGAAAGAGAGAAAAAACATACGGACTACCATCCCGTTTTCATTCTATGTTCATTTTATGTTTTTAGTTATTTTTCATTTATTAGCTTAAGTTGAGTCTAGTCTTGGCTTAGCAACGCCATCTTGTACATGTAATTAACTAAGATTGTTAACTCGCCACCAGTGAAATCCCCTTTATCCAACAAAACCGTGTAATTCATATCCCTACACCTAACGTTATAACCCTTTAAAAAGACCTCTTTGATAGTTTATCCTAGGTGCTTACGCCATGTGGTGGAGGTTTGATCCTTTCCCAAGCCTATGGTAATCTATTTTGCTATGACAGGTAGTGAGAGATATCTTCCATTTCCATAATGTTATATTACTTTATTACACCCGAGAGATGTGAGTATCTAAACACTATTTGTGAGGTGCTTGTGTATGACCTCCGTGCTTGTCTATTGGTCTTTAGTGGAACGATTATTTGTTGTAATTACTTTTATATTAGTGTTAAATGACCCCTAACTTGTCTTTTGAGTAGAATAAAAGCTCATTTGCTTGAGGACAAGCAAATCTCAAGTGTAACGGTATATGATGAGGCGAAAAATGATCCGTTTTTAGGGGGTCATTTAAGCCCGAATCCGAATTTATTTGATCAAATATTGCCCTAAATCGTTCCTTTTGTGATTTTAGGTGTTTGGAGAGTGAATTCTGGAAAAGAGGCTATTTTGGACGTTTTTGGAGCATAAAGTGAAGAAAACAACAAAGTACCAAATCCAAGCTGGAATTACAAGGTGACGGCGTCAAGGATTTACTCTTGACGGCGTCAGAAAGGATGAATATTTTACCGAAGGTTGTGAAGGCGTCAGATGAAGAGATGACGGCGTCAAAGTGACCAAGATTAATTTACCGAGGGTGGTGACGGCGTCACATAGGCCGTCACGATTGGATCTAGGGCGTCCGAGGAAGTATATGGCGGCGAGTTGACGGCGTCAGATTTTACTCTTGACGCCGTCAGGACGATTTTCCTATATATAGTTTTCTAGTTTTTTCATTAAAAAAAGAGAAGTTTTGGTGAAACCCTAAAGACGATTTTGGTTCCTCTTTTACAGGTTTTTCAAGGGTTCCAAACCCTTGAGACCTTGCATTGTAATTGAGATAAGTATACTCTTAATTCAATCAATATGTCTATGTGTTGGTTGTCTATCTTTTGTTCTTATCTTAATTCTACTATGCTAGGCTAAATTTCCTTTGTGTTTGCTTAGATCTAATGAAACCTAGATGTTGATTATGTGTTGATTACTTGTCTATTCTTGTTTTGAATGAATGATATTATATGTTAGGCTTAAGAAAACTGGCAGATCTCCAAATGGTAACATGCTTGAACGTCTTAAGAAACATGAACCGAGGCGTACTAGGTCTTTATTGGTTGTATTTAATGCATGAGCCACTGTTTACAATCCCTATAGTTGTGCTGGGTCATGGTGTAGGAGGAGATAAGAGCTCATAGAGTTGGGGAGTTATGTATGCCACTCCACGAATGGTATTAAGGAATACAACCCGTCATTCATACAAGTGTAACAAGTAATTAACATGTAAAAGATATCTAGGGAGTAATGAAGTCTAAGTAAACACAATTTCTCCAACCACTGCTCACAACCTTAGTTTAATATTAGTTTAATTTCATTTTCATTAGTTAATTAGTTATAAAGTAGTTTTTGGGTTAGTTGATTAGCAACTAATTCCGCCCACTCCTTCAAAACCCGAGATTTTACTTGCTTTCATAAAATATAAAAACACAAAAATAATCATCTTCCATCTCTAGAACTATTAATTAGGCTTTCTAATCCTAGCGACACTATTCCTAAGCTGAACGATCAATCCCCCGGTACTTGTCACTATACTATACTACAACGATCAGGTACACTGCCTGGTGGGGGTTGTAAGCCTCGCGAGATCCCTCGAGAGGTAAAGCAAGGTGCGATTCCCACGCATCATGAACATAATTGGTGAACCCACTGAAGGCATGCTTACAACAAGCATGGCTGCAAAACTCAAGGCAGCCTCAGCCAATATATGTCTTTATGCTGACTATCTCTCTAAGATTGAGCCTAAAAATGTCAAAGAAGCACTGACTTATGAAAGTTGGATTCAGGCTATGAGAGATGAATTGGAACAATTTGACAGAAATGATGTCATGACCCTTGTTGAATGCCCCAGGGTGTTTTAACAATTGGTATGAAATGGGTCTTCAAAAACAAGACTGATGAAAATGGCACAATCATCAAAAACAAAGCAAGACTGGTTGCCAAAGGATATAATCAACAGGAAGGTATAGACTATGAGGAAAATTTTGCACCAGTTGTTAGAATAGAAGCCATCAGGATCTTCCTTGCCTATGCAACTTACATGAACTTTAAAGTTTACCAAATGGATGTTAAAAGTGCATTCCTAAATGGTAACATCAAAGAAGATGTTTATGTGCAACAACCTTCTGGCTTTGAAAGTAGTGAATACCCCAACCATGTCTACAAGCTTAACAAGGCCCTTTATGGACTGAAACAAGCTCCCAGGGCATGGTATGAAACTCTTTCAGCCTTCCTGATCCAAAACAAGTTTGTCAGAGGAAAGATTGACAACACACTATTCATCTACAGAACAAAAAGTGATGTCATCCTGGTTCAAGTGTATGTTGATGACATCATCTTTGGCTCAACAAGTTACAAACTTTGCAAACAGTTTGAGAAACTGATGACCACAAAGTTTGAAATGAGCATGATGGGTGAACTCACATACTTTCTTGGACACCAAATCAGACAAACTGAAAAAGGAATATCCATTTGCCAAGAAAAATACCTGAGGAACCTACAGAAGAAGTATGAGCTCACTGACTGCTCTTCAGTAAAGACACCTATGGTTCCTCCAAACAACCTTGGCCCTGACCTCACTAGCAAATCAGTGAACCAAACCTAATACAGGGGAATGATATGCTCCCTGATGTACTTACTTGCATCAAGGCCTGATATCCAATTCTCAGTATGTCTGTGTGCAAGATATCAGGCTGATCCAAAAGAGTCCCATCTCACTGCTATCAAGAGAATCTTCAGGTTCCTAAAGGGTACATCAAACCTTGGTTTGTATTACCCAAAATGTTCAAGATTTACCTCAAAGGGTACACTGACTCTGACTATACAGGATGCAATATGGATAGAAAAAGTACCTCAGGATCCTATCAATTTCTTGGTGGTAAACTTGTGTGTTGGAGTACAAAGAAACAACAATCAGTGGCCATGTCCTCAGCTGAAGCTGAATATATGGCTGCTGCAGGATGTTGTGCAACTGTACTATGGATGAAGAGCCAATTGAGTGGCTATGGCATTCAATATAAGATGGTACATATCTTTTGTGATAATACAAGTGCCATAGCCATCTCAAATAATCCAGTACTTCATCAAAGAACCAAACACAATGACATTAGATACCACTTCATCAGGGACTACATCATGAATGGATAAATTGAATTACATTTCATCCCCACTGAGTATCAGCTAGCTGATATCTTCACAAAACCCTTGGATAAACCCACTTTCACAAGATTGAAAGCTGAATTGGGCATGTTGGACATAGAATCAGGAAACTGATCAAAAGTGTTCCAACCTGATGTAAATTCTCTAGGTCCCTGATCATATCCTTCCTGAACAAACCCATTCCTGAATGAAAAATCATTCAGGGGGCTCATAATGAAAAATGGCATTGAATAACCTAACTAAATGCTCTAAGTACTTAGTTAGTAAATGTCCCAGGTAGGCAACTAATTCCTATTTAATATAGGAATATATGTCGCTTACACAACTGGCATCTACCTCTTGGGCCCCCACATCTCTCTCACCAAACACCCCTGAGCATTAAATGCTCTCTCACACACAATAGTAGTGATGATTTTTCTCTGCAAAAGTGCATTATTTGCAGAGCTACACAACTGTTCACCCCATGATGTGAGAGAAAATAGGGGCAATGGGAATCGTGATATTAAATGCGGATATCAAACCCATATTATTATGCCGTTTTGGTTGAATAATAAAAACCATTGGTATCTACAACATCACTACCCTAACTCCTACCCTATAAATACCCCCACAAAGAAGAACACACACATGCTTTCAAAACCTTAACAAAACTCTTGCAAAATTATTTCAAGAATCAATTTGTTTTCAAAACTCTGTGTGCTTCTTCTTTGATCAAAACCAGACCTTTTATCAAACCAAAAATGGCTTCTTCAAAGGTCATAAAATACGCACCCAATGTGGATTTCTGATGAGGCGAAAAACGAACCACTTTTAGGGGGTCATTTAAGCCCGGAATTGAATTTATTTGATCAAATATTACCCTAAATCGTTCCTTTTGTGATTTTAGGTACTTTGGGAGTGAAATCTATAAAAGGAAGCAATTCGGACGTTTTTGGAGCTTAAAAGTGAAGAAAACGCCAAAGACTTAATTTTCCATGCTGGAAACAGTGTATGACGGCGTCAAGAGGACATTCCTGACAGCGTCAAGAGAAAAATCCATGACGACCCAGAAGAAACATGAAGGCGTCATAAGTAGAGCGTCAAGAGTTAATTGTGTGACGGCCTGCAAAAGGGGACTACATGACGGCGTCAGATCCAGATCTAGGCAGTCCGAGGAATTATTGGGCGGCGAGATGACGGCGTCAGACATTTGTTCTTGACGCCGTCACCCTCTAAAATCTATATATAGTTTTCTAATTTTCCTTCATTAAAAGAGAAACTTGTGTGGAGAAACCCTAGGGCCGAACCTTGTACGTATTTTACAGCTTTTTCAAGGGTTTTCAGCCCTTGAATCCTTTCATGTGCTATTGAGATAAGTCTTCTCTTAATTCAATCAATATGTCTATGTGTTGGTTGTCTATATCTTGTGCTTGTCTTGATTTCAACATGCTAGGCTAGATTTATCTTTTGTTTGCTTAGATCTAATGAAACCTAGATGTTAATTATGTGTTGATTACTTGTTTATGGTTGTATTGGATGAATGATTTCAATGTTAGGCTTAAGAAAACTGGCAGATCTCCATTTGGTAACATGCTTGAACGTCTTAGGAAACATGAACCGATGTGTACTAGGTTTTATTGGTTGTATTTAATGCATGAGTAAATTCTAATGATCCCATGTTAGGAGCATCTTAGCCGGCTTGACATAGGAGTGAAGTAGGCACTCATAGGATTGGGGAAGTAAGTACGCCACCCCATGAATGGTATTAAGGAATACAATCCATCATCCATGCAACTATAACAAGTAATTAACGTGTAAAAGATATCTAGGGAGTAGTGAAATCTAAGTAAACACATTTCTCCCACATATTGCTCACAACCTTAGTTTAATATAGTTTATTTTCATTTTTAGTATTTTATTTTGATTGCATCTTTAGTATTAGGTTAGTTGACTAGCAACTAATTCCTCCCAAATCCTTCAAACCCGAGATTTTAACTTGCTTTCTAAAAAATATAAAAATACAAAAAGAATCACCCTTCATCTCTAGATCTAGTCTTTAGGTTTGCTAATCCTAGCGACACTATTCCTAGCTGGACGATCAATCCCCCGGTACTTGTCATTATACTATACTACATCGATCAGGTACACTGCCTGGCGGGGGTTGTAAGCTTCTCGAGATCCTTCGAGAGGTAAAGCCTGGTGCAATTCCCACGCATCAAGTTTTTGGCGCCGCTGCCGGGGAATAGTTATTGTCTAGGTTAGAATCTCTTTTTATTAGGTCTACTTGCTAGATTCCTTTCTAGTAAGATTTTATTTTTATCTTTAGGTTCTCTTTAGTCTATCTTATTTCTTTGTGTTTTTGTTCGTAACTTTTCACCACCCGACATCATGGACGATGGGAACATCTTTGAACCCGTCATCCCACCTCAACAAAACCCACCACTAGAACCTCTTAGGCCCCGAAACTTAGGAGAGTATTCCCAACCTAGCCACCAAGGCTACCGAAACACCATTGAGCTCAGCGGAGCCAATGTGACCCCCTTGCGATCCGACACCATCCGGTTGGTGCAAAGCGGATGTGCATTCCATGGACTTCGTTCCGAAGATCCAAATCAACATCTCAAGGACTTCCTTAAAATCGTAGATTCCATAGACCTAGATGTTGCAACTAGAGAGACAACCCGATTACGCCTATTCCAATTCTCTCTACGTGATCAAGCTAGTCAATGGCTTGAGCGGTTACCCGTGGGATCCATCACCACATGGGATGATCTCACCACTCATTTCCTTGCTCAATTTTTCCCACCGGGGAGAACTACTAAGCTTAGAAATGACATCTTGATGTTCGAACAACGTCAAAATGAAACTCTCTATGAAGCATGGACTCGTTTCAAGGACTTACTCCAAAAAGTCCCTCATCATGGCATAGATCTTTGGCTCCAAGTCCAAATCTTCTATGACCATATCGATCTCTCCACAAGGCGAGCCATTGACCAATCGGCCGGTGGTAAGCTACGTGATATAAGTGCTGAACAATCATGGGAACTCATAGAAGATCTTGCTCTCTATGACAACGAAAGTTGGAATGATCCCCGTGATTTGAACAAAACGGTCAAGGCAATATCTTTGCCTTCGAATAACTCTAGCACTCCCGACCGTAGGATCATGGAACTTGAGGACCAAGTCAAGTTTCTCATGAAATCTTACGAAGCTCCTAAGCCTTCAAGCCAAGTGAACAAAATCACTTTTTCATGCAAATTATGTAGTGGTCCACATGACACTCGTGATTGTGTGGAACTCCCCGGAACAGCTTTTGCGGACTACGCATCCTCGCGTACCGACGAAGTGGGAGATAAGTGGTACACTTTCAAACCCGAGCCAAACCCTTACGGTGATTCCTACAACCCCTATTGGAAAAATCACCCAAACCTGAGGTGGAAACAAAATCCGGCCAATTCTTCCAATCCGCCTAATCGTTACCAACCAAACGATCCACCCTCCAACCGTACTTTCAACAACAATCCTTCTAACAACTATAGTAGTACCAAAAATCTTGAAGGGTTGATGTCTAAGTTCATGGCATCTCAAGAAGCTCGCATAGCTAGGTTTGAAACCGAATTCAACCAACAATAAACGGAGATAACCAACAAGATAGATAATTTGTTGAAAGCCCTCAACAACCAAGCGTTAACCACACCTAGGAAGGACACTAGGGACGCCAATAACGGAATCCAAATTAAGGACCCCTCATCATCCAAACATGTCCACTTTGTCAATGTTGTCACCATTAAGCCAATAGATAAGGAGATAGAAGAAAGTCACAAGGATGAAGTTGGAGTAGAAACCGAGACTAGGGATGACAGTAGGGAAGTTGAGGTTAATACGGGAGAGGAGTTAGAGGAAGTAGAAACTATAGAAAAGCACTTTGATAAGTTGCCCACCAAGGAAGAACGGGAATACCATAAGGATTTATTCGATAGTCCCAAGAGACCATATATCCTTGGCACACCCCTTATCAAAATGGGAGACCCCTCTAACATTAACATACCATGCAACATCGGGCATATGCATATATGGAAAGCTTATATCGATCCTAGATCTCCTATAAACATCATGACTAGGACTTATTACAATTGGGTGATGAAGAAACAACTTGATTTTAGGATGATGCCCAATAAGAATTTGATAAGTAATTTTGTAGGAAGAGTGAAGGGATTGCATGTGATTATAGGTAATTTCAATTATGAGATCGATTTTATGATAGTGGAAGACACTCGTCTGGTGATAGATGATTGCCTAAGCCAAATAATATTCGGAAAACCATTTGTTGAGGCCACTAGGATGAGTTATGATCCGAATTTAGGGATAGTTAGATTCAAGGAAGAGAATGATGAGATTACCTACCAAATGCCTTACAAAATTGAGCAATACCGCCTTCTCTCTAATATAGAAAAGAAACACAAGCAAGCGGCTTATTATAGGAATGATGAGGATGGACGTAGAGGAGTAGAGTATGTGAAGAATAGGATGCTTGGTTTCTACAAAGAATGTTTGCAACTAGGTCCGGAGTACAAAACTGGTTTAGAAGACGACCTAGAGAGTGAAACCAACGATGAGGTCACGTAGTAACCCATGACCTCGAGTCTAGCTACATGACTAGTAAATAAAGAAAAGCGCTTCTTGGGAGGCAACCCATGCTTTGTGTGATTTTATTTTTGTTTGATTGTTATTTGCTTCCGTATGCATGCTTTATTTTTATTGTTGGTAGATCATGTTTCTAAACTAAAAAGTGGAAATACTTTATTTTGTTGTTTGGCCTAGTCTTAACTTCACCTAAAGTATTTTTTGCAAAAGATAAGTGTAAGGGGAAACCCCAAATATGTTTTTAAGAAACAAACCGATCATGATTCTCCACAATATTAAATGAACATGTATATTCGTATTTGTTAGAGTCAAATGCTTGTATCGAGTCATAATGAAGTTTTGCAGGATTTTCCAGGAAGTAGGACCAAGTTTTTCCAGAAATTTTCCGAAAACTTAACATAAGAATTTCTGCAGGTCACTTCTGACGGCGTCATGAGTTTACTCTTGACGGCGTCACGTGTAAACATCTGCAAAATTTACCAGTTTTGTTTTTCTAACGGAGTCTTAAAGTTTTTGTAGAATTATTAAGTTTTATAATCTCCAGGAAATCTGCAAACATCATTCCACAAGCATTATATCTTACTTTGTTTTCTAGGATTTAGTAACATATGTAGATTGCCGCCGATTTTATGCGAGGTTGCCTTGTCTGTTTTCTCAGGATTTACAGGTTATGTATGACAAGAAGATGATTATTATTCTGGAAGGGAAGCTTTGATTGTTCATTTTCTTGGAGGATGATCTAACCTGGCCACCTTATTATCCATACCGAGCGAATCAGGGGAGTATACGATTTCATTTGTTTATTTATTTCACTTTTACATTCTTTACTTGAACATTGGGGACAATGTTCATCCTAAGTGTAAGGGGAGGGTAAAATGAAGATACCTTACAGATACACTTTCGCTTGAGTTTGTTTGTTTGATAGTAGATGTGTAATAAAACTATGAGAAATACTTGTTAGTGCAATTTTAGCAACAAATTTAAATTTTTTTACAACATTTAGGAGTGAAACTTTAGCCATAGCAAGCGTCTCATGGATAGGAGATTGTATGACTAGCACAAAACCGTACTATTCAGAAAAAATTTCCACCCAAATATGTGAGGCTCGCCTTTAGATTTGATAGGAAAAACATTTACTTTTAGTGCTTATGAGTGTACCGGTAGAATTTAGATTCTAGAACTTGCGTTAGTGATGCATCCCGAGACCGTTAGTGAGACTACATTCGTGTAGTAGGATTTACTACATGATAAGAGGCATTAGGATCACCCTTGTGTTAAACCCGTATCATAATTACTTGACCATTTAAGTCATCTTACTTAGCAAATTAAGTCAATTAATTTTTCCCACACCTTAGCGTTGTACTCATTTTTAGTACACGAAACCCCTAGTACACCCCTCCGAGCCTATCTTTTCGTTTCTAACTTTAAGCATTTTACTAAAAGGAAGAATTTGTTACACCCCACTTAAATGTACACCCAAATCGCCTTAGCCTTCCGTGTATGCACTCATCTTTAGTGCATTATTGTTATTTGTTAAACCCTAAGTTAATTATCTAATTGATTACATGGTTGCTAAGTCGAGTCATATCCTTGTACATATTGTTTTGGGACGATTGGGACTCATGGGTAAAGTACTTATTTTATGGAGTAATGGGGAAGAACATCATTTATTACCCCCATATGTGCTTTAATCTTAAAAGTACTCCAAGTGTTTTGATTTTCTTAATTCGAGTCATTAGATTAGTTTATTGTAAAGTATGTAAAAATTCTAGTGTAAGGGGAATTTCCATTCCCTATGATGTATTATGTTGGACATAGAATCAGGAAACTGATCAAAAGTGTTCCAACCTGATGTAAATTCTCTAGGTCCCTGATCATATCCTTCCTGAACAAACCCATTCCTGAATGAAAAATCATTCAGGGGGCTCATAATGAAAAATGGCATTGAATAACCTAACTAAATGCTCTAAGTACTTAGTTAGTAAATGTCCCAGGTAGGCAACTAATTCCTATTTAATATAGGAATATATGTCGCTTACACAACTGGCATCTACCTCTTGGGCCCCCACATCTCTCTCACCAAACACCCCTGAGCATTAAATGCTCTCTCACACACAATAGTTGTGATGATTTTTCTCTGCAAAAGTGCATTATTTGCAGAGCTACACAACTGTTCACCCCATGATGTGAGAGAAAATAGGAGCAATGGGAATCGTGATATTAAATGCGGATATCAAACCCATATTATTATGCCATTTTGGTTGAATAATAAAAACCGTTGGTATCCGCAACATCACTACCCTAATTCCTACCCTATAAATACCCCCACAAAGAAGAACACACACATGCTTTCAAAACCTTAACAAAACTCTTGCAAAATTATTTCAAGAATCAATTTGTTTTCAAAAACTCTGTGTGCTTCTTCTTTGATCAAAACCAGACCTTTTATCAAACCAAAAATGGCTTCTTCAAAGGTCATAAAATACGCACCCAATGTGGATTTCTGATGAGGCGAAAAACGAACCACTTTTAGGGGGTCATTTAAGCGCGGAATTGAATTTATTTAATCAAATATTACCCTAAATCGTTCCTTTTGTGATTTTAGGTACTTTGGGAGTGAAATCTGGAAAAGGAAGCAATTCGGACGTTTTTGGAGCATAAAAGTGAAGAAAACGCCAAAGACTTAATTTTCCATGCTGGAAACAGTGTATGACGGCGTCAAGAGGACATTCCTGACGGCGTCAAGAGTAAAATCCATGACGACCCAGAAGAAACATGAAGGCGTCACAAGTAGAGCGTCAAGAGTTAATTGTGTGATGGCCTGCAAAAGGGGACTACATGACGGCATCAGATCCAGATCTAGGCAGTCCGAGGAATTATTGGGCGGCGAGATGACGGCGTCAGACATTTGTTCTTGACGTCGTCACCCTCTAAAATCTATATATAGTTTTCTAATTTTCATTCATTAAAAGAGAAACTTGTGTGGAGAAACCCTAGGGCCGAACCTTGTACGTATTTTACAGCTTTTTCAAGGGTTTTCAGCCCTTGAATCCTTTCATGTGCTATTGAGATAAGTCTTCTCTTAATTCAATCAATATGTCTATGTGTTGGTTGTCTATATCTTGTGCTTGTCTTGATTTCAACATGCCAGGCTAGATTTATCTTTTGTTTGCTTAGATCTAATGAAACCTAGATGTTAATTATGTGTTGATTACTTGTTTATGGTTGTATTGGATGAATGATTTCAATGTTAGGCTTAAGAAAACTGGCAGATCTCCATTTGGTAACATGCTTGAACGTCTTAGGAAACATGAACCGATGTGTACTAGGTTTTATTGGTTGTATTTAATGCATGAGTAAATTCTAATGATCCCATGTTAGGAGCTTCTTAGCCGGCTTGACATAGGAGTGAAGTAGGCACTCATAGGATTGGGGAAGTAAGTACGCCACCCCATGAATGGTATTAAGGAATACAATCCGTCATCCACACAACTATAACAAGTAATTAACGTGTAAAAGATATCTAGGGAGTAGTGAAATCTAAGTAAACACATTTCTCCCACATATTGCTCACAACCTTAGTTTAATATAGTTTATTTTCATTTTTAGTATTTTATGTTGATTGCATCTTTAGTATTGGGTTAGTTGACTAGCAACTAATTCCGCCCAAATCCTTCAAACCCGAGATTTTAACTTGCTTTCTAAAAAATATAAAAATACAAAAAGAATCATCCTTCATCTCTAGATCTAGTCTTTAGGTTTTCTAATCCTAGCGACACTATTCCTAGCTGAACGATCAATCCCCCGGTACTTGTCATAATACTATACTACATCGATCAGGTACACTGCCTGGTGGGGGTTGTAAGCTTCTCGAGATCCCGCGAGAGGTAAAGCCTGGTGCAATTCCCATGCATCAATTTCCAAATGGAAAGCGTAGACCTCACCAAAACTAATGTGGTGGGGAACTTTGCCTACCCTGAATACAGGGATGTGGTGAAGTTCCTACAAAATTGTTTTCTCACCACCACATTCACAAAAACCCCCTCAGTCATCTACAATGACTACTTGAGGGAATTCTGGTGCACAGCGGTGGTTGAAAACCCTGATGCACCAAAGGATGCCATAATCAAGTTCTCAGTCAAGAATGGAACAAAGTTCCTTACTCTTAACTATAAGACCTTTGTCAAAGCCACAGGCCTTGACTTTGCTGAGAGCTCTGCCACCCAACCGACTGAAGAAGAAGTTAAAGAACTCCTCTTGAGACTTGGGCCCTATGATAAACTTCATCCTAAAGTATCTCCAGGGGACCTTCTGTCCAAAGCCCCCATTATAAAAACGTGGTTTCCTGCCCCCTGGAGGATTCTGATGACCTTTGTCATTCAGGTCCTTAGGGGAAATAAATCCTCAACTGAGCAACTGAACACTACTCAATCAATGATAGTTTTCTGTCTCATGGAGGGTAGAAAAATTGACCTTGGAGAAATAATCTTCAGGGACCTCATAGCAAAATTAGGGGGAAGTCTAGGCAAAAACTCATGTCTTATCCTAGATTCATTTCCTGTGCCCTACAAGACTTGCTTGGGTCTGAGTGTGCTAAGCTTGATACAGTAGGCTTTCAGCCTGATGTCTTATACAAGGCTAATTACTCTCTTGACCCTCTTGAGATTACACCTGTCACCCTGACAACGTATATGCTTACTGCTATCCAGGGTGACAATAAAATTTCACCAGTTCCCTCTCCCACCAAAAAGGTGAAGAGGAAGAAGGGACAGGGGTCCAGGAAGGTGGCTCAACCCAAGGCACTCGCCACTGAGACCTCTGCCCCTAAGCCTGATAAAAGGGGGCAACAACAACAACAGACCCCGACTGCTGACACTCTCAGGATCATTAGCCAATCTTTGGCCCCAAAACAAAGGCCAACGGAGGGCACTGAGACATCACACTCAGTGTCCTCGGGCGAACCCGTTCCCAAAGGCTCTGCTGACATAAACAAGTCAGTGGAGTTGGAACCAACCAAACCTTCACATCCTGCTAAAGACTTTGGCAAATCACAACTAGAGTATCAGGGAGTAAGCGGTCCTAAACCCTCGGTGGGGCAGCACTACTCCACTGAGAAGGGGACCAACAAACAATCACATCCTGCCAAAGGCTCGGGTAAATCACAACCCAAGCAACAGGGAGTTCTCGCCCCTAAACCTTCGACAGGCCAGAACAAGCCTATTGGAAAGGGGGCAAAACCACTCAGGTGCCTGACGAGGACATTCGCAAATCAAAGCTTTTGTCTGAGGGCACAAAAACTCATCCCAAAGACTCAGAGGGAAACATACAACCCGCTGATAGGGACATAACTTTCACGGCTCCTCATGATGGCACTGAAAAACACCCATCAGTGCCTGAAGGGGTCACGGGGGACAAAGATTCAGAGGGACAAAAGCCACCCGCTGATATGGAAGCCATAACCACTCTCGGAGGTGCGCATAACTTGGGAACTGACCTTGAGGACCAGGTAGATAAAACCCAATCTACCGGATTTGAGGGGTCAGGACCTGGCCAAAACGAAGGCAAGTCTTCTTATGAAGAGGAGCCGGATAACCTCCTGTTGCAGATTACCTCACTGGCTGATGCTCAGGCCGCCCTGTTCTCTGATGATGAATTTCACAGTGATGAGGAGATTTTTGAAGCTGGAGATGATATGGTGGTTGAGGAGACAGTCCCTGAACCAATTCCTCAGTCTCCTCAACCCTCTGACACTGTGGCCGCTGAAACTAACTCTACATCAGAGTCCTCAGAAGATGATCAAGCTCATCTCACTCAGAAAGTTTTCACCAAATTCATCAAGAAAATCACTAACATTTTGTACAGGGGGGTCACTGACGAGGTGTTTAACATGCATACTAAGCAAGCAGTCCACTACCACCTCCTCAAAGATGCCGTTGAAGACTTCAATGATGATGTCAGGGAGCAAAATTCCACAGTCACTTACTCCCTGACACAAATGGTCTCTCAACTCAACCAGTTTTTGGAATCCCTCAACAAGCTGAATACAGGGGTTCAGTCTGTTCAAGAATCGGTCAAGGATGATCCTGAGCTAACCAGGAAACTTCTTCAGGCATCTGAGACTTATCAGGTAAACTTAGTGACCCTCACTGAGTTACTTGACTTGCTAAAGGGATCGAATGTTCAAGGTCTCACCACAACTATGGAGTCTCTTAAATCTTCCTTCACCAAAATGGAAGAATCAGTGGCAGCTCAATCCCAAAGGTCCACTTCTTTGGCATGGACTTTGGGATCCAGGATGACAGCTCTTGAAAATGCTCAGGCTACACTTGACTCCAAGGTATCTCACATTCAACAGGATACTCAGGAGATCAAGTCTATGATGACGGAAATTTTCCAAGCCTTCAAGGGAACATCTACTTCTTCTTCAGTACAACCAACACTTGCCATCCCTGACGCTCAGGAAAATGTTGAGGGGGAGAATGCTACTGAAGCCCCTAATACTGAAGAACAAGAAGCTGGACAGCCCTCTCACACGGGGGAGCATGTCACTGAAGCCACACCAATCACTGAAGTTCCACCACAACAGGAACCAGTCTCCTCCACTCTCAGGCAGGACAGAGGAAAAAGTATTGCTACCACCTCTGAACCTAAAATTGTACTCAAGCCTGCCTCAACCATTGTCAGATATGATCCTGATGAGCCTATCAGAGTCCCGTTTGAAATCAATGGAGTAGTACATCATCTCACCAATGCCGAAATTCAAGCTCACATGGAAAGGATTGAGATACTACAAAAGGTGGCTGAAGAAGAGAGAATGAGCAAGCCTGCCCTTATAAAGGTTGTTCATGAGGAGGCTGAAAAGATTGGTCTGGATACTGAAGCACTAGCCACAGAGCAAGCTGGTGCAGCCTTTAAAAAGGCTCAGGAAGAAGAGTTAAACCAGGATTGAGAAGTATCATTGGGTGATGAAAGAAAGGCTGAAACTGAAAACCACCACTGACATTCAAATTCATCGCAACACCAATCCTGCCATAGTCACTGTTTTCAAGGGACAGGATAAAAAAGTGATGGAAGTTCATAAACTATTCAGGTTTGCTGGCTTTGGCATCACTGAACTTGATGAGCTCCGTCCCATCATTGCTAAGAAGAACAATGTTGTGGTACCCAACCTTCTTAAGTCACTGAAGGAAAGGTATGACAGACTGAAAGCAATGCCTGAAGCACTAAACATTCCCTCCCTTCTTCCTGCTTCAACAACAGAGATTGCTCCATCTAAGGCTTCCAGGTGGAAAAGGAAGCAAATTGAAATGGAGCCTGAGATTAAAGTACCAAGGCTGGACTGTGACATGTCGCTTCCCGAAGGGATCACTTTTGTGAACAATATGGTCCTTGAAGCACCTGAAAGAGGCTTATGTTTCACTGATGAGTTTGGAAACCTAGCTTTCCAAAGATGGTCTGATATGGATAAGGCAGGAATTAAAGCAATGCTCATGTACCTCATGCTGGCGTCCCCCATCAAGAGTACTGAGAACAAAAGATTCTTCCAGGACTTGGAAGCAATGATTAATGAACATCCTGAAAGACATCTACTCAGAACAAAGAAAGCAAAGCTTGAAGCCCTTGGATACCACCTGAACATCTAATCTGCAACAACAACTATCTTTTATTTTTGTAATTTGTAGGACTTGTAATAACTATGAATAAACTTTGATGTTTTGTTTAAATTATGTGTCCTACCTATAATTACATAAACATTCAGTAAGAGATGAAGACCCCTGCAACCTCATACTGAGTCAAGAGACACTTAGGCTATTTGTATGTTTAAATAGGGGGAGATTGTTGGGTCACTGAATTCCCCAATCTTCTTCTAACAAGGATTTGAACGTAAAATAACCTAAGTGTAAACAAGTCACTGAGTAAACAGTAACTCAGTGAGTCATCTTCAGAATGCTTAGACCGAGCCTAAGAAGAAAGGTTCTCCATTCAGTGAGGCGGAACTCAGTGAGTGTGATCTAAGCCAAGAAGAAGGTGATGGGTTCAGTGAGGATGACAATAACTCACTGAACCCCAAGACTCCTCAACAACTATCATGGTACTGAAGACTGATGAATTAAAGACTGAAGTTTTGGCGAGACTGGGCGGGGAAGTTTGAACTGTTTCACTAAAGTGCTTTATCACTTTAAGGTCAAACTTTCCCCAAATGGTTAAAATCAGGCTGTCATCAGAAAGTGCCTTTTGGACTTAACCCAAAGAAGTTTCCCTTGCCAGAGAATAAAATCTATCAAGATTTTATTAAGGAACGCTTAGGTCCATTGTATAATAGAGTTGTTCACATTTGTGTATAAATAGGTATAAGTGAGGAGTAAAAGTTAACAAGTTTGTGCAATTAATGAAAAGCATTCACAAACCACTTTTACTCCTCCAAAGAACAGCATAGCCCCTGAGATAGCTCAGTGGGTCCTTAGTTGTCACTCATACATTGTTTTAAGTTTAGAGAGGATTCAATACCACACTTATCATTTTCAATCCCAAGTGTTATTCCGCAAACACTTGGGTACGATTCTTTTTGATTAACTTCTAATAAAGAATTAAACGTTGAAAAATATTGTCTCTTATATTTACGTTGTTTATTGTTAATCATTATACACATCTGAGTTAAAAGTCATATTACTTGGTTACATTACCTTTTTAGTTCTTGTTAACCAAGTAAAAGGGACCAACACATAGATTTAGTCCTAACTTCTCAAAAATCCCAAATTTAGTCCCAAAATTTTTAATTAATTATGAATTTAGTTCTTTTTTTTGGTAACGCTTGCTACGTTTTCTCGTCATTCAACACGTATGAGTAAAGTCTGATGGATATATCTGTAATTTACAATTTTTCTTTGTTACACCGTTGGTCCCTAAGGTTTCCAAATATCGAATTCAAAATATAGCCATTTGTTCTAACCATTATGTTTTACTTTTTTTTTCCTTTCAAAATTTCTATAAATTCGTGTCTCATTACATAAATCATCACCACACCAACTCATTTCCATACTCCCAAATTTAGATTTAATCACACCTAAAAATCTTATGGCTTGTTCTCTTTCACATACCAGCGATGAATCAAAGCTGAAGTAAATCACTTAAGGGTGGCCTAGTGGCAAAAGGGCATGTGACTATCACTCTAAAATGTGTGAGGTCTCAAGTTCAATTCTTGCCAAGTGCAAACAACCTTAAATGGCCACGCTAACCTCGTAAAAAGGGAGGGCTTTGCCGGTTTGAATCTTTGTGGCGGTGGGTTTAACCCCGTGAATTAGTCGGCCAAAAGGTTGCATCATGGTTACCAAAAAAAAAAGAAAAAAAAAAAAGAAAACCAAAGCTAAAGTACTGAAAAAAATTGATGAGGATAACAGTCGTATGCAATCGATTGTCAACACATCACAGATGTTTGTAAACGCGGGCAAATCTAAAGATGATATGATTAAAGAATACAAGGAGTGCATAGACATTCCACAAGAAAAACATGCTTTGCTTGAGACCGTTTTAAAAGAAGAATTTTCACAAGATTACCATATTGTTTTTGATTTGTTTCAAATGGCGGGGAAAAAATACAAAATCAATTTAGTGCTAAAGTTGTTTTGATGCATAAAAAAACAAATTGGTAGGATCAAGAAATTCTATTGGATATAACTTGGACTGTTGCCCAAACTATAAATGTACTTGTATTATATCTTTTGGACTTCGAATGGACATTCAAATTTGGTGTGCTACATAAGGTACAAAATCTGAAAATACTATGGTTTATAACCCATCTTTTTTTATTTGACTTTTGTATTTTTCAATGCATTGACTTTTTAACTATTTTATTTATTATCTCATATTTAATGTAACATAATTGCTAGTTAATAAATTCAGTTAATGATTTTTCTTTTAATATTTTTTTTAGTTACGTTATATTTGTTATGATAATAATTCTTTTTCAAATTACGTAGTATTTAATGTAAAAAAAGTCCATTTGATGAGAATAGTGTATTTTTATATTGTAAATTATCTTATTGAAAGTTTTATAAAGTGAAAGACCCTAAATAACTAATTCGCACGACGATTGTTATAATCTATAATATTATTAGTTGCCTGGGTTAGAAACCATAACAACTACAAAACATGGCTGCATTTTTGTCACCCATTCATTTACATACAGAAAAAAACACACAACACTTTAACCTTAACAATCAACAATTAACATAAATCATACGAAAAAAATGCAAAACCATTAAAAATGCAACAACACTATCAAAATCAGACCTACAAAACCATAGAACATTACAACATGCAATCACTTTATATTAAAAATTAACAAATGACACAAAGCTTAACACTGTTTTATACACATTTTTATATATAGATTTATATTATACACATTTTTATAGACGTTTTATATATTTTTTTATACGTCTTTATACACGTTTTTATATATAGTTTTATACATGTTAAACGCATACAAAAACGTATATTAAAATGTATGTATAAAAACGCATATAAAGAGTTTATAAAATAGTATATTAAAATGTGTGTATAAAAACGCCTATAAAACTTGTATTTAAATGTGTGTCTAAAAATTTGTATAAATTTTAAAAGTAGTTGACAATTTTTTTTTTTTTTTTTTTTTTTTTTTTTTTTTTTTTTTTTTTTTAGAAAAATTAAACTTTTAGTTAATTAAAAACAACCGTTAGTATAAAGGAATAACGTTGCAAACATCCGTTAGCTAAATGAACTAATGTTGCCACATCATATATTGAAAGTATATAATGTGTTTCAAGTAGGGACACAATTTAGAAGTACGTGTGTTTTCGTGTTAAAAATAAAACGTTTTAAGTCGGCAAAATTTTTAAAGTACATTGTTAATATATATCTTTTACCCTAAAATTGTCTATGTATAAAAATGGGAAGCAAATAACGGAACATTTATTGTAATTAATGCAAAAGATGGTGAAATAACAAAAAAGATGGTTTTAGGTTTAAATTGTAACAAAAGAGATGTTATAATTATTTGTGTTTTGGGAATGAAGAAGCATACAATCATCAGGTAGATTAGTCAAAATTAATGGGGGTACAAATCCTATTTTAGTAGGGTATAATAAACCCATGGGGCCAAAACAATTGAAGATTCAAGAACGTAAAACCATTTTGTCTTATGTTAATTATCCTTAGATTTAACCAATAACCTTGTAAGTCATACTTTAATACTAGAGTGAATTACACCGCTAGTCCCCAAACTATTGAAAATTCATAGATTTAGTCCTAACTTCTCAAAAATCCCAAATTTAGTCCCAAAATTTTTAATTAATTACGAATTTGGTCCATTTTTGGTAACGCTCGTTACGTTTTCTCGTTAGTCAACACATGTGAGTAAAGTGTGATGGATATATCCGTAATTTACAGTTTTTCTTTGATACAATGTTGGTCCCTAAAGTTTCCAAATATCGAATTCAAAATATAGCCGTTTGTTCTAACCATTATGTTTTACTTTTTTCTCTCTCAAATTTTCTATAAATTCGTGTCTCATTACATAAATCATCACCACACCAACTCATTTCAATACTCCCAATTTAGATTTAATCACGCATGAAAATCTTATGGCTTGTTCTCTTCCACATACCATCGATGAATCAAAGCTGAAGTAAACCACATAAGGGTGGCCTAGTGGCAAAAGGGCTTGTGACTATCACTCTAAAATGTGTGAGGTCTCAAGTTCAATTCTTGCTAAGTGCAAACAACCTTAAATGGCCACACTAACATCCTAAAAAGAGACGGCTTTGCCCGGTTTGAATCTTTGTGGCGGTAGGTTTAACCCCATGAATTAGTTGGCCAAAAGGTTGGAAATCATGGTTACCAAAAATAAATAAATAAAAGTGATGAGGATAACAGTCGTATGCAATCGATTGTCGACACAGCACAGATGTTTGTAAACGCAGGCAAAGCTAAAGATGATATGATTAAGAATACAAGGAGTGCATACACATTCCACAAGAAAAACATGCTTTGCTCGAGACTATTTTAAAAGAAGAATTTTCACAAGATTACGATATTGCTTTTGATTTGTTTCAAATGGCGGAAAAAAAAATACAAAATCAGTTTACTGCTAAAATTGTTTAGATGCATAAAAAAAAACAAATAGGATGATTTTTTTTTCTTTTCTTTTTTATTTGTGCAATGTTTATTTTCTATAACGTATTATGTTCTGAAAAAAAAAAAAAAAAAAAAAAAGCCGTATTATGTTATTTTTATATTAACATAATGTGTTTTTATATGTATTATTTCAATAACGTATCAATGTAATGTAATGTGTTTTATATTAATGTTTCCTAATTCTTTATCTTTTTCACAAAACTATACCACCACCAACATATCCACCGTATCACCACCAACATCAACACTTTAGCACCACCAACATATCCACTGTACCACCACCAACAACTCAACTATACCACCAACAACATCACCATTGTACCACCACCGACCCCTACCACTGCGTTATCTCCACTGTATAACTACAAATCAAAACCTCTTTATTTTGTTCTCTTGTCAGATTACCAGTAGTACAAAAAGAAGCCAACCTAATCTGCATTTATTATACAACAACATTCAGAGTCAAGATCTATCTCTTTTGCAATTCAAAACCAAAATCGAAATTTAATAACAAGATCTGAAGTTTTTTTTTCCCTTATCGACTACTTAAATGAACTATTAAAGATCAAATCGAAATAAACCCATCATCAAACTTTGAAACAAACAAACACCCCCCACCCCCAAAACCCAAAAAAAAAAAAAAAAAAAAAAAAACATTTTGAACTAACCAAACATTACAATTTACTATTGGTAAATTTTAAGAATTAGTTTCAAGCATTGTATATTTTGTTTGTGGTTTGGTTTACAAAGAAATAACATCAAAACAAAATAAAAAAACTACCCGAGACTTTAATAAGATCTTTAGTCAAAGTCTTTTTCAGAAAAAAAATAAAAGATTTTGTTCTTAGGTGAGATAAGATTGAAAGAAATTTAGTGGTTGAGTAGTTTACGTTGTGTGGATGAGATTGTTAAGAAGCAAAAGGAGAGGCGTATGTTTTTTCTGTTAGTACACTAGGGTTGTGGTAGCTAGGTTTAGGAGAAAGAATTACATACAAAACTTGAAAAAGTGATCAATGTTTCTAACGAGTAAGGGCCAACATACCATTGATTACAACCATGGACTGTTCATGATAAACCATAGAGTAACAGAACACCATCATACACACATAAAACATCAATACGCAAAATGATTCATTAAAACAAAACATCAATACGCAAAATGATTCATTAAAACAGGTAACATGTTTCATTCATTTAAGAACCATTACATACATAACATTCAAAACTACACAAACTAAAACAACCAAACACAAAAACCACAACCATAACCCCATAAACGATTACCAAGACAAATCCTCACAACCACAACCCACTCACATATGCTCGATCATCTTGAGAAAAACAACCTTCTCAAGTATGTGACTCTCTGCCTCATCACTTATTTGCTTGATGGCCTTAGCTTTTGCAAAATCACGGTCCCCAATCAACTTCAGAAAAGCAAAACCCTCTTCGGAAGCCAGTGACAGAGGCACGCTAGCAACCTCCATTATAAAATGTGTCCTCTCATAAACACTGTCAAGCAACTCTTTTTCCAATTTCCTTGAACTTTTCACAAGCTCCCATTCTTTACCAATCTTGCTACGAACTTACAGCACAATCTGTTCTGTAACAGGGTTCGAGTTGGAAGCAAAAACGAGTTCTTGTAGGTGAGTCATTTTTTTAATCTCTTTAAGATATGTGTTATCGTAATTGTGGAATGAAATGGCTCATGGTTTACCGCCTTTAAATACATGAAGATTATAGAAGAAGTCAAGTGGATACCGAAATCATTACACCACACCTGAAAGTCTGACCGTCTCGAAAGAAAACAAAAAGACGGCTTGGATTTAAAGCTGAAATGAATATTATCATCATAATTACCGTGGAAACTTGAGTTATTTGAAAAAGAACAATACCAATTGAGGTACCCCGAAATATTTTAAAACCAATCTTAAATGAGTTAAAAAGGGGGTGTTTGACTTAATGTTTAAAGTTGGTTTGAGAAATATTTGTGTTGAAAAGTTTGTTTCTAAGTTTTGAATTTGAGGTAAATGGTAATGGTGGTGGTGGAGAGGTTGAAGAAGAATGTTTGTATGGATTAGAGTATTTTTAGTTTGAATTCGATATTTAGAAACTTTAGGGACCAACAGTGTGATAAAGATAGACTGTAAATTACGGATATATCCGTCACACTTTACTCACGTATGTTGACTAACGAGAAAACGTAAAGAGCGTTACCAAAAAAAGGATCAAATTCGTAATTAATCAACAAAAAAGTTTGGGACAAAATTTGGGATAAATCCACGAATTTTTAATAGTTTAGAGACCAACGGTGTAATTACGTTACCAAAAAAGGATCAAATTCGCAATTAATCAAAAAACGGATCAAATTCGTAACTAATCAAAAAAGGATCAAATCCACGAATGTTTAATAGTTTAGGGAGCAACCGTGTAATTTACTCTTAACATTAGGTACTAGAGCTTTTATAAAACATAGCCCACATGTAAACGTTAAAACACCATTTAATAATGGGGACGAAAAGACTGTACGTGGTAAAGACTTCCATGCATTTGACCCCTGACGGCTGAAGATTCAATCATTTAATTATAAATCTAATAAAACACGCTACTAAAATCAATAAAATGGTTAAACAATATTACTGTATGCTTTTATAAACATCAATGGAGAACCAGTCTAAACATGTATTCTACTTAATTACTCTTATCATCTTGCTCCTCCTATCAGATTGTAGTGCAAGACTATCAGATACAATATCTGCAAATGAAGAAATTAAAGATGGTCAAACTGTTGTTTCTAACGGGGACATGTTTGAACTAGGATTTTTTACCCCGGGTAAATCCAAGAATCGATACTTAGGGATATGGTACAAGAAGATATCCGAGGTTACAGTTGTATGGGTTGCAAACAGAGATACACCAATTAACTGTTAAATGTTACGTATAAACATTAATAGGTAAATGTCTAGGATCGAACCCGAGACCTCGGGATTGCACACTTTACAAACAAGAATAATGTAAATAAATATATGTATTTATTAAATGTATGAAATATGTATATTTATAACACTTAATGGACTAAACGGTCGTTAGTTGTTAACCGTATGGACTAACTATCGTTAAGGACGAAAGATAAGGACTAGAGTGAAATTTAGGAGTCAAGAAGGATCTAGAATCCCCTAGGGGATCCCTAGGCCGGTCGAACAAGGGTGGGGAAGCCCAACCCGAGTTTGTCTTGTCCTCCAAGTTTCACATAGTATAAATACAAGGCCTTGGGGTTAGACTTAACAATCTTTTGTGCACACACTCTAACCCTAAAACTTGTTTTCTCTCTTTCTTTTGCTTGGCCGATCGTCCCCCCCTCCCAAGGGATCTTTGGGTCGATTTTTTCATAAGAAAACATTAAGTGTTTTGTTTACTTGCAACAACCTTTATTCGTTGGTAGTTTGTGTGTACAAGAACGAGGTAATTACTTACTTTAGTAATTATCAAGAGATCGATAAACAAAACGGTAAGGGGTTTATCATTGATCTAAATTGTCCAAGAATCAAGGTTTATTGAAGTGCATCGGGTACGTTTACTATTTATGTTTTAGTTAATATTTATGTGTTATACTTGATCCAAGCTTCCGCAATACGTGTATTTGATTGTCAAACTCTAACAGTGGCATCACGAGCCATGTATAACATGTAATTGATTACTAAAACGTAATAAAAACCGGATCTTTAATTGTTTTAGATATATGTTTTTTTTGATCTAGGGTTTTTCCTATTTTTTTCTAAAAATTTCGAAACCCTAACCCTAATTTTGGGGGGGGGGGTCGATTTTCCCATGAAACCCTAATTAGGGTTTTGTGGTTTTATTGATTATGTGTAATCACTAGAAACCCTAGGTCATTAACCGGTTAATTGAACGTATCTTGTGACCTAATTGCTAATTGTTAGGTTTTAATCCGTGACTTACATGCATGTTTGTCATGGATCTTGTTTTGTTGTCACATATTTAGATAGATCTTAAATTGGGGAAGACTCCAATAAATATTAAAATCAATTTTATATGCTATGTGGTGTGTTTTTAGCTTTGGCCTACGCAATTGATTCGTCAATGTATGTGGCTCATCTCCATTAAGAGGTGAAGGCCTTAGTTGATTACATGCGTTATTATACCTAGAATTGATTTTATTAGGATCTTTTCTAATACGGTTTGCATGTGGCTAATTGTTTCACTTATATTATTATTGTTTGTTTGATTTTCTTTGCTACTTGTTTTATTGTTTTTTAGTTGGACTTGATGTAAGCAATAAAAGGGTGTTTTCATAAAGAAAATTAAAACGGACTAATAATTGTGAAACCCTAAAGTGATAAAGTAAGAATCTTGCAATGGTCTTATGACAATCGTGGTCCGATTCGCACGGTAATCAGCTCCCAGTCGAGACTAGCATTATTCAAACTTTATTACTATTTTGAGATTGAATCCATAAACTTTTGCTTGAATGATGTTTTGTGCAAATATACTTTTAAAATTAAGTCTTTTAAGATGATATTCATAACCGTGATTTGAAGGCTTAGAAAAGAGCCTTAGAGTCTGCCTTGGTTATCACAATCTTGAATATATCTTAAACGAATTACTTTTAAAATTATATGTTGTAGAAAGTCATCTTAGGGTTTTGGCATAAACCTCAAGTAAAACTTTGTGTATTAATTTCAGGAATCGGACATAAAAAGTTTTTATGAAAACTTATGTTATAAAGATGAGTGCATGCATCTTTGTACATAATTTTGATTTACATATCAAAAATTGATACCCTTAAAATTTAAGTTACGTGCCATCTACCTATAAGAAACACTTGGAATTTTAATTTAGTAAACGTGAGACCTAGGCTAAATTACTATAACAAGGTAAAATTCTTTTAACGCGTGAGACCATAATTGTAATTTTACAGTTTCTAAGGTAGACGACTTAATTAAGTTGTGCGTGAGACCTAGAACTTAAGGCATGAGATGGGATGAAACATGCTTACAAGGCAAATTGATGAATCAATTTGATGTAAATCCCATAATGATCTAGGAATTGGAAATCTTGTTTGCCAATTATTGTTCGACAGATTACTATCTTTTGTACTTTTACCACTAGCAGATCAACTGATGTGGTGAAACTATGTAAAGATAGATCCTAGGTTTTCAAGAAAATTTGTTGGTTATATGAATATAGCCTTGGGTATTTTATTTTCTTGAAGATATTGATTATCGAAAATACTAATATTTGAACTTTATTTGTAGATATGGCTCAACCCGATAACCAAACAGTGATTAATGCTTTCAAGAGTCATCTTGAGAGAGAGAAACTCACTGGAAAGAATTTCAATGACTGGTACCGTTCGCTCAGAATTGTCTTGAGGGCGTCTGGTAAGATGGATTATGTGACCCAGGAATGCCCTGCTGAACCTGCTGCTACGGCAACACCTGAAGCAAAGGCAGAATGGAAGGTGACTAATGCTAAGTACAATGAGGTTGCTTGTCTAATGCTCACTAGCATGAATGCTCAATTACAAAAGAAGTATGAGTATTCGTCTCCTAAGAATATGCTTGATAACCTCAGGCAATCTTATGAGAAGTCACCTGCAGTTGAATTGTATGATGAACTTGACAAGCTACATAACTGCAAGCATGGTGATGGTAAACCAGTAGCCGATTATGTGGATGAGATGAAGGACTCCTTTGATCAACTTCACAGAATTGGTTTTGGTTACCCCGAGAATGTGCAAGTGCACTTGATCAACAGATCCCTTAACAAGGATTTTGCTGGTTTTGTGCAGAACTTCAACATGCATTGCTCGGGGAAGACAGTCTCAGAATTACTCGCATTGCTTGTTGATTATGAGAAAAGTCTACCAGCCAAGGTCAAGAATCCCACCCCGCAAGTGTTGGCAATTCATGGGGGGAGAATCCAGAAGAAATCGCATGTGAACAAAGGCAAAGGTAAAGGTGATAAAGGCAAGCAGGTCATGGCCTATCAACCTCAACCCAAGATGAAACAACATCAGCCTAAGCAGAACAAGGTGAATCCGCCAAACAGGAAGGATCAGGCTTGTCACCATTGTCATGAAAAGGGCCATTGGAAGCGCAATTGCCCTCTCTACATTCATGACTTGCGACTCAAGAAGCAGGGGAATGATGCTGGTAACCCCAGCTCATCAGGTGCGTTCTTTATGATTGAATTATTCACTCTTACTCCTAAATTGAATTCATGGGTATATGATATTGGATGTGGCATTCATATCTGCAATACCATGCAGGGGTTTAGAGTTGAGAGAAAGCTGGCCTATGGACAACAATTCTTGCACGTTGGTAACGGAGCGCATGCAGGAGTTGAAGCTATAGGAGTATTTAATTTAGTGTTGCCTTCGGGCTTAGTACTATCTTTAAATAATTGTCATTATGCACCGTCAATTGTTAGAGGTGTAATTTCATTTTCATGTTTGTTAAACCTTGGTTTTGAGCATACTATTTCAAGCAATGGAATTTCAGTTTCTTTAAATAATGTTTTTTATTTTAATGCTATTGCTGTGAATGGTGTATTTGAAATTGATATGAATGACAATGATAATGCTTTTGTTAAAAATAATTCAATGTATAGCATCAACAATAAGAGAATCAAGAAAGGTCTGGATTCGTCTTATCTTTGGCATTGTCGACTTGCTCACATTGGCAAAGATCGCATGAAAAAGCTGCAACATGATGGGCTTTTAGATAAGATCAATGATGAATCATTTGATAAATGCGAATCTTGCATTGCTGGGAAGATGACTAAGAAACCCTTTAAAAATAGGATTGAAAGGGCTAATGATCTACTTGGTCTTATTCACACAGATGTGTGTGGACCACTTAGACATGTGTCAAGGAGGGGTGCTAGCTACTTCTTAACATTTACGGATGATTACAGCCGTTATGGTTATGTTTATTTACTTAAACATAAACATGAGGTATTTGAAACATTCAAAGTGTTTAAAGCAGAAGTAGAGTTGCAACTTGGAAAGAAGATTAAAGCTCTTCGATCCGATAGAGGTGGTGAATACCTGAGTCAGGAGTTCATAGATTATCTAGCAAAGGAGGGAATTGTCCAGCACCTTACTTCTCCATATACTCCACAACAAAATGGTGTATCTGAGAGAAGGAATCGTACATTGCAAGACATGATACGATCTATGTTTAATCTAACAACTCTTCCTTTCTCGTTTTGGGATTATGCCTTAGAATCTGCGGTTCGCATTCTAAATATGGTTCCAACAAAGAAGGTTGATAAGACACCATATGAGGTATGGACTGGAAAAGCTCCTAACCTGTCTTATCTTAAGGTCTGGGGTTGTGAGGCGTATGTTAAACGTGACTCAGCAGACAAACTCCAACAAAGATCTGTGAAGTGCATCTTCGTAGGATACCCTAAGGAAACTATGGGATACTACTTTTATTACCCACCTGAAAACAAAGTATTTGTTGCAAGGTATGGAGACTTTCTTGAAAGAGAGCTCATATCTCAAGAATTCAGTGGGAGAGTATATGACCTGGAAGACGGTCAAGAAGATGTAGAACCTTCTGAAAACACTAACCAACTTCCGGTAGAACCTGAAAGTTTAGGTCCTCCACCTGAAGTTGAAGTGATTCCCATTCGTAGGTCAACAAGACCAGTAAAAGCTCCTACTCGTCTATGTCTTAATGTGGAGAGTGATGAGCATATACTGGGTGATCTTGATGAGCCTACAAGTTATAAAGCTGCCATGAATGGTCCTGAAAAGGCCAAATGGAAAGAAGCTATGGATGGGGAAATGCAATCCATGGAAGACAATGATGTCTGGGAAGAAGTAGACCTACCTCCGGGTGCCAAACTAGTTGGGAGTAAATGGCTCTACAAGAAAAAGACTGACATGGATGGCGTTGTACACACCTATAAGGCCCGTTGTGTAGCTAAAGGCTATACACAAACTTTTGGTGTTGACTATGAGGAGACCTTTTCTCCTGTAGCTGACATAAGGGCAATTAGGATTCTTATAGCCATAGCCGCTTACTATGACTATGAGATTTGGCAAATGGATGTTAAAACCGCCTTCTTAAATGGTCGCCTAGATGAGGACATCTATATGGCGCAACCTGAGGGGTATGTAAATCCAGAATTTCCAAATCGTGTATGCAAGCTTAAAAGATCCATTTATGGATTAAAGCAAGCATCACGACAATGGAATAAGAGATTTGATGGTGAGATTAAAAAGTATGGATTCACTAAAAATCTTGATGAGCCATGTGTATATCACAAAGTTAGTGGGAGTAATGTAATTTTCCTTATATTATATGTCGATGACATATTGATCATGGGGAACGACATTCCAAGTTTACAAAAGGTTAAGGAATATCTTGGAAGTTGTTTTTCTATGAAAGATTTAGGGGAAGCTGCATTTATTCTGGGAATCAAGATATATAGAGATAGATCTCAGCGATTAATTGGATTAAGCCAAAGTGCTTACATTGATAAAATATTGAAAAGATTCAATATGCAAAATTCCAAGAAAGGATATTTGCCGATGCAAGAGCAACATGGCTTGAGCAACAAGGTTTGTGCTTCAACACCTGCAAAGGTGCAACGCATGAAAAGAGTCCCTTATGCTTCGGCTGTGGGATCTATAATGTATGCGGTAAAAAGTACAAGACCTGATGTGGCGTTTGCTCAGAATTTAACCAGTCGATATCAGCAAAATCCAGGTGTAGCTCACTGGACTGCTGTTAAGAATATTCTTAAGTACCTTAGGGCAACTAAGGATATGTTTTTGGTTTATGGGGGAAATCCATCGGCAGAACTTGATGTTACAGGTTACTGCGATGCTTCTTGGAAAGGTGATAAGGATGATACGAAGTCTCAGACGGGTTATGTCTTTGTCATTAATGGAGGAGCAGTGGATTGGAGGAGCAGAAAGCAGAGTGTACTAGCGATGTCTGCTACAGAAAGTGAGTATATAGCTGCTTCAGAAGCTGCAATGGAAGCTGTTTGGATTAGGAAGTTTGTTTCAGGGCTTGGAGTCATGCCTTCGATTCAAAGATCTATTAAAATGTATTGTGACAATTCTGCTGCAATCACATTTGCCAATGAGCCTGGAATCATGAAAGGCACCAGACATTTCCCGATTAAGCATCACTATGTTCGAGAACAAGTCGAAATAGGTGAAATCGAAATGCTCAAAGTTCACACAGATGATAACTTGGCGGATCAATTAACAAAGCCTCTACCTGGCACTAAGCTTCACAAGCATGCTGCAGGTGTAGGACTTAGATTAGCTGAAAGTTTCATGCCCATTTGTGATTAGTGTTTGGATAAAGGATGTAATGTACAATTATTATTTTAATGGAATAAAATAAGTTTTATGTTTATTTATCATTGTCTTAATAATATATCCTATATTTGCATGTTTAAGATCCTTGAATAATTTATTATTCTAAATGTCCATTGTCGATTAATGATATGGGAATATCATTAAACTAAGACAAATTTGAGTATTGGTTTTAGAATATACTTGAAAGTATATTGATGCGTAGTCATACCAATTTCACATAATATTCGATGAATTGAATATTGGACTTATCCCAACAATATGATTTAATATGTAATGTGAGAATCATATTTAAAGTTATCCTCAGACTTGAGATACCAGATAAGTGTCATGGATGTAGTGCATTTTTGTGAAGCAATCTACCGCTCACCGTAACAGGGAGTCATAAGGATTGTTTTCAGAAGTGTTGCAAAGTTCATGGGTTATTCTTGTAGTCAAGAAAGAATTTATTCCTTCTGATTTGTTCAGAAGTTTAATACTGCTGGGCCCCTCGTAGGGTTGACAAAATGTTTGCATGGCCATGCCCAAAGTCTATCTGGAATACGTTCAGATGTTTTGGTAATTTTGTTCAATCATAAAGAAACGAGAAACAGAATTTTAATAAAGGAACTCACATCTTTATTAATGTGGTATTAGTAATGAAAGGATAATTATAATGATGAATCATTAAAGGTTTTTCCAGGAAACCTAGCTCGGATTGGACTAGGGGCATTGGAGTGTTGCAAGACGCTAACCAATGTCATTTTACTATTAATGAATATACGAGTGGGAGCTGTTAAATGTTACGTATAAACATTAATAGGTAAATGTCTAGGATCGAACCCGAGACCTCGGGATTGCACACTTTACAAACAAGAATAATGTAAATAAATATATGTATTTATTAAATGTATGAAATATGTATATTTATAACACTTAATGGACTAAACGGTCGTTAGTTGTTAACCGTATGGACTAACTATCGTTAAGGACGAAAGATAAGGACTAGAGTGAAATTTAGGAGTCAAGAAGGATCTAGAATCCCCTAGGGGATCCCTAGGCCGGTCGAACAAGGGTGGGGAAGCCCAACCCGAGTTTGTCTTGTCCTCCAAGTTTCACATAGTATAAATACAAGGCCTTGGGGTTAGACTTAACAATCTTTTGTGCACACACTCTAACCCTAAAACTTGTTTTCTCTCTTTCTTTTGCTTGGCCGATCGTCCCCCCCTCCCAAGGGATCTTTGGGTCGATTTTTTCATAAGAAAACATTAAGTGTTTTGTTTACTTGCAACAACCTTTATTCGTTGGTAGTTTGTGTGTACAAGAACGAGGTAATTACTTACTTTAGTAATTATCAAGAGATCGATAAACAAAACGGTAAGGGGTTTATCATTGATCTAAATTGTCCAAGAATCAAGGTTTATTGAAGTGCATCGGGTACGTTTACTATTTATGTTTTAGTTAATATTTATGTGTTATACTTGATCCAAGCTTCCGCAATACGTGTATTTGATTGTCAAACTCTAACATTAACGATACGCCGGGTGTGCTTAAAGTTAGCAGAGAGGGAAACCTGCTGCTTTTCAATGGCGGGAACAACATGGTATGGTCATCCATATCGTTGAGGAGGAGTAATAATACGGAGGAGGTCATGGCGCAACTTCTGGATAATGGTAATCTTATTTTGACGGATAAAAGTCGTATAATTTGGCAAAGTTTTGATTATCCTAGTGACACGATATTACCAGGAATGAAATATGGGAAGGATTTTGTAACCGGTATAGAGTGGTTCATCACATCTTGGAAGAGTCCTGACGATCCTTCTATAGGCGTGTATATTAGGAAAGTAGACACAAATGGATTTCCACAAAATTTGGCATGGCGAGGTCAGACATTAGTATCGAGAACTGGACCATGGAATGGTCTCGGGTTTAGTGGAGACTTTATTGTTGATACAACAAATCCAATTTTATCAGCTGAGTTTAAACATAATCAGGAGGAAGTATATCAAATATATGAACTTAAGAGTTCGGTTTTTTTAAGGATAGTTCTGACATGGGACGGAAAGACGCTGGTTATGCACTGGATTGAGCGAATTCAAGAGTGGGCTGTGTATGCGGATCTTGCACTAGATAGTTGTGGTCGGTTTGGACTCTGTGGTCCATATGGAAAGTGTAGGATTAACAAGCATCCACCCTGTACTTGTATCAAAGGTTTTGAACCAAAAATCCCAGAACAATGGGATGCATCTGATTGGTCGAGTGGGTGTAAACGTAAAAAGCCTTTGAAATGTGAGAATAGGGCTGGGTTTCAGAAAATTTCCAAAGTGAAAGTACCAGATACACGAAGGTCATGGTATAATTACAGTATGACTCTTGGAGAATGTGAAATGAAATGCAGAAAAAATTGTTCATGTACAGCTTATACAAGTTTAGATATCAGAAATGGTGGAAGTGGTTGTTTGCTATGGTTCGATGAGCTCATGGATATCAGAGATTATGATGCAAATCAACATATCTACATACCAATGGCTGCTTTTGAGTTAGAAGGTACACATGTTTTTTGATGAGCATTTAGAATCGTACACCGTTATATAAAATGTCAATGCTTGTATTGTACTATCACTGTGTTTTAAGTTTGTCAAATGAAACTTACCAACTATAGTCATTTCTTGATGAAAGGTCACACGTTCTTCCCGTTTGACTCCAACAGAAGGAAACAATTATTCATCATAATCATGTCAATGTCTTCGGTGTCTTCGGTTGTGCTGCTTTTATCTGGACTAGCATATGCCTGTAGAAAAAAGCCTTACATGAAAGGCCTAGGTAACACAAATGGGTCATTTCTGCCTTTAACAAATCATACACTCTTTTTCTTTAGAAAGGAAATTTATTCACACAATTCTAACAAATCAGATTGTGTATGTTAGAGGATACATTAATCAAACATATCATATTGTAGGAAACTGGGGTGGTGAAAGGCATAGAAGTCTGAAGATGGAACATTTTGATGATTTACAGTCCTTTAGCTTACGTAAAGTAGCAAGGGCTACTGACAACTTCAGTGTCTCGAATAAAATTGGAGAAGGTGGCTTTGGTCCCGTTTACAAGGTAACTAGTTAATGTTTATCACATAGAATGCAATGCTTATAGTATCATGAATCGAAAATGTAAAAGTTAAAGAATATAGTATAAGTTATCATGAACTCTAAAGTATAATCGTTTAGGGTGTTCTGGAGGATGGGCAAGAAGTAGCTGTGAAGAAGCTCTCAGAATCATCTCAACAAGGACTGGACGAGTTCAGAAATGAAGTCATTTGTATTGCTAAACTTCAGCATCGGAACCTTGTGAAGCTTCTTGGATACTGCATTCATATAAATGAACTAATTTTGATTTATGAGTATATGACGTGCAAAAGCTTGGACTTGTATCTCTTTGGTTTGACTCCTATATGATTTCACTTGGTCTCTTTCTTTCATACTTCATAAAATAATTAGTTACCTTACTACAGATGAAACCAGAAGTTTGATGCTTGATTGGCCTAAGCGTTTTCACATTATTCATGGGATGGCTCGAGGTATTCTATATCTACATCAAGACTCCCGATTTCAAATTATTCACAGAGACCTCAAGGCAGGTAATATATTGCTGGATAGTGACATGAATCCAAAAATATCAGACTTCGGCCTTGCTAGAAAGTTTGTAGGACATGATGCAGATGCTAAGACAAAGAAAGTGGTTGGAACATAGTAAGAATCCATAATATGAGATCCATATAATTAACTTTAACACATATATTCCAAGACTAATAGGTTCGTTTTATTTCTTTTGGTTTCACTTTAATTTGCTGCAGTGGTTACATTTCTCCGGAGTATGCAGTACATGGGCGTTTCTCTATAAAGTCGGATGTATTTAGTTTTGGTGTTATTGTGTTGGAGATAGTCAGTGGCAAGAAAAACAGAGAGTTCTCTCATGAAGACCACAGAGACAACCTTCTTGGACATGTAAGTCACAAGACTAATTCCAAATTTCTTTACCAGAAGCTACTTATTTATCATGGAAATAAATTCTTTAAGTATCGACTGAAATATGTCTTTTAATTAAATCAAGGCCTGGAGACTCTACAAAGAAAACAAGAGTATTGAGCTTATGAGTGAATCGTTGCGTGAGTCTTGCATTGTATCTGAAGTACTAAGATCAATACATGTTGCCCTGTTATGTGTTCAAAATCATGCTGAAGATCGACCGACTATGTTGTCAGTGGTTCTGATGTTGGTTAGTGAGAGTGCATTGCCTGAACCTAAACAGCCTGCTTTTTTCACTGAAGAGTGTTGTCATGAACTTGAGCATGATCTATCAGTTAATGAATGCTCAATAACACAATTGTATGGTCGATAACAAGCATATGTGAATTCTAGAAAGATGTTGAGATACCTATAATGTGCTCTTCATTTTATCTTTTGATGTCATTCATTTCTTACTAGTAGTTCCTTTGCAGACTGTTATACTTTCTCCCCTAAATCATTTGTTCTTCTTTTCAGAAACAAACTGGCTTTATTTTGCTAGTAATCTGAAACACCATTGTTAACTAAGAAGACTAATATAGAATCAAATTCTCGTGGGTATTTATATTCACACAGATTATCAATTTAGGATTAGAGAGAGTTATTTGGAGTCAATAGACTAGGAAGAAACCTGCCTCTCAAAGTGCAGGAGGTCTGTTTTTGTTACTTACTGTCATTCTTTTTATATTAAACCGAGTATTAGCCAATTTGATTCATATCACATATCTATTAGCTAATAAGGCGAATGTAAACAACCATCAAGTTCCTCTCAAATGTGGTCTTACAAACGCGTTTTTTTCCATTTAAAATTCCTACATATCATCATGCCACTACCCGGTTAGTTCATGTGACCGAAATTGTTTGGCATGAAGTTTCAGAGGGTGTCGTTTCTGTGTCAAGGTCGTGGTCATCGGGGTCGGTTTTTATCCGATTCCATGCTTTCTCCCGGGTGATGCCCTTATGTGGTAATGACTTGGGGTCGATACATCTAAACGTTGTAGCTTTTTTGGCCAGTTTGAGCATTTATGAGCATTTGTCTGCTTAAGTTCGTTGTAGGTGTTAGGGGTCGGTTTTGTCATAATATAGTTCTATAACGTTATTGTGGATGGGACGTTGTATTGTTATAGTAATTATAAACATGAAGAAAATTTTCTTGTATTAGTTGAAAAGAGAAGTAAATGGTCAGACTGTGACGAGTTACTTGTGATCTGTTCAAAACATGTGAAGAGTATAATAGTAAAACGATTGCTTCACAACTATAATTGTATACAGATGGTGTTATGATATGATTCTGAACGGCATATCAAAAAAGATTGAATCAAAACTTATGAAATCACATCTAATCCTATGTGATCAAAGAGAATTCATTACAGAGAAGGTAGGAAAGTTCTAAGTGACAAGTCAAATGCAGAATTTTACAAAAGCTTTTTATCGATGAACTACATAACACAATAAGCAATTCAGTTGCTGAATATCAATATATGAAAGTGGAAAAGATGTGATATTGAACTTATAATAAGTTTTAATAAAACCACTACACTACTTTCTTAAAGCTATTTTGTCTACTTTTTCTGTCCTAAAGGGCTGTTTGGTGCGAATGAATTGCAGAGAAAAATAGACTCAAATAAGGAAGATGATTCTCCAGTTTGTTTATGTTATGCAGTGGAATGAAAATTTATTTAATCACTTGAATAATCCTTTTCAACCATCAAAAAAGCAAATCCTCAACATTACATCTGAGTCTGACATAAACAATGAGTTATACAGTTATAAAACATCAGGTTCATTCATGAAAATAACAAATCCTTAACATTATATTTAAAATAGTGTAAACAGAATCTCATATCCATAAAAGCTACAATGAGATATATTCATCTGCGTCTCATTGATTAAGTGTACTTTTTTTGTATCTGATGAAGAATCTTTATGATATAACTTTGTCACACTAACTCTGCCATGCCTGTGATAAAATTGAAAGATGCAGATTATTAATCAAAAATAACGAGGTACCTAAGCAAATTATCCATGACATGATCATATTACTAAATAGGGGATTACTAAAATGATCATATCATTAAAGTGACGAATTTCTAAGACAATGAGGTTATTAAAATGAGTAATGACTAGATTACAAAATAGGATTCAAAGAGGATCATATTATAGAGAGGACGAGCTATCAACCGCAGAATGTGTGCACTTCAGGATAGCATGAAATCAGCAGCTTTCACTAGGTTTCCAATTTAAATGTACTAAAATGAGGAGATTACTTAAACGACTATGAACTATTGTAGGTTTCAACCCAGATAGATTAACCATTTTAGTACCAATACACATGTAACCAAAAACATACATAACCTGTTCAATCTCGAGGTACTGACAAACATACAAATGAGCATTCATTAAAATTTACTAAACGTATGGGGGTCCGTGAATTTCTTAAAGTAAAACTCATATATGAAATCAGACAAGAACAAGATTTGTACAAAAGATAAGCATAAAATTACTGAAACACAATGAGATGGGTATCTGTTACCTTGTAGGGTCTGTCTCGACTAAAATTGGGACAATCAAAAGTACATGAAAATATATCACCAGGAATGGCCTAGTGTAGATTCAGACGAGAAGACAAGGTCGAGACATAATGTGCTCTACATTGACTTTACCTTGTGTACTCCGTGTTTTACATCCACTTGCTTATTCCCGCCAAGAATAGCCTTAAGACTAATTTCAATGAATATGGTTTAAAGAGAACCTAAAATTAATTCCAGTTTCATTCTCAGTAGCAAACAAAGACAAGAATGCTACCAAATTTTCTTTCCCACATTTCCATTCTCTTCTGCCAAACACCCCCACAAACAATTTAAGCACAAACCAGCCATCAAAAACCACTAATCGTCAAACGAACAATTTAACAACCCAAATTTCCTACAACTCTTTGCTATCAGCTACAGCATAGACAAAATATTTTACTAAATCCAACCCTTTATTCGACTACATTCACTCTTCATGCAAACAAGGCCACTAACAGACTGGCTAGTTCCTTTCTATTCAATCGAGAAGGAGCTGCTTTGGGCTTTCTTGGAGCACTTGGAGACTTAACTTCTTCAAACTCGAAGGAAGATTGATCAACTGAACACCGAAAAGCAAGGATCTCTTTCGGTGTACTATACTCGAAGTGAATCTTCTTTGCAATTATAGTCTGCAATGCAAAACCGATTTACACATTAGAAACAATACATAAACAACAATTAAAAATAAAATAAAATAAAAATAAATAAAAAAACCAAATTACAAAATCGACTAATACGAATACTTACAGCTTCTCTAATCGTCTTTGACACAAGAAAGAGTCTCTTGAGATCATCATGTTGCACACCACACAAAACTCTAACCTGCAAAAACACATACAAACAACCTCACAATGTGAACAAAATCACAAATTATAAACAATTACATCTAATGAAACAGGGGATTTGAAACTTACAAGTACATCTTGCGGTAAAGCTTCGAGAAGCGACCTTTTCGCGTCAAAACAGTTTCCCATCGTCATTGTATATTAATCCTATTAATTCCATAAACCAAAAATCATAAATCACAAATCAACCCAACCACTAAAATAAAACAAATAAACCTTTAAAAAAAAAATGTCACAAACCTTTTTATATTGAATGATGTAACGTTTTTTTATTCGTATGGAAACAAGACCAAAACCTGCAAATATATAAGAACAGCAAACACGCAACAAAAAGAACCCCAAAAAAAACAGCAAAGTAATAAAAGTTGTTGTTCCTGAGTTTACCAAGATCAGGTAGCTTACAGTGAGCACTTGTGAGATATGAAAGAACTAATAACTTACAGCACAATAGCAGGATGCTTTTGAAGTAGAAATCCTTTATTTATTTAGAGACCAAAAGAGGCTTACGATCTTCGAAACCCGATTTTTGTCTGCAGATTTATAAAAGAATAGACAGAGGTAGCGTATGATGTTTTTCTCAATAATGTCGACTATTTATAGTTTTCTATTCTGCTATCAAGTTTCCAACTTTGGCCCTTCTTCTATCACTATGTAACAGCTTAAGCGGAAAATACCTTTTTTTTACCAACAAATCTCCTTTATTTCCATCATTAAGTATAAATTAAATTAATAGTATTTTTTAAAAGTTAAAGAAGAAAAAGGCTAAACATTGGTCAAAATTTTAAAAAGAAAAAAGGAAAAAAAAATCGTTTTGAGTACAAAATATATGTGTCAAAATCTATACTACATATAATGCATGAAGCACCCTTTCTCCAAAATTTTCAGATTTACAAGAAATAATGCATGGTTTACAACACTTTAATGCACTCAGTTTTTAAAATTACAACAAAGTAAGCATATTGTACAACAAAAAACAGCGTGATGTCATTTTAAGACCAAAATTCTACCAAACAACATTAATGCTATTAAAAACACCCCTTCACAAAAAATTATAACCATTTAAGCACAATGTGCAATAGCTTTTATGTAAATACAAGTCATAAAACATAAAACACAAATATGTAAAGCACAATGATTTTAAGGTCAACAATCTATTCAACACATATAATTAATAGAATAATTAATTCACCCCTTCACCAAAATATACAATCATTTAACCATAATGTACAACACTTTAATGCACCCAATTTTCAGTATTACAACAAAGTAAGCATATTGTACAACAAAAAATAGCGTGGTGTCATTTTAAGACCAAAATTCTACCAAACAACATTAATGCTATTAAAAACACCCCTTCACTAAAAATTACAACCATTTAAGCACAATTTTTTTTGGTGCAAAGGTGAAATATATTAATCTTCAAACATATAGTACATCATAAGTATATAGCAAGATTTGGACAAATCCCAAATCTAATACTAGAAACAGAAACAATACAACTCTAACATTCCCTTATATCAGACAACACTATCAAATATATCTGACACTACTAAATTCTGTCAACCATTCTTCTGAAACAGAGCATTAGTTACCACTGCACTGATCATGAAATTCTACATCAATTTTTATTGCACCATAACCATCTAGTATACATTTCCATCTTACCATCTTGCCTTGATCACTCAACCAACATCCACAGTAACCAAATCAAGATGGTTAATGGCTTCACTAGGCACCCAAAACCCCTCCACTGAAGGGCTCTACCAGATTATACTACATTTCCATCTCAAAAATGGCTTCATATAACTGGGAACACACTCCTCCAGTGAGGACCAACCATTCCTCCTGTGGGAGTGTAAAGTATGGACCATGAAGTGTCCTCTTTCACCACTCTCAATTCCATACTACTTACACCCCCCTCCAAGACCATTTACCCTTCATAATGAGGACCCTACTTTATGGTACATCCTTACTGATTAGACCTCCTATTTAGCCTATACATGTACATCCAATTTCCTCCCAAGGCCAAATTAGACATAACATGTATAGTTACCATAGGTACAGTCATACCAGATAGGACTCCGAGGTACTAGGTATCACACCATTATAATGGCCTATATAACATAACAGATAGCAATAAAGAACATTTTTGAATCTGTTATTCAAGAATCCAAACACCCCATTAAGTGTATCTGATGTATTTCTAAGAAAGCACAAGTATTGCTGACCTTCATTAAGTAAAGTGTATGGATTCTGTACCTTACAAAATAGTGTTATAAGTCTTGATATTCTCATCATTCATCCTTCATTCCATTCTGTATACTTCACAACCATACCACTATTCTAAGTTTGAAACTGCAGATCCCATCCTTGTTCTACATGTATCACTGCATTTGATCTTTTAGCTTTTATAGACATCAGTCTCATCCTTATATCATCAATAATGATCTTAAACAAAGTGTCCACACTTCTTTTGTTGTCACTGAATAATCTTCCATTTCTTTCCATCCATATATGATAAACAGTTGCAGCAAGACATAATTTCCCAATGATCTTCCACACACTATTATTATTCTTCCAACTGCTCATTTCCTTGATTGTATCATTCCAATTAGTAGCCTTTATGGTCATATTAGCTTTTCTTTGAACTTTTACCCACAATTCACTAGCATACTCACAATTGAAGAATAGATGGTCATGTGAATCTTTTTCTTTGCTACATAAACTGCATTCATAACTCTTATTTGGATACCATTTGGATAGCTTATCCTGAGTGCTAAGTTTATTCCGAATGGCAATCCATAGTACAAAGACATGTTTTGGTACACAATTCGAATACCATAAGAGTTTGTCCCACCCAAGTTTATTAACTTCTCCTCTTAGCTCTTCCCATGCCTTTTTAGTAGAAAATTTTCCTGCTTTCCCATTACTATCCTACCAAAAAGGTGTATCAGGCATGTTTGTTATTGTTGGCACATGTATGTTTTGAAGAAACCCATATTTTATCAACCACTGGTTTGGCCATCTCCATCCATTCTCACCAACTAATTCAGCAACAGTTGTCTGGTCATTGTATCCAGCTAAAAAAAATATATTTCTTACTTATCATGGTGGACAGTGATACCTCATTGTCCCACTTGTCATGCCACATGCTTACAGTTGTACCATCTCCAATCTTGTATCTCATGTATCTTCCCACCATATCTCTTAATTCAAGTATACTTTTCCACCCCCAACTTTCATTCATCTGAATTGTGACATCCCAAACACTCCTACCTTTAAGCTTGACCACATTTACCCATTTAACCCATAACGACTCTTTCCTAGCAGCTACATTCCATAAGTGTTTGGCCAATAATGTTTTGTTCTACAATTCCAAAGATTTGAATCCCAGTCCACCTTGATCCTTGGGTTTACAAACATCTTTCCAAGCTACTTTTGCTCTTCCTTTACATCCCTCACCAGAACTCCACAAGAACTTTTTGAACAATTTCTCAATATCCTTGATGATAGTTTTGGCAATAAGAACACTGATCCCCAATAGACTTGCATAGATGCTAGAACAAAAGCTATTAATTGAGCTCTTCCAGCATAGGATAAGCACTTGTTTTTCCAATCATTGAGTTTTTGATGCACTTTATCAATTAGTGGTTTGCAGTCATTAACTCCAATCTTTTTAGACACCAATGGAACACCAAGGTACTTAACTGGTAGTTTGCCAATCTTAAAAGGTAATATGCTTTGCATTTCATTCCTTGTTTCCTCATCCAAGCTTCCACAGAACATTGTGCACTTACCAAGGTTAGGGTACAAACCTGAGATTGCACTAAATCTTTCCAAAGCTTTCTTCATGGTTTGAACAGAACATGCATCTCCATGACAAAGCATCAAAAGATCATCAGCAAAACTCAAATGTGTTATTTTCAGCTTCCTGCATCCAAAATGGTACTTAAACATTCTGTTTTTGCTAACTTCATTTTTGATGATTATATTCAGAACTTCCATCACCATAGTATAGATATAAGGGGAGATAGGGTCTCCTTGCCTTAATCATCTTCCGCCTTTAAAGTATCCATACCTCTCTCCATTTACACATAATGTGAATTTAGAAGTTGTAATGCATACCATAATCCATTTGATCATTTTCTCAGGAAATTTGAACTTTCTTAAAGTATCTTCAATAAAGCTCCAACTTACAGTATCATACGCCTTCTGAATATCTATTTTGAATGCACATCTTTTAGGACCATTTGAACAATTATATCCTTTTAGTAATTCCTGAGTAAGAAGAATATTATCTGTGATTGCCCTGCCTGGGATAAAAGCACTTTGATTCTCATCTACCACATAACTCAAGGCCTTTTTTATTCTATTAGTAAGAATTTTTGAAATACACTTGTAAACTACATTGTAGCATGCAATGGGTCTGAAATCAGAGACTTTTTGTGGGGTTTCCATCTTAGGTATCAATGTGATCAGGGTAGCATTGAGTTCACCCAAAAGCTTATCTGTTTGGAAGAATTCTTTGATTGCTCCACAGAAGTCTTCTTTAATGATATCCCATGATTTTTTGTAAAATTTTGATGTGTACCCATCTGGTCCAGGGGCCTTGTTGTCCTCAATGTCAAATAAAGCAGCTTTAATTTCACAATTAGTTATATCCCTGATCATATAAACACCATCTTCTTCCAGCACTTGTTTATGAAATAAATTGTCATCTTCCTCATTCATGCTTTGCACAACTGAGTTATTACCCAAAAAATTCTCAAAGTGTGTAACAAATTGTTTAGCAACCTCATCATTTTCATATCTAGTACCAGCTTCATCACAAATGGCTAAAATTCTATTCCTGTTTTGTCTTCCTTTGAGCACCTTGTGGAAGTATGCAGAATTCCTATCACCTTCTTTTAACCAAGTAACTTTTGCTCTTTGTGCTAGAAGTTGTTCCTCATCCTCAAAGGCTTCTTTGTATTCATTCATGGCTTTTACCTCTTCTTCTCTAAGCTTCTTGTTAGTTGGAGCACCATCTATTTGGGTTTGCAGGCATCCAATTTTCCTTTTTAACTCCATTACTCTATCAGTGAGGTTTCCATTCCTCCAATTGAGTTTATTCAAATGGGATTTCAATGCTTTAAGCTTTCTGACCAAGTTAAACATTTTATGTCCTTGCACCTCCATTTTCCAATGATCATCAATGATACTTTTAAATTCCTTTTTTTCAGTAGTGTAGTTAGCAAACCTAAAAGCCTTGTTCTTCTTATGTAGTATCAGAGGACATACTAAAATGGCTGGACTATGATCAGAAATACCATAAGGTAAGAAAATAGCATTAGCATGGTTAAATTCATCCATAAAAGTATCATTTCCCATAACTCTGTCAATCTTTTTGAGAATTGTAGCATTTGGGTTTAAAAGACTTTTTGTCCATGTAAAATGTAGCCCAGTACTCCCCAAATCTTCCATTTCAATATCTGTAATGCAATTTTGAAATTCAACCATATCTTGAGTGGAATGAGACATACCTTCAGAGTGGTCTTCTAGATTCAAACTCATATTCACATCTCCCATAATCACCCAAGCTTTCCCATCCATAATATGTTTGTACAAGTTAAGATCCTTCCACAATTCTCTTCTATCTCTACCTTTATTCTCGGCATAAATGAAAGTGCAGAAAAACCTCCGTTTTGTGCTTAAAACTTCAATTAAGTACAGCATAGATTGTGAAGCAGCATGGACAAGAGAACATATAACATTGTTAGCATCCCAACCCACTGCAATTCTACAACCTCTACTACTAATTTTTTCATTGTGTTTCCATTGCCAGCTTCCAAACACCTTTGCACAAACCTTGTCAATTCTCTCCTTATTCATGTGAGTCTCCAAAATTGCACAAACACTAAGTTTCTCATTCCAAATTAAATTCTTTACTTCATCTTGCTTACTAACTTTACCTAGACCTCTGATATTCCAGGCTGCCATTCTTAGATCTATCATTGATTAAATCAACAAATTTTTGCTAACTCCATGAACCTCATTCATAGTCATAAAGTCAGCATTGGCAGAACAGTCTTCAAACACTTCATTCCTATCCACTTCATTCTTATTTGCTTCAGTAGAAATCACAGCTTCTTCTCCTTTCTTACTTTCTGGCCCATAAAGTTCTTTCCATTTGTCCATAAAATATTTCTCCATACTAGGATTCCACTTTTTTAATTCTTGAATTGAAGGCTGTAATTTCTTGTTTAGCAATTCATCCACTATCTGCATATTTTTTAGTTCTTCCAATTCCTGCACATCCTCACCATTCAAAGTTTCTAGCACTGTGTACTTATTTGCACTCTTCTTCATTGCATCTAAAATTTCTTTTTCCACATTCCACTTCTTTGGACTTTCTGATTCCCTTGTTCCTGAATTGTTATTTGTAACATCAGTTGTTTCATTAGCTTTTGGTTTTTCTTTTTGAGTATTGACTTCTTTCTTCTTGAATTCCATTATTCCATTACCAAATTTCCTTCCAACATTATTCTGTGCATTTGGACCTCTCCCATATCCCCCCTTAAACCAATTTCCACCATTGTTATTTCCTCTCTGTTCCTCATTCTTCTTTCTTGCTTCATTTACATTCTTAGTACTTCCGTTATTAACTTTCTCTTTACCATTATCCTGTGTTTGATTATTACTTCCCTTTTTAGTCTCCTCCTTCTTATCTTCATTACTACCAGGTTTCTTCTTACACAAACTTTCAATATGCCCAAACACTTTGCAAAAATTACAAGACATTGGCTTCCAAGCATATTCCACATTCACATATTTTATTCCTTTCTGCTTGTTCTCATTATCTCTGTACACCACCTCAATCTTATCAATCAGTTCTTTCCCTGCATTAACTTCCACTAATATTCTTGCATATCCATAGCTTCCTTTCCCATTGTGACATACATTGGCTGTCATGGCATCCATCATCATAGGTTTCCCCACTCTACTTGCTAAAGCACTTAACCCCTTCACAGACCATGCCTCAACAAGTAGATTTTGCAACTTAATCCATATTGGTAAAACAACCGGGTCAATTTTGTCCAAACATACCTCTGGATCCCATACTTGTACTATGAATGGGATGCTATTAACTAGCCATGGTCCATTTTCTAGTACTTGATGCATTCCTTTAGTATTATGAAATTGTAACAGTGTAAACCCATTGTTGTAAGGAGTAATTTCTTTAAGGCCAAAATTGTGCCACATTCTTCTCAAATTATATCTCAATTCACTTATATGCATTTTGTGACAAACAAAGTATCCACACAGTGTGTTCTCCCATCTTTTACTCCCCAAATTCACAATTTCTACATTAAAAACAACTACTTCCCTACTTTCATCAATTAATTCAGTTGGTACATAGAATAGAGCTTTTTCAATTATAGTTTCCTCATTCTTTACAGTTGAAGCATAAGTTTTAGTTTGTTCAACCTTATCAGAATTGTTCTTACCATGGGTTGCATTGAAATTAGGAGCACTCACATTTCTTACATTGTTAGCACTCATATCCCCTGCTTCTATACTCACACTCCCAACAACCTTGTCCTCACTTCCAGTATCATCTTTCCCACTAGCAACCATATTTACATCATGTTCAGCCCTATTCACACTATCACCCTTAATGATATCACTATTATCATTGGTATCATTCAGTACATCAGTATTCATATTCTCACTACCTGCTTTTTTTCCCCCTATCTCAGTTACATCCTTGTCTTTCCCATTCATCACATTCTCCTTCCCAATACCAATCACATTTCCCCCTCTTCTATTTGATTCACAAGTTCCCCCTTTAGAAGTAGCCTTTCTACCAATATTGCTATTCTCTGTATCAATCAAATTATTCCTATTTTTTGTTGTATTAACAACGTGATCCCCAAATCTGGCAGGCATCTTCAATTGTCTATTTGAAGATCTACGATTTGGATCCATTATGTTACAATACTCCAATTATACAGTAATGATGAGGCGAAAAATGAACCACTTTTAGGGGGTCATTTAAGCCGGAATTAAATTTATTTGATCAAATATTGCCCTAAATCGTTCCTTTTGTGATTTTAGGTACTTTGGGAGAGAAATCTGGAAAAGGAAGCAATTCGGACGTTTTTGGAGCATAAAAGTGAAGAAAACGCCAAAGTCTTAATTTTCCTTGCTGGGAAAAGTAGGTGACGGCGTCAAGAAGGAATTTCTGACGGCGTCAAGAGTAATTTCCATGACGACCCAGTACAGAATTGACGGCGTCACAAGATAGGGCGTCAAGAGTAAAATGCATGACGGCCTGGAAAATGCTAACACATGACGGCGTCAAAAGTAGATCAAGGCAGTCCGAGAAGTATTTTGGCGGCGAGATGACGGCGTCACAAATTTTGTCTTGACGCCGTCAGACCCTATTTCCTATATATAGTTTTCTAATTTTCACATTAAAAAGAGAGAAGTTTTGGAGAAACCCTAAGTGCGAACTTGGTACGAATTTTACAGGTTTTTCAAGGGTTCTAAGCCCTTGATCCCTTTCATGTGTAATTGAGATAAGTATTCTTTTAATTCAATCAATATGTCTATGTGTTGGTTGTCTATATCTTGTTCTTGTCTTAATTCCATCATGCTAGGCTAGATCTATCTTGTGTTTGCTTGGATCTAATGAAACCTAGATGTTAATTATGTGTTGATTACTTGTTTATGGTTGTATTGGATGAATGATTTCGATGTTAGGCTTAAGAAAACTGGCAGACTTCCAAATGGTAACATGCTTGAACGTCTTAGGAAACATGAACTGACGTGCACTAGGTTTTATTGGTTGTATTTAATGCATGAGTAAATTCTAATGATCCCATGTTAGGAGCTTCTTAACCGGCTCGACATAGGAGTGAAGTAGGCACTCATAGGATTGGGGAATTAAGTGCGCCACCCCATGAATGGTATTAAGGAATACAATCCGTCATCCACGCAACTATAACAAGTAATTAACGTGTAAAAGATATCTAGGGAGTAGTGAAATCTAAGTAAACACATTTTCTCCACTTATTGCTCACAACCTTAGTTAATTTAGTTTATTTTCATTTCTAGTATTTTATTTTGATTGCATCTTTAGTATTTGGTTAGTTGACTAGCAACTAATTCCGCCCAAATCCTTCAAACCCGAGATTTTTACTTGCTTTCTAAAAAATATAAAAATACAAAAATAATCATCCCTCACCCTTAGAACTAGTATTTAGGTTTTCTAATCCTAGCGACACTATTTCTAGCTGAACGATCAATCCCCCGGTACTTGTCACTATACTATACTACAACGATCAGGTACACTGCCTGGTGGGGGTTGTAAGCTTCTCAAGATCCCTTGAGAGGTAAATCCTGGTGCGATTCCCACGTATCAAGTTTTTGGCGCCGAAGCCCGGGGAATAGTTATTGTCTAAGTTAGAATTTCTTTTTATTAGGTCTACTTGCTAGATTCCTTTCTAGTAAGATTTTATTTTTATTTTTAGGTTTTCTTTAGTCTATCTTTTTCTTTGTGTCTTTGTTCGTAACTCTTCACCACCCGACATCATGGACAACGGGAACATCTTTGAACCCGTCATCCCATCACAACAAAACCCACCACTAGAACCTCTTAGGCCCCGAACCTTAGGAGAGTATTCCCGACCTAGCCACCAAGGCTACCGAAACACCATTGAGCTCACCGGAGCCAATGTGACCCCCTTGCGATCCGACATCATCCGGTTGGTGCAAAGCGGATGTGCATTCCATGGACTTCATTCCGAAGATCCAAACCAACATCTTAAGAACTTCCTCAAAATCGTAGATTCCATAGACCTAGATGTTGAAACTAGAGAGACAACCCGATTACGCCTATTCCAATTCTCTCTACGGGATCAAGCTAGTCAATGGTTTGAGCGTTTACCCGCGGGATCCATCACCACATGGGATGATCTCACCACTCGTTTCCTTGCTCAATTTTTTCCACCGGGGAGAACTACTAAGCTTAGAAATGACATCTTGATGTTCCAACAAATTCAAAATGAATCTCTTTATGAAGCATGGACTCGTTTCAAGGACTTACTCCAAAAAGTCCCTCATCATGGCATAGATCTTTGGCTCCAAGTCCAAATCTTTTATGACCATATCGATCTCTCCACGAGGCGAGCCATTGACCAATAGGCCGGTGGTAAGCTACGTGATCTAAGTGCGGAACAATCATGGGAACTCATAGAAGATCTTGCTCTCTATGACAACGAAAGCTGGAATGATCCCCGTGATTTGAACAAAACGGTCAAGGCAATATCTTTGCCTTCGAACAATTCTAGCACTGCCGACCGTAGGATCATGGAACTTGAAGGTCGAGTCAAGTCTCTCATGAAATCTTACGAAGCTCAAAAACCTTCAAGCCAAGTAAGCAGAATCGCTTCTACATGCAAATTATGTAATGGCCCTCACGAGACTCATAACTGCATGGAGCTTCCAAAACGTGCTTTTAACGAATTCACATCGTCACACGTGGGTCGAGGTCCTTGAACTTCTGGCGAGGCCTATGAGGCATGGAAGGATAAACCTAATTTCAGAGGGTACCAAACGCGGAGCGTATCCTTCAATGACTCCTCACCACTCACTTGGTCCGAGCATTTTCCATCACAAGGCGTTCCTAGGCAAAGTTGTGAAGATGCTCTAAAAAAATTCATTCTATCTCAAGAATTACAGCTCTCTACGCTCGAGGCTAAATTTAGACAACAGCAGGCTGATATGAACAACAAGATTTGTAATCTGTTAACTGCTATCAAAGAGCATGTTGTTAATAAACCCATTCACTTTGATGAGGTTAGGTCTGTTACTGTCATGAGTCCACCAACCTCCCCTGTGAAAATAAAAAGTCCTAGCAAGTTATTCTAACATCTATCCCCAAAAGGAAAAGAACCTGTCAACCCCCTAGGACCAATCCATTTCGTAAACACCATCACCACGATATCTGCTTCTACACCCAATCCAACCCAACAACAAACTAACAAAATTGGTCATACAGCTAAAGATGAGACCTTAAGGGTAGACCACGATTTGGCCAAAAAACCTACCAACTCAGCCGAGCAGTACACCGCGCAAGAATCTAGAAAATCGAATGAAGGGAAAGAAAGATCGGAAGAGCATGAGAGAAATCCAACCATTTTGGGTAAATCTATTATAGAGGAACCCGAGAGAAAAATGGAGGATGTTACTAGTGGGAGTAACGATAGGACTGAGGAAAGCAACCCTAAAGTTTTTAAGATCTCCTGCAACATTAAGGAGAAGCTCTTAACCGATAGTCATATAGATCCTAGCTTTCCAGTTAACATAATCCCCCTTTCCTTATACCACGAAGCCTTCCCAGAATGCATTGTGTGCGAGAGAGTTAATAATGCAAGGGTAATGAAAAATTTATCAATCATGATTGGAGAACTTGTTTACAATATTGACCTCACCGTGGTCGATGACGTGGACCCTCTCACCAATCAAACGTTAACCAACCTTGTTCTTGGGAAACCATTTATCAATGAATCGGGAGTGATCCTTGATGAGAAGGATGGTAGTGCATTATTCACCAATGGTGTTAAGAAGGTAATTTTTCGTAGGGGTAATGAGGAGGTGTACGAGTATCGTCCTTCCCTTGAGGGGAATCTATACGGATCAAAGGATGGAGAGTCGAGGAAGATAAGACGGCGTGATCCGAGTAATCTCAAAATTCCCTGCATGATCGGCCATAAGTACTTCGCTAACATCTACATTAATGTATTCCTGCCGAAGAATTTTATGTCCCTATTCCATTATAACAATATCTGCAGATGGGGAATGGTTTACAAGGGAGAGAAAGTGGTTGGTAGGGATCATGAAATCCAGGTGTTTGTAGGAAATATGGCATTCACTATGGAATTTACGATTGTGGACAATATCGAAGACTATGTCGACCCTAGATTATCACAAGTCATTTTTGGGGCGCCCTTTTGCGAGATCACTAATATGATAATTGATGACCGGAATGGAATTATGACCTTCGCTGATGGAATTAGGAGGGTTTCATACCAAACGCCATACAAGAGAAGAGACCTTAAGGAAATCGATTGTAACGGGCTTGATAAGATAAGTTCCCAACTTATTTTGTGCGATGAAGATGTTCGGAGAGGGTGTAAGAACACTTCTGATTTATCATGTGGATTCTTTAAGGATGTTAGTAAGCTTGGTTCTAAGTATCGAAAAGATGTCTTCGAGTTCGAAGACCCGAGGTACTTACACTATGAAAGCGATACTAGTTTAGAAGACGACCTAGAGAGTGGAACCAACGATGAGGTCACGTAGTAACCCATGACCTTGAGTCTAGCTACAAGACTCGTAAATAAAGAAAAGCGCTTCTTGGGAGGCAACCCATGTTTTGTGTGATTTTATTTTTGTTTGTTTGTCATTTGCTTCCGTATGCATGCTTTATTTTTATTGTTGGTAGATCATGTTTCTCAATTAAATAGTGGAAATACTTTACTTTGTTGTTTTGGTCTGGTCTTAACTCCACCTAAAAGTATTTTTGCAAAAGATAAGTGTAAGGGGAAACCCCAAATATGTTTTTAAGAAACAAACCGATCATGATTCTCCACAATATTAAATGAACATGTATATTCATATTTGTTAGAGTCAAATGCTTGTATTGAGTCATAATGAAGTTTTGCAGAATTTTCCAGGAAGTAGGACCAAGTTTTTCCAGAAATTTTCCGGAAACTTAACATAAGAATTTTTGCAGGTCACTTCTGACGGCGTCACGTGTAAAAATCTGGAAATTTTACCGGTTTTGTTTTTCTAACGGAGTCTTATGGTTTTTGTGAATTATTAAGTTTTATAATCTCCAGGAAATCTGCAAACTTCATTCCACAAGCATTATATCTTATTTTGTTTTCTAGGACTTAGTAACTTATATAGGTTGCCGCCGATTTTATGCGAGGTTGTTTTGTCTATTTTCTCAGGATTTACAGGTTATGTATGACAAGAAGATGATTTGTATTCTGGAAAGGAAGCTTTGATTGTTCATTTTCTTGGAGGAAGATTTAACCTGGCCACCTTATTATCCATACCGAGCGAATCAGGGGAGTATTTGATTTCATTCGTTTTACTTATTTCACTTTTACATTCTTTACTTGAACATTGGGGACAATGTTCATCCTAAGTGTAAGGGGAGGGTAAAAGGATGATACCTTACATGTACACTTTCGCTTGAGTTTGTTTTGTTTAATGGTAGATGTGTAATAAAACTATGAGAAATACTTGTTAGTGCAATTTTAGCGCCAAATTTAAATTTTTTTACAACATTTAGGAGTGAAACTTTAGCCATAGCAAGCGTCTCATGGATAGGAGATTGTATGACTAGCACATAACCGTACTTTCAGAAAAATTTTCCACCCAAATATGTGAGGTTCGCCTTTAGATTTGATAGGAAAAGCATTTACTATTAGTGCTTATAAGTGTACCAGTAGCATTTAGATTCTAAAACTTGCGTTAGTGATGCATCCCGAGACCACTAGTGAGACTACATTCGTGTAGTAGGATTTACTACATGATAAGAGGCATTAGGATCACCCTTGTGTTAAACCCGTATCATAATTACTTGACCATTTAAGTCATATCACTTGGCTAGTTAAGTCAACTATTTTTTCCCACACCCTTAGCGTTTTACTCATTTTTAGTACACGAAACCCCTAGTACACCCCTCCGAGCCTATCTTTTCGTTTCTAACTTTAAGCATTTTACTTAAAGGAAGAATTTGTTACACCCCACTTAAATGTACACCCAAATCGCCTTAGCCTTCCGTGTATGCGCTCATTTTTAGTGCATTATTGTTATTTGTTAAACCCTAAGTTAACTATCTAATTGATTACATGGTTGCTAAGTCGAGTCATATCCTTGTACATATTGTTTTGGGACGATTGGGACTCATGGGTAAGTACTTATTTTATGGAGTAATGGGGAAGAACATCATTTATTACCCCCATATGTGCGTTAATCTTAAAAGTACTCCAAGTGTTTTGATTTTCTTAATTCGAGTCATTAGATTAGTTTATTGTAAAGTATGTAAAAATTCAAGTGTAAAGGGAATGTTCATTCCCTATGATGTATTATTTTGGATGGTAGGGTAAGAGTGTATGCAAAAAAAAAAAAATCGAAAAAAAATAGAAAAAGAAAAAAAGAAAAAAAATAGAAAAAGAAATGAGAAAAAACATACGGACTACCATCCCTTTTTATTCTATGTTTATTTTATGTTTTTGTTATTTTTCATTTATTAGCTTAAGTCGAGTCGAGTCTTGGCTTAGCAACGCCATATTGTACATGTAATTAACCAAGATTGTTAACTCGCCACCAGTAAAAACTTCTTTTATTCAACAAAACCGTGTATTTCATATCCCTACACCTAACGTTACAACCCTTTAAAAGACCTCTTTGATAGTTTATCCTAGGTGCTTACGCCATGTGGTGGAGGTTTGATCCTTTCCCAAGTCTATGGTAATCTATTTTGCTATGACAGGTAGTGACAGATATCTTCCGTTTCCATATTGTAATTTATACTTTATTACACCCGAGAGATGTGAGTATCTAAACACTATTTGTGAGGTGCTAGTATATGACCACCGTGCTTGTCTTTGGTCTTTAGTGGAACGATTATTTGTTGTAATTACTTTTATATTAGTGTTAAATGACCTCTAACTTGTATTTTGACTAGAATAAAAGCGCATTTGCTTGAGGACAAGCAAATCTCAAGTGTAAGGGTATATGATGAGGCGAAAAAGGAACCACTTTTAGGGGGTCATTTAAGCCCAGAATTGAATTTATTTGATCAAATATTGCCCTAAATCGTTCCTTTTGTGATTTTAGGTACTTTGGGAGAGAAATCTGGAAAAGGAAGCAATTCGGACGTTTTTGGAGCATAAAAGTGAAGAAAACGCCAAAGTCTTAATTTTCCTTGCTGGGAAAAGTAGGTGACGGCGTCAAGAAGGAATTTTTGACGGCGTCAAGAGTAATTTCCATGACGACCCAGTACAGAATTGACGGCGCCACAAGATAGGGCGTCAAGAGTAAAATGCATGACGGCCTGGAAAATGCTAACACATGACGGCGTCAAAAGTAGATCAAGGCAGTCCGAGAAGTATTTTGGCGGCGAGAGGACGGCGTCACAAATTTTGTCTTGACGCCGTCAGACCCTATTTCCTATATATAGTTTTCTAATTTTCACATTAAAAAGAGAGAAGTTTTGGAGAAACCCTAAGTACGAACTTGGTACGAATTTTACAGGTTTTTCAAGGGTTCTAAGCCCTTGATCCCTTTCATGTGTAATTGAGATAAGTATTCTTTTAATTCAATCAATATGTCTATGTGTTGGTTGTCTATATCTTGTTCTTGTCTTAATTCCATCATGCTAGGCTAGATCTATCTTGTGTTTGCTTGGATCTAATGAAACCTAGATGTTAATTACGTGTTGATTACTTGTTTATGGTTGTATTGGATGAATGATTTCGATGTTAGGCTTAAGAAAACTGGCAGACTTCCAAATGGTAACATGCTTGAACGTCTTAGGAAACATGAACTGACGTGCACTAGGTTTTATTGATTGTATTTAATGCATGAGTAAATTCTAATGATCCCATGTTAGGAGCTTCTTAGCCGGCTCGACATAGGAGTGAAGTAGGCACTCATAGGATTGGGGAATTAAGTGCGCCACCCCATGAATGGTATTAAGGAATACAATCCGTCATCCACGCAACTATAACAAGTAATTAACATGTAAAAGATATCTAGGGAGTAGTGAAATCTAAGTAAACACATTTTCTCCACTTATTGCTCACAACCTTAGTTAATTTAGTTTATTTTCATTTCTAGTATTTTCTTTTGATTGCATCTTTAGTATTTGGTTAGTTGACTAGCAACTAATTCCGCCCAAATCCTTCAAACCCGAGATTTTTACTTGCTTTCTAAAAAATATAAAAATACAAAAATAATCATCCCTCACCCTTAGAACTAGTATTTAGGTTTTTTAATCCTAGCGACACTATTCCTAGCTGAACGATCAATCCCCCGGTACTTGTCACTATACTATACTACAACGATCAGGTACACTGCCTGGTGGGGGTTGTAAGCTTCTCAAGATCCCTTGAGAGGTAAAGCCTGGTGCGATTCCCACATATCAAGTAATCACTCAATTAGTCTTAAAAGAACTAACACTGAATGAATAGCTTTTAAGTAAATACAAGGCATAAAACACAAAGCACAAGTATGTAAAGCACAATGATTTTAAGGTCAACAATCTATTCAACACATATAATTAATACACTAATTAATTCACCCCTTCACCAAAATATACAATCATTTAACCATAATGTACAAGCTAATCAAGCTACTAAGTCAAGTACTTAAAAACAAAGCCATTAGGCTGGGCATAATGGTCGGTCGACCGGACCGGTCACCCATGCGTTGACCGAGTCGCCGCCACTGTAACCACAAGATCAATGAAGGTCGGACGGCTCCAAAATTCATAAACCAGTCACTGCCTCGACTAATTAATGCATTCCACAAAAGAAGAAAAAATGTACCATTACATATTAAAACAAAAACGAAGATGAAACGAAAGAAGAAAAGAACAATCATCAATCAAGGCAAAACAAACATCAAACTTATTCCATCTATGGTCCACGAACAGAATGTATAACCCAACATCTACATCTACCTCAGTCCTAACCCCATCTCAAAACCACCATCACAGTCAACACAACATAAAACCTTACAGAGAGTTTTCGTTTGATATTCAAGAAAAGGGTCTGATTTCTTGCAAACATAGATTGTTGGTTATGTTCGGTTATCAAGATAAGAAAGAAAGGAAGAGTATGTGATGTTTGTGTGGCTGCAAATCATGGCATTTTTGTGAGGGAAATTAGGGCAGGAATGAGGTAATTTAGGTTTTGTAAACGTATTTATAAGTCCTAACATTTAGGTTATATACCGGTTTGGTTGTTAATTGGGATGGCCAAATGATATCACAAATTGTTCGGTAGTTTTATCTTGGGCCTTAATAGATATTAATGATTAAAGTTTGTTTAGGCTGAAAATGGTTTTAGACTAATTACTAATTGAGCCGTATATTATTTGTATGGTATAGTTGATTTTGGGGTAATTTTGATATTTGGTTCATGTGAATAGTGTATATTAAAAATGAAAATGTAGGGGATATATATAGTGTAAAAAAGATTGAATATTTTGAAATAAAAATAAAAATATAAATGTCGGTCGCCTTACTATTCCTAAAAGGTCGCATGTAGGACAAAAAATTTAAAGGTGATTGTGATGAAGGAATGAATCAAGATTTCTGTTTGTGGTAGCTTCGGTTAACAGTAAATAAAATTATACTACTGCTTTTTTATTTTTTTTATGGGTCCCAATACCGTGTTCCACAATGTGTGAGGAGGTTGAGATGTAGACAGCCTTACCCCTACCTAAGGTAGAGAGGCTGCTTCCAGTTCTATCTAAGATAGGAAAGGACCTCCGGCCTTTTGTAGGAAGTGAGGATCGAACCATTGACATCTAGGTTAAGATGCAAGGGGTTTTCCAATTGATCCAACTCTAAAATTATTGTTATTTGTAAATTAATCATTAAAAAAATATGGTCGCATAATATCACATTACCAGAAAATATAGTTACAGGGTACACGCCGCCGCATCGCGCGGGTACCCTGCTAGTTATAAATAACAAAACTTTAAAAATGCATGGGTGATCAACAAAAACCTAAGGGTCAAAACCGAAAATTGTATATATATATATATATATATATATATATATATATATATATATATATATACAATCATGAATCAAAAACTAATGTTCATAACAATTAATTAATATATTTTAATCAACTTTAAACAAATTGATTTTACAAATACATAGATACGTTGATCTAATTTTGACTATCTTTAATCAAGTAACGGCTCAATATACTCTAACCCAGTTTACTACCTCAACGCTACATCAACATCTCACTTTCAACACTTTTTTTTTGAACGGCGGAATTTTATTAAAAAACTAGCAAGATGCTAGAGAAACATTACAAAGAAATAAGATGGTGATTTTTAAACCAATTCTCCAAAGTAAACACCTTATGAGAACGACTATTACACCAATTAAAAGCACGAAAAACTATGTCATCAAAGATCTCCGAATGTCTAGGATGAATATCATAAAAAATGATCTGATTTCTAAATCTCCAAATGGACCACCACGCGACGAAAAAAACACCCTCCAACATTGACTTGACCTTAAGAGGAAGCCTAATCGATTCAAACCAAGTGTACCATTCACTAGTACAATCGACGCTTCTGCCGGCGACATTTTTACGCCCTTCCCCTCGACATGTCGACGGAACAATACCTTCCCGGCGACATGTCGACGGGAACAAAACGTCTGCTGTGCTTCGTCGGGAACAGCGTTCCCGTCGACAACAGCCGTCAACATTGTGGGTCCCACATCATTTTCCAGTCAAACGATTTTGCTGTCCGTCAAATTCTTCCGTCAACATGTCGACGGGAACGTATAACTAATTAATGTTTTAATTAAGAAATGATAATTAAGTTTTATATGTTGCCGTCGACATGTCGACGGCATCATTAACCAAACAATATTATTTTTTAATTATGTCGTCGACACGTCGACGGCATAATTTAAAAACAATATTCATTTTTTAATAATGTCGTCGACATGTCGACGGCATAATTAAAAAAAAACAATATTTTTTGTTTAATGTTGCCGTCGACATGTCGACGGCATTATTAAATAATCAATATTGTTTGGTTAATGATGCCGTCGACATGTCGACGGCATCATCAATGACAGGCTGCTAACAGCAGGCTGCAAAAATAGCAATTTTTCAGATTTTTTCTGGATTTTCTGAAAAAAATCTACCAAAACCTGTAACTGTAATAGCACCTATAACCACTCAATATCAACATGTCCTAAACATATAGCTCGCCATCGGCTAAAACACTTGCAAATTATCGCTAAGCACCCTCAAAATGCATAAAAACATATAAAGTCTACAAAACGGGGTGTGCTAATATCTAAACCTAGCTGCCATATTGATTCGTGAGAAAATCAAGTTCTATATAGTATAGTATTACTCAAGAGATCCGCAAAAAAATACGGATAACCCGAGGTCGTAGTCCGTGTGAAGGGTGAATGGAATTCTCAATTCCCGATTTGTGAAACGTGTCGTGAAAGTGGTAAAAAGTGATTTTGATGAAATAACAAATGAAGCACAAATAATCACTTAAGCACGTATTTCAAATAAGGAAACTAGAAACGTAACGTAAAATCGAAACCGTACGCTAAAACGCGAATTAAACGTTAAAGTACGAAATAAAACGCGAATTTTGAGCTACACTACTCCTACGGACTTGAAAATAATTTTGAAAAGTTAAAAATGATAAAAGAAAATTTTAAGAAAAAGAAAAATATTTTTTTGACTTTTTATTTATTTTTTATGAATTAAAAACTAATTAATCTAATTAATAATCAAAAGAAAATGCAAATAAGGTGAGAAAAATGAAAAATAAATTTTGAAATTTATAAAATAACTAAAAAGTCATTTTTAAACTAAAAACTAATTTTTTTTTTTTTGGCTTTTTGTGTAATTTTTGGGAATTAAAAACTATTAAATCTAATTAAAAATTCAAATTAAATTCAAAATAAATGGGAAAAATGCAAAATAAATTTCTAAAATTCTAAAATAAATGAAAATAAATTTCTAAAATATTTTTGGATTTTTCTTGGCTTTTTCTGATTTTTTTGGAATTTTTAGTAATTAAAAAGTATTAAAAATGGAATAAAAATGAAAATAAAATAAGAAAAATAGCAAATCAACTTGGAAAAATATGAAAAATTCAGGGAAATTCTAATTTAACATTCTAAACCTATGAAAATTTTAAAAATTTGAAAAGAAGTACTGGAACAGCTACTTGCTTTGAAACAGCTTAATGGAAAAATGCTTATTAATAAGCAGAGTTGACCAAAATGACCCTAACTTTGACCAAGTGTTTTATAGACTATATTAAGCTTAAATGAGAAGTTATAGACCGAATATCACTCAGAAAGACAGATTTAGACAAGAATCAGGTTCCAATAAGCAATATGAAATAAGCAATAAGCACACAAATGAAGTAAATGGCAAGAGCTCAATGTAAACAGCAACAATAAGTGCAAATGAACTTATTTGAACCAATAATCTCAGAATATGATTAGGTAAACACACTAGCAGCCCTAAGATTTATGACAGATACTTGGTTCCAACTACTAACTAAATAAGCCAAACAGCCTGAGCAAATAAGCTCAGGAGTACAAACCTAAGGGGTCAAATTACTCACTAACCAGCTGAGATTATAAATCAATCAATAAAACAGATGATAGATCCAATTTACTTAACCCAAAGTTGCCTAGAAAGTTTTCCTAAAGCTGATGTGCAGGGTATAGACAGGATCAATCAGACAACTCAAGCTCTAATTTCCAATAAGCTAATGAACTCCAAACCTCAATTTTCTTTTTGAATATGATCAACAAGCTGTCAAACTCTAAAAAGCCACTTTCCACAAGTATTTCCAATGAAAATTAAACCCAATAGATGTTCTCAAAGATCTATAAAAAAAAACTGAGTTGAAAACTATTTGACTTTTTATTTTGAAAGAACTTTGACTAATATGACTTTGTAATGCTCTAATGTTACTGAAAATAATGTGATAACCTAGATTTTGAGTGAATTAGACCAAAACACAAGTTTATGCAACTACTACGAAACTTATGCAACTAATTCCCTAACTTACTAACAGTTATGATTAATAACAAGCTATTTTGACTTTTTTATGTTATAACCTACCCAATTATGCAGTATTAAGCCTAAGTGCAACCTAGTTGAGATGTACAAACCAAATATTTCCTCTGAAACAACTATTATACCAGCAAACTAATCAATACCAAACACCCCTTACATGACTGTCTCAACCAATTTTCACCACAGATTCCACCAGTTTTAATAAAACCACTACACTACTTTCTTAAAGCTATTTTGTATACTTTTTCTGTCCTAAAGGGCTGTTTGGTGCGAATGAATTGCAGAGAAAATAAAGAAGACTCAAATAAGTAAGATGATTCTCCAGTTTGTTTATGTTATGCAGTGGAATGAAAATTTATTTAATCACTTGAATAATCCTTTTCAACCATCAAAAAAGCAAATCCTCAACATTACATCAGAGTCTGACATAAACAATGAGTTACAAAGTTATAAAACATCATGTTCATTCATGAAAATAACAAATCCTTAACATTATATTTAAAATAGTGTAAACAGAATCTCATATCCATAAAAGCTACAATGAGAATTTCATCTGCGTCAAGTCCTTGTTGATCGAGTGTACTTTTTTTGTATCTGATGAAGAATCTTTATGATATAAGTTATATAACTTTGTCACACTAACTCTGCCATGCCTGTGATAAAATTGAAAGATACAGATTATTAATCAAAATAACGAGGTACCTAAGCAAATTATCCATGACATGATCATATTACTAAATAGGGGATTACTAAAATGATCATATCATTAAAGTGACGAATTTCTAAGACAATGAGGTTATTAAAATGAGTAATGACTAGATTACAAAATAGGATTCAAAGAGGATCATATTATAGAGAGGACGAGCTATCAACCGCAGAATGTGTGCACTTCAGGATAGCATGAAATCAGCAGCTTTCAGTAGGTTTCCAATTTAAATGTACTAAAATGAGGAGATTACTTAAACGACTATGAACTATTGTAGGTTTCAACCCAGATAGATTAACCATTTTAGTACCAATACACATGTAACCAAAAACATACATAACCTGTTCAATCTCGAGGTACTGACAAACATACGAATGAGCATTCATTAAAATTTACTAAACGTATGGGGGTCCGTGAATTTCTTAAAGTAAAACCCAAATATGAAATCAGACAAGAACAAGATTTGTACAAAAGATAAGCTTAAAATTACTGAAACACAATGAGATGGGTAGCTAAAATTGGGACAATCATAAGCACACGAGAACATATCACCTGGGAATGATAGGGATGAACAAGTGTAGATTCAGACGAGAAGACGAGGTCGAGACATAATGTGCTTTGTGCTGACTTTACCTTGTGTACTCCGTGTTTTATATCCACTTGCTTATTCCCACCAAGAATGGCCTTAAGACTAATTTCAATGAATATGGTTTAAAGAGAACCAAAAATTAATTCCAGTTTTGTTCTCAGTAGCAAACAAAGACAAGAATGCTACCTAATTCTCTTTCCCATATTTCCATTCTCTTCTGCCAAACACACCCACAAGCAATTTAAGCACAAACCAGCCATCAAAAACCACTAATCGTCAAACGAACAATTAAACAACCCAAATTTCCTACAACTCTTTACTATCAGCTACAACATAGACAAAATATTTTACTAAATCCAACCCTTTATTTGACTACATTCACTCTTCATGCAAACAAGACCACTGACAGACTGGCTAGTTCCTTCCTATTCAATCGAGAAGGAGCTGCTTTGGCTTTTCTCAGAGCACTTGGAGACTTAAGTTCTTCAAACTCGAAGGAAGATTGATCAACTGAACACCGAAAAGCAAGGATCTCTTTCGGTGTACTATAATCAAAATTAAGCATCTTCGCAACTATAGTCTGCAATGTAAAACCAAACCGATTCACACATTAGAAACAATACGTAAACAAAAATTAAAAAACCCCCAAATTACAAAATCGACTAATACGAATACTTACAGCTTCTCGAATCATCTTTGACACAAGAAAGAGTCTCTTGAGATCATCATGTTGCACACCACACAAAACTCTAACCTGCAAAAACACATACAAACAACCTCACAATGTGAACAAAATCACAAATTATAAACAATTACATCTAATGAAACAGGGGATTTGAAACTTACAAGTACATCTTGCGGTAAAGCTTCGAGAAACGACCTTTTCGCGTCAAAACAGTTTCCCATCGTCATTGTATATTAATCCTATTAATCCCATAAACCAAAAATCATAAATCACAAATCAACCCCAACCACAAAAATAAAACAAATAAACCTTAAAAAAAAAGATGTCGCAAACCTTTTTATATCGAATGATGTAACGTTTTTTATTCGTATGGAAACAAGACCAAAACCTGCAAATATAAGAACAGCAAACACACAACAAAAAGAAGGAAAAAAAAAACCGCAAAGTAATAAAAGATGTTGTTCCTGAGTTTACCAAGATCAGGTAGCTTACAGTAATAACTTACAACACAATAACAGGATGCTTTTGAAGTAGAAATCCTTTATTTATTTAGAGACCAAAAGCGGCTTACGATCTTCGAAACCCGATTTTTGTCTGCAGATTTATTAAGGTAGCGTATGATGTTTTTCTCAATAATGTCGACTATTTATAGTTTTCTATTCTGCTATCAAGTTTCCAAATTTGGCCCTTCTATCACTATCTAACAGCTTAAGCGGAAAATACTTTTTTTACCAACAAAATCTTTTATTTCCCTCATTAAGTAAAAAATTAATATTTTTTTTTAAAGATATTTAAAGAAGAAAAAGGCTAAACATTGGTAAAATTTTGTGAAAAAATCGTTTTTTGGTTACAAAATATATGTGTCAAAGTTATAAATAACCAAACTTTAAAAATGCAGGGGTGATCAACAAAAACCTAAGGGTCAAAACCAAAAATTGTATATATATATATATATATATATATATATATATATATATATATATATATATATATATATATATAATCATGAACCAAAAAATAATATAACAATTAATTAATATAGTTTAATCAACTTAAATAAGTGACAAAATATCATTAAACAAATTGATTTTACAAATACATAGATATGTTGATCTAATTTTGGCTATCTTTAAGCAAGTAATGGCCCAATAGCTCCAACCCATTTATTTTCCCACCCAAGCCTTCAATTGCTTTTCTTTTACTTTAAAAAAAAAACAAAATAGATAAATAAATAAATAAATAATAATAATAATAATAATAAAAAACAGGAAAAAAAAAAAAAAAAAAAAAAAAAACAAAAAAACATATTCTATATAGTAAGGCTAAGTGTAAGAGAGCTAGGTATCGTGACTCAAACCAGATTACCACCATCGTTACCTCAACATCTCACTTTTAACACTTACACACCAAAATACCCCTCTGTCATGGCTTGAGCCAAAAGAGCCTCACCTACAATTTTTTTTTTCTTTTTCATTTTTTCAAACAAACTAAATTTCATTAATCCATCAAATAAAAATACAATACGAAACTTAACAAAATATATAAGAAAAAAAAATTCCGTTTAATGTAGCCCACTTCCCCGTCATCATGTCCTTGTGTACCTTGAATGTATAAACATTTGTTAAACTCTTCCATAACTTGCCACCAAAACGAATCGTCTGATCTGTCTGATCTGATCTCGTTATTCTCATAACCGGTGGCCCAACACTCGGCTAGCAGCATTTCTTCCACCGACGTCCAACGGTGTTGAACGTGGTTGACGTCTGCCATCCAACACCTCCACCTCGTCCTCGTTCATGTCCACCGTAGTTCTTTTTGCGGCTTGTTTTCTTCTCCGTTTTGCCTTTGGTTCACGGGTCACTTGAGGTGTTGGTTGTGGTTCTTGTGATGGTGGTTGTGTTTGTTGTATACTAAGAAATGACAGAATCTCCTAATTTTTATGAAACAACATCCATGAAATAATATGTTATGTTAACGTATGATATTCTCTCCCTTACTTTTTAAATCATCTCATATTTAAACACAATAGTTATAATGACATCATTTTGTGGATTTTATTTTGTAAAAATTATGTGGTTCTATCATTTCTTTTATGGACTATGTTTCACTTTTTTTGAGAAGTTATATGATGTACGTGTTGTCAATTGTTGTTATGGTGCAATAGATTTGAAGTTGCTCTTTATATGTATCTATACAGTATTATTGTTGTAGCAGATTAGTAAGGTGATGTGTTTGTGGAGTGGCAAAAGCATTGTTCTTACACCTTTCAAATGGTAGATCATGAGTTCAAGTCACACTACTCTCTCATAAACATTTTACATGTTTCGAATTTTTTTAAATTACTACAAAGATCCCGCACATATCATTGTTTGATCACTCTTGTTTGAGAACCAAATGATTTTGATCTAGTGTAATACATATACAAGACATATAAGATACAGTTAGCCATAAAAATACCAAGAACTATTCTTTGGTTACCATCCTTCAACATCAAGTTACCTTCTTGCGTTCTCGATGGTTTTATGGCTAATGTGGAAGAGGTAAATGACGTAACATCATGATCAAAGCACATGATTTTTATCAACTCTTTTCAAAGACATATTAATAAGAAGATGAATGCAAGTTATCTAGTTTTAACCACTTGAAGCATTAACTTTTATCAACTCTTTTTGTAGCTGGGAATTTTTATATAACGTGATATATTTTTGGAATATGTATCACTTTTTGTAAGAAGAAGTTATATGGTGTGCTCATGTATAGTGTAGAAACAATAGTTGCTCTATGTATGTAGGTATATGCATATGTAGGTATATGCTCTATGTATGTAGGTATATGCATATTGGTTTAAGCAAGGTAATATACATTTACGGACTATGTTTCACTTTTTTTGAGGATAAGTTATATAATGTACATGCCGCATGTCAATTGTTGTTATTGCGCAATAAATTTGAAGTTGCTATTTGTATCTATCTATCTATATAGTGTTGTTGTTGTAGTAAAAGTAGCATGGTGATGTTTTGGTAGAGTGGCAAAAGCTTAGTTCTTACCACCATCAAGTGGTAGGTCATGAGATCGAGTCACACTACTGGCTCATTTTCTCTTTTTTATGTTTCGATTTTTTATTATTTTTTTTAAATTACCATAAACATCTCCTATGTATTTGGTTTGGGTTTTTGTATAACCATAGAATCATTATTTGATCAATCTTGTTGAGAACCAGCTGTCGTGCTAATGTGAGACATATACAAAACAAAAAGATAAAGCTTTATTAAAATATTTCAAGAACTCTTATTTGGCAATCCTTTTAGTTTTATATCAACTTACAAATAAGTTAAACCATATTAATAAGAAGAGTATATTAACAAGAAGAGTATGTAACGGCTGGGATGTGAGCATAATTTGGTTATTTTAGTGCAATATTATATGGGGGCGTTTCTTTTATCTTTTAATGAAGGAATTGGATCCACTTGACATTTAATGTTATAACTTTTTTTGTTGAGCCTCATAAAAATCCATTATTCTCTCTATATCCACAAGAGATAAAAATTGACACTCTCCCTATTAAAAAGTATTAACAGACGTGAGACCCACTAAACCCTTAGTTAAGGAAAAAAAATAAACAACGAGTTTTAACCACTTAAAGTAGAAATGTTTATTAACTCTCTTTTAAGAATGGCAATTACAATGATTCTCCTTCGCACATATTTCACTGTTTGTAATGAGAGGCTCTTTTGTGTATGCATATATTATTATGATAGCATAACTAACATAAGGGTGTATGGGTTGCTATGGTGGCTAAAGCTTGTTGCATCACACTTTAAAGGGTTGTAGGCCATGAGTTCTAGTCACATAGCTGTTTATATCCTTTATTTTTTATACATATATTTTTCCTTTAGCTTTATGATTTTCAAGTTTGTTCTTCAAATTGTCTATTCCAATTCAAATTGTCCGATCTAAATTTGGTTTTATCCAAATAGTAAACCACTATACATAATACTAGTACAAACCTTTCATTTGTTTTTTGTTGCAAATGAGGCATATTAGTTTGTGTTCGTTACTAATATAAATTTAACTTACGGTAGGCTAGGCTCCATCCTCCCCCTGAAACATCAAATATGACCACTTTGCCGCACCTATTGCACTTCTAGGGGAGCCCATGGTACTCGAATCGGACCGAGCTGGTTTCAGAGGAATCGAGAAACGAAAATAAAAAGAAAAAGTGAAACTGTGAACTGTACCAACTTCTTCGATTCGGTTACGATAAATCCCGACAAGCACCAAAGTGTGTTTGAATAATTCAAACTTTGTCGATCATTCGTAAAAGACATAATATAACAACACAAACACAAAAATAATGCCTCCAACAATGCAAATCATTCTAATAATTTCAATTGTTTAAATTAACATAAACAAAAACACAAAACATAAGTTAATAATTGTTCAAAACACTTTATATTATTAATCTAGTTACTGTTGTTGTCTTTAGTCCGATAACAACTTTTATAAACAATTCACATTTCAATTCACAAACTTTCATGTTGATGATGATATAGAATCTTTGAATGCTATTAACGATTGAAGAATCAATAGTTTGGTATTATTTGAATAAATTTTAGGGTATGGTTTTTAGTTTTAGCAAGTTTTTGAGTTTTAGCTTACAGTGTTGGCAATTAAGAAATTTTAGGGTAGGGTTTTGAGTTTTGGGGTCTTTTATTTTATTTATTTATTTATTGTCGTCGTCGTCGACGTGGAATGTCAAACTCCAAAACAACCCATTAAAATTTCATACTTATAAAAGAGCGGTTCTTTTTAGAAAGTATCGGAACCAGACGGTTCCGACCCAAATCGTCTCGAGAACCGAAATTTTGGAATTCTACGAACCGAGATGTAGACCATGGTTCTAATATTTGGTTTGGTTCCTAGTCACTGTCGGTTCAGTTCTTCGGTTCTTTTATTTCCTTGGTTTTTTTGGCACCCCTTCGCACGTCTCATGTTCAACACCCAGTCGACAAATTTTTGATATTTCTTCAAAATAAAAAGTTACTAGAAATAAAAAAAGGTTAATTACGACAATTTTTGTAACTTTCTCCCTCTACAAAATCCATTTCAAACGTCTATTATTTGATCATTCTTGTTGATAACCATCATTTTTTTATCTAATGTGATATATACACAAGACAAAAACTTAAAAGCTAGTTAATTATAAAGATATGCCAAGAACTATATTCTTTGGAGTGTTCTTAAAAAGGCTTAAACACCCTATCCTACACTGACATATCGCACGCATCAATGCTCATCCCTAGGGCCAACATACCATTGATTACAACCATGGACTGTTCTTGATAAACCATAGAGTAACACAACACCAACATAAACACATAAAACATCAAATACACAAAATGATTCATTAAAACACGTAACACATTTCTTTCATTTAACAACCATTACATACATAACTAAGGATGGCACCCGTGGGCAATGGGCACGGGTACCTCTAACCCGTCACCCGCCCACCTAGATTTTTTCTCACCCGTCACCCACCAATGGGTATAATTTTCTACCCATGCCCTTGCCCGCGGGTATCTGTTGCTCATGGGTAAACCCATGGGTTAGTGTTATGCAACAAAATTACAAAACCATGATATGAAAACTAACTACGAAACTGCGTATGAGATTATACATGTTAACATGTATACAACTTTGATTATTTGATCTTTCATATTCTCTTTTTAGTCTTTAAACTCAAACAAACTTTTAGGTGAATGCGTTTTCTTGAGACTTTGTGATAACTATTAAATGTATATCTGCAACATCATAAATATTTTAATTAGTATAATTAATGTTAACGTGGCTTAATGGGTACACCAATGGGTATTTTGACGGGTATACCCGTGGCTATTCTAAATGGATGTCGTGGGTTTACCCGCGATGGGTATGCCTCACCCGTCACCCACCCACCACCCACTGCTGGGTACAAATTTTCACCCACTACCCACCCGTGGGTGAAAATTAATGCTTTTACCCACCCCATTTATGGCGGGTACCCGTGGGTTGCGGGTTTTTTCTCGCCCATTGCCATCCCTATACATAACTTTCAAAACTACACAAACTAAAACAACAAAATGTAAAATCCACAACCATAACCCAATACAACGATTACCAAGCCAAATCCTCATAACCATAGCCCACTCATATATGCTCGATCATCTTGAGAAAAACAACCTTCTCAAGTATGTGACTCTCTGCCTTATCACTTATTTGCTTGATGGCCTTAGCTTTTGCAAAATCACAGTCCCTAATCAACTTCAGAAAAGCAAAACCTTCTTCAGAAGCCGACGACAAAGGCACCCTAGCAACCTCCATTATCAAATGTGTCCTCTCATAAACATTGTCAAGCAACTCTTTGCACAATTTACTTAAACTTTTCACAAGTTCCCACTCTTTACCAATCTTCCTACGAACTTGCAGCACAAACTATTCTGTAACAGAGTTCGAGTTGGAAGAAAAAACGAGTTCTTGTAGGTGAGTCATTTTTTTAATCTCTTTAAGATATGTGTTATCGTAAGTGTGGAATAAAATGGCTCATGGTTTACCGCCTTTAAATACAAGAAGCCAAGTGGAAACTGAAATCATTACACCGCACCTGAAAGTCTGACCGTCTCGAAAGAAAACAAAAAGTCGGCTTGGATTTAAAGCTGAAATGATTATCATCATCATAATTACCATGGAAACTTGAGTTATTTGAAAAAGACAAAATGCCAATTGGGGTACTCAAAATATTTTAAAACCAATCTTAAATGAGTTAAAAAGGGGGTGTTTTACTTAATGTTTAAAGTTGAGTTGAGAAATATTTGTGCTAAAAAGTTTGTTTCTAAAGTTTTGAATTTGAGGTAATGGTAATGGTGGTGGCGGTGGAGAGGTTGAAGAAGAATGTTTGTATGGATTAGAGTATTTTTAGTTTGAATTCGATATTTAGAAACTTTAGGGACCAACGGCGTAATAAAGAAAAACTGTAAATTACGGATATATCCATCACACTTAACTCACGTGTGTTGACTAACGAGAAAACGTAAGGGGCGTTACCACTAACTGCTGAAAATTCAATCATCTAATTATAAATCTAATAAAACACGCTACTAAAATCAATAAACTGGTTAAACAATATTACAGTATGCTTTTAGAAACATCAATGGAGAACCACTCTATACATGTATTCTACTTAATTACTCTTATCATCTTGCTCCTCCTATCAGATTGTAGTGCAATATCAGATACAATATCTGCAAATGAAGAAATTAAAGATGGTCAAACTGTTGTTTCTAAGGGAGAGATGTTTGAACTAGGATTTTTTAGCCCGGGTAAATCCAAGAATCGATACTTAGGGATATGGTACAAGAAGATATCCGAGGTTACAGTTGTATGGGTTGCAAACAGAGATACACCAATTAGCGATACATCGGGTATGTTTAAAGTTAGCAGAGAGGGAAACCTGCTGCTTTTCAATGGCGGGAACAACATGGTCTGGTCATCTGTATCGTTGAGGAGGAGTAATAATACGGAGGAGGTGGAGGTCGTGGCGCAACTTCTGGATAATGGTAATCTTGTTCTGAGGGATAAAAGTCGTATAATTTGGCAAAGTTTTGATTATCCTGGTGACACAGTATTACCAGGAATGAAATTTGGGAAGGATTTTGTAACCGGTATAGAGCGTTTCGTCACATCTTGGAAGACTCCTGACGATCCTTCTATAGGTGCGTATATTAGGAAAGTAGACACAAATGGATTTCCACAAAGTTTGGTATGGCGAGGTCAAACATTAGTATGGAGACTTGGACCATGGAATGGTCTCGGGTTTAGTGGAGACTTTATTATTGAAAAAACAAATCCAATTTTATCAATTGTGTTTATAGTTAATCAGGAGGAAGTATATAGCACATATGAACTTAAGAGTTCGGTAGTTTTTTTGAGGATACTTCTGACATGGGACGGAAAGACGCTGGTTATGCACTGGATTGAGCGAATTCAAGAGTGGGCTGTGTATGCGGATCTTGCACTAGATGGTTGTGGTCGGTTTGGACTCTGTGGTCCATATGGAAAGTGTAGGATTAACAAGCATCCACCCTGTACTTGTATCAAAGGTTTTGAACCAAAAATCCCAGAACAATGGGATGCATCTGATTGGTCGAGTGGGTGTAAACGTAAAAAGCCTTTGAAATGCGAGAATAGGGCTGGGTTTCAGAAAATTTCCAAAGTGAAAGTACCAGATACACGAAGGTCATGGTATAATTACAGTATGACTCTTGAAGAATGTGAAATGAAATGCAGAAAAAATTGTTCATGTACAGCTTATACAAGTTTAGATATCAGAAATGGTGGAAGTGGTTGTTTGCTATGGTTCGATGAGCTCATGGATATCAGAGATTATGATGCAAATCAACATATCTACATACCAATGGCTGCTTTTGAGTTAGAAGGTACACATGTTTCCTGATGAGCATCTAGAATCGTACACCGTTATATAAAATGTCAATGCTTGTATTGTACTATCACTGTGTTTTAAGTTTGTCAAATGAAACTTACCAACTATAGTCATTTCTTGATGAAAGGTCACACGTTCTTCCCGTTTGACTCCAACAGAAGGGAACAATTATTCATCATAATCATGTCAATGTCTTCGGTGTCTTCGGTTGTGCTGCTTTTGTCTGGACTAGCATATGCCTGTAGAAAAACGCCTTACATGAAAGGCCTAGGTAACACAAACGGGTCATTTCTGCTTTTAACAAATCATATACTCTTTTTCTTTAGAAAGGAAATTTATTCACACAATTCTAACAAATCAGATTGTGTATGTTAGAGGATACATTAATCAAACATATCATATTGTAGGAAACTGGGGTGATGAAAGGCATAGAAGTCTGAAGATGGAACATTTTGATGATTTACAGTCCTTTAGCTTACGTAAAGTAGCAAGGGCTACTGACAACTTCAGTGTCTCGAATAAAATTGGAGAAGGTGGCTTTGGTCCCGTTTACAAGGTAACTAGTTAATGTTTTTCACATAGAATGCAATGCTTATTAGTATCATGAATCGAAAATGTAAAAGTTAAAGAATATAGTATAAGTTATCATGAACTCTAAAGTATAATCGTTTAGGGTGTTCTGGAGGATGGGCAAGAAGTAGCTGTGAAGAAGCTCTCAGAATCATCTCAACAAGGACTGGACGAGTTCATAAATGAAGTCATTTGTATTGCAAAACTTCAGCATCGAAACCTTGTGAAGCTTCTTGGATACTGCATTCATATAAATGAACTAATTTTGATTTATGAGTATATGACGAGCAAAAGCTTGGACTTGTATCTCTTTGGTTTGACTCCTATATGATTTCACTTGGTCTCTTTCTTTCATACTTCATAAAATAATTAGTTACCTTACTACAGATGAAACCAGAAGTTTGATGCTTGATTGGCCTAAGCGTTTTCACATTATTCATGGGATGGCTCGAGGTATTCTATATCTACATCAAGACTCCCGATTTCAAATTATTCACAGAGACCTCAAGGCAGGTAATATATTGCTGGACAGTGACATGAATCCAAAAATATCAGACTTCGGCCTTGCTAGAAAGTTTGTAGGACATGATGCAGATGCTAAGACAAAGAAAGTGGTTGGAACATAGTAAGAATGCATAATATGAGATCCATATAATTAACTTTAACACATATATTCTAAGACTAATAGGTTCGTTTTTATTTCTTTTGGTTTCACTTTAATTTGCTGCAGTGGTTACATTTCTCCGGAGTATGCAGTACATGGGCGTTTCTCTATAAAGTCGGATGTATTTAGTTTTGGTGTTATTGTGTTGGAGATAGTCAGTGGCAAGAAAAACAGAGAGTTCTCTCATGAAGACCACAGAGACAACCTTCTTGGACATGTAAGTCACAAGACTAATTCCAAATTTCTTGACCAGAAGCTACTTATTTATCATGGAAATAAATTCTTTAAGTATTGACTGAAATATGTCTTTTAATTAAATCAAGGCCTGGAGACTCTACAAAGAAAACAAGAGTATTGAGCTTATGAGTGAATCTTTGCGTGAGTCTTGCATTGTATCTGAAGTACTAAGATCAATACATGTTGCCCTGTTATGTGTTCAAAATCATGCTGAAGATCGACCGACTATGTTGTCAGTGGTTCTGATGTTGGTTAGTGAGAGTGCATTGCCTGAACCTAAACAGCCTGCTTTTTTCACTGAAGAGTGTTGTCATGAACTTGAGCATGATCTATCAGTTAATGAATGCTCAATAACACAATTGTATGGTCGATAACAAGCATATGTGAATTCTAGAAAGATGTTGAGATACCTATAATATGCTCTTCATTTTATCTTTTGATGTCATTCATTTCTTACTAGTAGTTCCTTTGCAGACTGTTATACTTTCTCCCCTAAATCATTTGTTGTTATTGTTAACTAAGAAGACTAATATAGAATCAAATTCTCGTGGGTATTTATATTCACACAGATTATCAGTTTAGGATTAGAGAGAGTTATTTGGAGTCAATAGACTAGGAAGAAACCTGCCTCTCAAAGTGCAGGAGGTCTGTTCTTGTTACTTACTGTCATTCTTTTTATATTAAACCAAGTATTAGCCAATTTGATTCATATCACATATCTATTAGCTAATAAGGCGAAGGTAGACAACCATCAAGTTCCTCTCAAATGTGGTCTTACAAACGCGTTTTTTTCCATTTAACATTCCTACATATCATCATGCCACTACCTGGTTAGTTCATGTGACCGAAATTGTTTGGCATGAAGTTTCAGAGGGTGTCGTTTCTGTGTCAAGGTCGTGGTCATCGGGGTCGGTTTTTATCCGATTCCATGCTTTCTCCCGGGTGATGCCCTTATGTGGTAATGTGTTGTATGGGGATTGGATAGAGGAGGTTCTCTTTGATTTTTGGATATGACTTGGGGTCGATACATCTAAACGTTGTAGTTTTTTTGGTCAGTTTGAGCATTTATGAGCATTTGTCTGCTTAAGTTCGTTGTAGGTGTTAGGGGTCGGTTTTGTCATAATATAGTTCTATAACGTTATTGTGGCTGGGACGTTGTATTCTTATAGTAATTATAAACATGAAGAAAATTTTCTTGTATTAGTTAAAAAGAGAAGTAAATGGTCAGACTGTGACGAGTTACTTGTGATCTGTTCAAAACATGTGAAGAGTATAATAGTAAAACGATTGCTTCACAACTATAATTGTATACAGGTGGTGTAATGATATGATTCTGAACGGCATATCAAAAAAGATTGAATCAAAACTTATGAAATCACGAGTCAAACATCTAATCCTATGTGATCAAAGAGAATTCATTACAGAGAAGGTAGGAAAGTTCTAAGTGACAAGTCAAATGCAGAATTTTACAAAAGCTTGTTATCGATGAACTACATAACACAATAAGCAATTCAGTTGCTGAATATCAATATATGAAAGTGGAAAAGATGTGATATTGAACTTATAATAAGTTTTAATAAAACCACTACACTACTTTCTTAAAGCTATTTTGTATACTTTTTCTGTCCTAAAGGGCTGTTTGGTGCGAATGAATTGCAGAGGAAAATAGACTCAAATAAGGAAGATGATTCTCCAGTTTGTTAATGTTATGCAGTGGAATGAAAATTTATTTAATCACTTGAATAATCCTTTTCAACCATCAAAAAAGCAAATCCTCAACATTACATCTGAGTCTGACATACACAATGAGTTATAAAGTTATAAAACATCATGTTCATTCATGAAAATAACAAATCCTTAACATTATATTTAAAATAGTGTAAACAGAATCTCATATCCATAAAAGCTACAATGAGATATATTTCATCTGCGTCAAGTCCTCATTGATCGAGTGTACTTTTTTTTGTATCTGATGAAGAATTTTTATGATACAAGTTATATATAACTTTGTCACACTAACTCTGCCATGCCTGTGATAAAATTGAAAGATACAGATTATTAATCAAAATAACGAGGTACCTAAGCAAATTATCCATGACATGATCATATTACTAAATAGGGGATTACTAAAATGATCATATCATTAAAGTGACGAATTTCTAAGACAATGAGGTTATTAAAATGAGTAATGACTAGATTACAAAATAGGATTCAAAGAGGATCATATTATAGAGGATGAGCTATCAACCGCAGAATGTGTGCACTTCAGGATAGCACGAAAATAGCAGCTTTCAGTAGGTTTCAACCCAGATAGATTAACCATTTTAGTACCAATACACATGTAACCAAAAACATACATAACATGTAACATTAATTACTGAACACAATGAGATAGATGCACATGAGAACATATCAGCTGGGAATGATAGGGATGAACAAGTGTAGATTTAGACGAGAAGATGAGGTCGAGACATAATGTGCTCTCCATTGACTTTACCTTGTGTACTCCGTGTTTTACATCCACTTGCTTATTCCCACCAAGAATGGCCTTAAGAGTAATCTCAATGAATATGGTTTAAAGAGAACCAAAAATTAATTCCAGTTTCATTCTCAGTAGCAAACAAAGACAAGAATGCTACCTAATTCTCTGTCCCACCTTTCCATTCTCTTCTGCCAAACACCCCCACAAGCAATTTAAGCACAAACCAGCCATCAAAAACCACTAATCGTCAAACGAACAATTAAACAACCCAAATTTCCTACAACTCTTTACTATCAGCTACAGCATAGACAAAATATTTTACTAAATCCAACCCTTTATTCGACTACATTCACTCTTCATGCAAACAAGGCCACTGACAGACTGGCTAGTTCCTTCCTATTCAATCGAGAAGGAGCTGCTTTGGACTTTCTTGGAGCACTTGGAGACTTAACTTCTTCAAATTCAAGGGATGATCGATGCACTGAACACCGAAAAGCAAGGATCTCTTTTGGTGTATTATACTCAAAGTGAATCTTCTTTGCAATTATAGTCTGCAATGCAAAACCGATTTACACATTAGAAACAATACGTAAACAAAAATTAAAAAACCCCCAAATTACAAAATCGACTAATACTTATACTTACAGCTTCTCTAATCGTCTTTGACACAAGAAAGAGTCTCTTGAGATCATCATGTTGCACACCACACAAAACTCTAACCTGCAAAAACACATACAAACAACATCACTATGTGAAAAAAAAGCACAAATTATAAACAATTACATCTAATGAAACAGGGGATTTGAAACTTACAAGTACATCTTGCGGTAAAGCTTCGAGAAACGACCTTTTCGCGTCAAAACAGTTTCCCATCGTCATTGTATATTAATCCTATTAATTCCATAAACCAAAAATCATAAATCACAAATCAACCCAACCACAAAAAGAAAACAAATAAACCTTTTAAAAAAAGATGTCGCAAACCTTTTTATATCGAATGATGTAACGTTTTTTTATTCGTATGGAAACAAGACCAAAACCTGCAAATATACAAGAACAGCAAACACACAACAAAAAGAAGGAAAAAAAAACCGCAAAGTAATAAAAGATGTTGTTCCTGAGTTTACCAAGATCAGGTAGCTTACAGTGAGCACTTGTGAGATATGAAAGAACTAATAACTTACAGCACAATAACACGATGCTTTTGAAGTATAAATCCTTTATTTATTTAGAGACCAAAAGAGGCTTACGATCTTCGAAACCCGATTTTTGTCTGCAGATTTATTAAGGTAGCGTATGAATTTTTTGACAATAATGGCGACTATTTATAGTTTTCTATTCTGCTATCAAGTTTCCAAATTTGGCCCTTCTTCTATCACTATCTAACAGCTTAAGCGGAAAATACCTTTTTTTACCAAAAAAATCTTTTATTTCCCTCGTTAAGTAAAAAACTAATATTATTTTTTTAAAAGATATTTAAAGAAGAAAAAGGCCAAAAAATTGGTCAAAATTTATTAAAAAAAAAAAAAAAAAAAGAAAAAAAAAAAAGAAAAAAAAAATCGTTATTTAGGGTACAAAATAAATGTGATAACAGAACTTTAAAACCACGGACGGAGCCAGGAATATATATTAAGGGGCTCAATTATTTTTATTTTTTTTATTTTCTTTTTTAAAGCTGAATCAAAGTTTGAATCATTTGACTTAGTGGTCCAATGATATTTTTTCGATAGTAACAAGCAATTACTTATACGACGCGACAAAATCGACCACTTAACATGTCAATTGGTAAACGGTTTTATCGAGTTGGGTTATTACCACGACAAATAGTTAGGAAAAGGATGTAAAATTATGTACGTTTAAATTCTATAATTACAAATATAATAGTGACTGAGCGGCATTTTTTTAACCACAACATTCTAAAAAAACTGAAAAATTGTCAAATTCATGTAAACAAAGAAATTTTTTATAGTTTATGAAAAATTCACTTTTATAATGTAATAATAAACCACAAAACAAAATGTATACTTAATGTTTCATCTTGTCCTAACCTCCTAGCCTCCTAGATAACACAATCATACAAAGAAGAAAAAAAAAACTATTGACCTTACCCATATACATTTTGCTAGTTACATTTCCCAATAACCAATATCACTTTTCACTCTTCTCTCTCACCTGCAAATTCCTCTCATCTTCTCCCTCATACTATGGTCAGATTTCATAGCCATTTTTTTTCCTTCTTTGCTTTTTCATTTAAATAAAGCTAATCTAAGGTGGTTCTTCTCATATATATCTAAGGTAGTTGAGCTGATTAGGGGGGCCGAGCACCCTCCAGCCCCCCTACTGGCTCCGTCACTATTTAAAACAACACGGGTGACCAGCAAAAACCTAAGGGTCAAAACCAAAAATTGAATATATATTCAATCATGAACCAAAAAATAATATAACAATTAATTAATATAGTTTAATGAACTTAAATAAGTGACAAAATATCATTAAACAAATTGATTTTACAAATACATAGATATGTTGATCTTTTGGCTATCTTTAAGCGAGTAAACGGCCCAATAGCTCCAACCCGCTTATTTTCCCACCCAAGGCTTCAATTGCTTTTCCTTTTTCCAACCAAAAAATAAATAAATAAAAAGCCATATCATATATAGTAAGGCCAAGTATAAGAGAGCTAGGTATCGTGACCCAAACTAGATTACTACCTCACCGCTACCTCAATATCTCACTTTTAACACTAATTACACACCAAAATATCCCCTCAATCATGGCTTGAGCAGCCAAAAGGGCCTCACCTACAAATTTTTTTCTTTTTTCATTTTTTCAAACAAACTAAATTTCACTAATCCATCAAATAAAAATACAATATGAAACTTAAGAAAAAAAAATATAAGAAATGTTCAAACATATCCTTGTGTACATTGAATGTTTGAACATTTGTTAAACTCTTCCATAACTTGCCACCAAAACGAATCGTCTGATCGGTCGGATCCGATCTCGTTATTCTCAGAACCGGCGGCCCAACACTCGGCTAGCAGCATTTCTAATGGTGTTGCACGTGGTTGACGTCCACCGTCCAACACCTCCACCTCGTCCTCGTCCATGTCCACCGTGGTTTTTTTTGCAGCTTGCTTTCCTCTCCGTTTTGCCTTTGGTTCACGGGTCATTTGTGGTGTTCGTTGTGGTTCTTGTGATGGTGGTTTTGTTTGTTGTATACTAAGAAATGAACAGAATCTCCTAATTTTTACGAAACAACATCCATGAAATAATATGTCATGTTAACGTATGATATTCTCTCCCTTATTTTTTAAATCATCTCATATTTAAACTAATAGTTATAATGACATCATTTTGTGGATTTTATTTTGTAAAAATTATGTGGTTCTATCATTTCTTTTTATGGACTATGTTTCACTTTTTTTGAGAAGTTATATGATGTACATGTTGTCTATTGTTGTTATGGTGCAATAGATTTGAAGTTGCTCTTTGTATGTATCTATATAGTATTATTGTTGTAGCAAATTAGTAAGGATTAGTAAGGTGATGTGTTTGTGGAGTGGCAAAAGCTTAGTTCTTACACCTTTCAGATGGTAGGTCATGAGTTCAAGTCACACTACTCTCTCATAAACTTTTTTGATGTTTCGAATTTTTTCAAATTACTTCAAAGATCCCGCACATATCATTGATTGATCACTCTTATTTGAGAACCAAATGATTTTGATCTAGTGTAATACATATACAAGACATATAAGATACAGGAGTTGAGATCCATGAAGAACACATACATGTCATAGAACCTATCAACCAATCATAGCCACCCATTTATATTTTCCACATTTTTTTTTCAAAACAACATATTTTTCAAACGGTAAATCTTCAAGCTACAAAAAAAATACCATCGCGACGAGAATTAAATGATTTTTTTATAGATATGCATTGGTATATACTTTCGACGAACTTTTTTTCGCTCAGAAAGAATCATATATGATTCGTAAAAATCATATATGATTCGTAAAAAATCATATATGATTCTTACGAATCATATATGATTTTTCTGGGCGAAAAAAAAGTTTGTCGAAAGTATATAACAATGCATGTCTATAAAAAGATAATTTAATTCTCGAAGCAATGGTATTTTTTTTGTAGCTTGACGATTTACGGTTTGCGAAATATTTAAGTTTTAAAAAAATGGTGAAAGTTTATTTTTTTATTTTGATAAAAAAAAAAAATGAGTGGCTAAGATTGCTTGATGAGTTCTATGGTAAAAGTTGGATCTATAAAGAACTTTTGGCTAAGATACAGTTAGCCATAAAAATACCAAGAACTATTCTTTGGTTACCATCCTTCAACATCAAGTTACCTTCTTGCGTTCTCGATGGTTATTTATATATATATATATATATATATATATATATATATATATATATATATATATATATTTTAGTGCAAAAGGTGAACATATTAATAAGAAGATGAATGCAACATCATGATTGAAGCACACAGTTTTTATCAACTCTTTTCAAAGACATATTAATAAGAAGATGAATGCAAGTTATTTAGGGCGGAGCTAGTAGGATGACTAGTGGGTGTTAAGCCACCCTTAATCAACATACTTTATTCATTATTTACTTAGACTATGAGTTATTTTTCTACTAGTTTTTTACATTCAGCCACCCTTATTTTATAGGCATACCTACAAAATTCAATAATGAATAACTTAAACAATAAAAAACAACACTATAGACTAAATTCTGAAACAATATCAATCACTATAACTTGCCTTAAACACGGTCGGCCCCCCTTAACTAAAAATCCTGGCTCCGTCCCTGAATATCTAGTTTTAACCACTTGAAGAAGCATTAACTTTTATCAACTCTTTTTGTAGCTGGGAATTTTTATATAACGTGATATATTTTTGGAATATGTATCACTTTTTGTAAGAGCATGGGTACGGGTGAGCCATGGCTCGCGCTGTCACCACCAGCCCAAAAAATCTGACGGCGCACCGTACCGGTGGTGGCGCCGTCGGTACTCGCGCCGCAGCCATGGCTCCACGCCGTCGCTTTTTTTTTTTTTTTTTTTTTTTTTGCTAAATTGAGGGACAAAAAAAAAGGGCTGTTTGATTTATAACGGCTATATAGCCATTTTTTTCAAAAAAATACCCAACTAAACAAATTTAATTCCCAAATAAAACCTTATAAATACCCCATTTTTTTTCAAACTTCATACACACTTCCAATATATTAAATCTAACTTCTCATAACTATTCTCATCCAAAATGAATCCAAATCAACATGGATCAACAACATGTTAAACGATCCGACAAACCAAATGTCGGGTTCATCTTCGAACCCCGGTAACAATCCGGGATCGTCTTCGAATCCGGGTTACTTTCCCACCTTCCAAACCTCATTTATGAATCCGAAGATTTAGCATTGTTTAGCCAATGAAAATTACAACAACAACAACAAAATCAATATCAATTTACACAAACTCAACAAACAACCCAAGGCATCCCTTCACAACCGAATTCGGACCATGCTTCGTTTCATCTAGTAGACGAAGAAGATGACGAAGAAAAATCGGTTTCAAGTGAAGAAATTATTCCGACACCGACCTCAAAAAAATCGAGGGCAAAGACGATGGCGAAGAAGCCAAAATCAAAGCCGAAGAATAAGAAAAGCAACAAAGAAAAAGAGGTCGAGGAAGATGTGGTCCCGTCCCGACAACCACGAACTTTTTGGAGCCAAGACGAAGAATATATTTTGGCGGAGTGTTACATCCAAGTATCCGAGGATCCAAAAACGGGTGCGGATCAACAAAGGGATACATTTTGGTAGAAAGTGCTCGATGCATACAACACGGAAGCAAAGAGGCTCAACTATACTATTCGTACCAAAAATATGTTGACGGGAAAGTGGACTCCAATGAATAAAGATATCAAGAAGTTTAATTCGGTGGTGGATGAAACGGTGGTTATGAGTGGGGAAGGTGATAAAGATTTTATGAATCGTTGTCACATATTGTTTAAAAAATCAACGGGTTATGATTTTCGACACTTGACCGCTTGGGGCTTTTTGAAAGACAAGCACAAGTGGAAAAATCCCGACTCGACTTTGGCAAGACGTAATCGTCTTCGACCTACTCACGCAGAGCCCGAGCATTTTGGACCCGATGATTTGCCACGACCCGACGGCATGTACCGGGTTGCTAAGAGTCAACGTTCGTCAAACTCGACCGCTAGTTCCGGTTCAAACCCGGCATTGTTTCAAGAAATGTTGCAACAACAATACGAGTTAGACCGCAAAGCAAAGATGGATGTTCTTGAGCGAGAGTCACTCGCGAGAGTTACTTTATATGAATCACAAAAGATAGCCGAGGAGATGCGGGTGCTACAAATGGATACAAGCAGTATGGATCCGGTCAACGCAAGGATCGTGAGGGCACAACAAGCTCGAATCCGGGCAAAATATCCTACCGACGAGGATTAAGCTTTTATTTATGTATTAGGTTTTTAATTTTATGTATCGTGTGTTTTTTTAATATGTAATGTGTGTTTTTAATATTAATGAAGTTTATTTAAGTTTATATTGTGTATATTTTTATTTAAGTAAAAAAATAAATAAATAAATAAATAAATAAAATAAAATAAATTTGGCCGACGGCACCAGAAATTCTGGTGCCAACGGATACCCCTGAAATGTGATGCCGTGGGATTTCTGGTGCCGTGGAGCTTTTTGCTGACGTGACAGAAAAAAAACCCACGGCTTGGAGCCATGGCTCCAACCGTACCTAATGCTCTAAGAAGTTATATGGTGTGCTGATGTGTTCATGTATAGTGTAGAAACAATAGTTGCTCTATGTATGTAGGTATATGTAACTATTAATTTATTATAGTAAAATTTAGTCTCAGCATATTGGTTGTTGGAGTGATTAAAGTATGTTGTGTCACTTTCATTGTGAGCAGGTCATGAGTTCGAGCCACACCGGCACCTAAAATGCTCTTTTTTTAAGAATCACCAAACATACTTGGTTTTATCAACATGTACGAGGCAACGCAAATTGTCCATTGTATTTTTTTATTTTTTTTTATTTACAGTATTTTTTATTATTTTCTTTTTTCAAATAATAGAAACTCGTACATAAAATAAACCTTCATTAGTTTTTTGTCGTAAAAAGGTATATTAGTTCGCACTTTGCTACAATTATAATTTACTGACAATTATTGACATGAGAAAAACGTCACCAAAGTGGCTTATTGGTTAATGGTTAGACATTATGATGTTGTTTATATTTCAAACCTCATTAGTTAAATATTTAAAGGTGACTAAAGAAATATCATAAACGACATGTTATGACATGTACATCTGAGTTAAATACTCATGATATTTGTTTTACGCCGTATGTCCCCACTTCCATCGTGCGAAGAGATAGTAATAAGAAGATATATGCGATTTCTTTTTGGTTAACCAATTGAAGGAATAAATTTTATCAACTATTTTTAAATTTTAAGCAGGGTAATATACATTTACGGACTATGTTTCACTTTTTTTTTTAGGATAAGTTATATAATGCACGTGCTGCATGTCTATTGTTGTTATTGCGCAAGAGATTTGAAATTGCTATTTGTATCTATCTATATAGTGTTATTGTTATAGTAAAAGTAGCATGGTGATGTGTTGGTGTAGTAGTAAAAGCTTAGTTCTTACCATCTTTTTTTTAGAACGGCAAATTTATTAGAAGATTAGCAAGATGCTAGAGAATTACAAAGAAATGGAACTAGGACACTTGATCCAAGAGATCCAATCAAAGTTACTTTTACATCTACTAGAACACCAAGTATAAGATAACAAGACAATCTCGTCAAAAAGTAATTCCAATCGCGGTTGAGAGGGTCATGAGATCGAGTCACACTACCTGCTCATTTTCCTTTTTTTATGTTTCGATTTTTTATTATTATTATTATTATTTTTATTTTTATTTTATTTTTTAATTACCAAAAACAGCCCTCACATATTTGGTTTGAGTTTTTATATAACCATACAATTATTATTTGATCACTCTTGTTGAGAACCAGCTGTCGTGCTAATGTCAGACATATATACAAAACAAAAAGATAAAGCTTTATTAAAATATTTCAGGAACTCGATCTTATTTGGTAATCCTTTTAGTTTTATATCAACTTACAAATCAGTTAAACCATATTAATAAGAAGAGTATGTAATGGCTGCGATGTGAGCAAACATATCATGTTGATTGCTCAACCGTACTTTGGCTATCTTAGTGCAACATTATTTAGTTTTAACTAAAAGTAGAAATGTTTATCAACTCTTTTTTAAGAATGGCAATTACAATGATGCTCCTTCGCACATATTTCACTATTTGTAATTAGAAGCTCTTTTGTGTATGGATATATTATTATTATAGCATAACTAACATAAGGGTACGGGTTGCTCTAGTGGCTAAAGCTTGTCAGGTATACTACGAAGAATGATATGGATTGGTAGGAAATACCATTCCGGTACAATATGAGGCGGGGTGGGTTCAATCACACTTTATAAAGAGTTGTTGGCCATGAGTTCTAGTCACATAGATGTTTATATCCTTTATTTTTTATACATATATTTTTCCTTTAGCTTTATGATTTTCAAGTTTCTTCTTCAAATTGTCTGTTCCAATTCAAATTGCCCGATCTAAATTTGGTTTTATTCAAATAATAAACCACCATTCATAAAACTAGTACAAACCTTTTTTTTTTTTTTTTTTTTTTTTTTTTTTTTTTTTTGAACCTGACCAAACTGTTTTGAAAGGAACCGGAAAAAAAAAATGAAAAAAAAATGAATGAAGCCGAGAACCGTACCAACTTCTTCGGTTTGGTTCACCAAAGTGTGTTTAAAAATTTTAAACTTTGTTGATCATTCATAAAAGACATATTATAACAACACAAACACAAAAATAATGGCTCCAACAATGCAAATTATTCTAACAACACAAACACAAAAATAATGCCTCCAACAACACAAACTAGATTTGAAGTCTTTCTGTGTATTTATATATTAATATTGGAATAATTTCTCGTAGGGTTATGTTGGTGCATTGGCAAGAGCTTTGTTGTTACCATCTTAAGTGGTAAGGAGATCGAGTCAAGGCATTAACCTTATCCTTTTGTATCTATTATTTTCTTTTAGTTTTTGATGTTTCAATTTATTTTAAAGATCTCGCACATATTTGGTTTTGGTTTTATCAAGGCATACAATTGAATTCAAATTGTCCATTGTTTCATCACTCTTATTGAGAACCATAAGTTTTCGTTTTGATCTAATGTAATATCAATATGTATATAAGTCAGAAAGATAAAGCTAGCTACAAAGATATGCCAATAACTATTCTTTGGCTATTTTTCTATATCAAGTTACATCTCAGTTAACCTATATTAATAAGAAGAAGTGTGTAACTTATTTTAGTTCTAAGTTCTAACCACTTAAAGCAGTAATTTTTGTCAACTATTTGTTAAGCATGGCAATACAATATTAATTAATGTATGGACTATATTTCATAGTTTATAAGAAAAAGCTTCTCTACGTAAATATATAAAATTATTGTAGTAAAATAATTACAAGGGTGTTGGTTGCTTGAGTGGCAAGAGCTTGTCCTTGTCACCTAAAGTGCAAGGCCGTGGGATCGAGTCACATAAGTTGCCGTTCCTTTTTGTTCTTTGTTTTTTAACTTTATGATGCTTCAAGTTTCTTTAAAAAAAAAAAAAAAAAAAAAAAAAAAAAAAAAAAAAAAAAAACCTTCACTTGTTACGATCTAATAAAAATCGTCCAATCCAACAATTCGACTTTATCTAAATAATTAGCGTACCCACTTTTTATACAAACCTTTTTCGTGTGTCGTTGTTGTTGTAAATAATCAAACCACCCATTTACTTATACTAGACGAGTACCCGTGCATAGCAACGGGATTTTATAGCGACATATAGTTTATTGATAAAAAAAGTTTATAAGTTATAAACGAAAAATAATAAAAGTTTGAAGATTTAGGAATTTAACATAATGTTTTGAAACCCGGTTCGACCCGGGTGGTTCAACCGGTTAAACCATTCCGGTTGAAAAATTGGTCGATTTAAACCGGGTCAACTTGCTAGGTTGGGTCGAAAACGGGGAAAATTAAACTGGGTCAACCCGTCCGGGTTTGAAGCATCCCGAGTCAACCCGGTTTTTGTTTTAATTGGTTGTATTTAATTTGATAGATATGTTTTTAATTAGTTGTACAATGTGAATAAATCATTGTACTTTTAAGTAATGAATAATGTTTTGAAACCTGGTTCGACCCGGGTGGTTCAACCAAAAAATGGATCGATTTAAACCGGGTCAACTTGCTAGGTTGGGTCGAAAATGGGTCAAATTAAATCGGGTCAACCCGCCGTGTTTGAAGCGTCCCGGGTCAACCCGGTTTGTGTTTTAATTAGTTGTATTTAATTTGGCAGATATGTGTTTTAATTAGTTGTACAATGTGAATAAGGCATTGTACTTTTAAGTAATGGGGTGTTTTAATAAGAGTATTAAATGCATTTCAATATTTTCTTATATACATTTTTCAACATTCCACAATATTGACTATTTCACTTTTCTACTTTTCACCTTTGACCATTTTTCCATTATAGATAGTATAGATTGTCGTTATAGTGCAATAGATTTGACATTGATCTTTGTATGTATCTCTACAGTATTATTGTTGTAGTAAAATTAGTATGGTGATGTGTTATGGACTAACAAAAAGTTAGTTACCACTTTCAACTTTTCAAGTGATAGGTCATGAGATCAAGTCATCCAACCTTCAAATCACTGTTTTTTTATGTTTCGGATTTTTTTTAAATTACCAAAAAGATCCCCTCATATTTGGTTTGGGTTTTATGTAAACACACAATCACTGTCTGATCACTCTTGTTTGAGAACCAAATGTTTTTGATCTAGTGTGACATATATATACAAAACATATAAGATAAAGTTAACCATAAAGATACCAACATATATAAGAACCAAATGGATAGAGTGGCAAAAGCTTAGCTCTCACACCTTTCAAGTGCTAGGTCAAGAGATCAAGTCACGCCACCAGCTAACTCATCCTCGTTTTTATATGTTTCGATTTTTTTTTAAATTACCACACAGATCCCGCAAATATTTGGTTTAGGTTTTTATATAAACATACAATCATTGTTTGATCACTCTTGTTGAGAACCAACAGTTGTGCTAATGTGATACATATACAAAACAAAAAGATAAAGCTTGATAAAGATATGTCAAGAACTCTTATTTGGCTATCCTTCTATATCAACTTACATATCAGTTAGACCATATTAATAAGAAGATTATGTGACGGCCGGAAGGTGAGCAAATATATATCACTTAAAGTAGAGCATCATTTAGTTTTACGGAGTAACTTTTAACCACTTAAAGTAGAAATGTTTATCACTCTTTTTTAAGAATGGCAATTACAATGATGTTCCTTCGCATATCACATATATATGCCACTGTTTGAAATGAGAGGCTCTTTTGTGTATGCATATATATTATTATAGTGCAGTTAATATAGGTGAATGGGTTGCTCTAGTGGCTAAAGCTTGTTGTTCCTTCACACGTTAAAAAGTGTTGCAGGCCGTGAGTTCGAGTCACGTAGGTACTCCGTTCCTTTTTTTTTTTTTTTTTTTTTTTTTTTTCCGCCTTTAGCTTTGTGATTCTCAAGTTTCTTTCAAATTGTATGTTCCAATTCAAATTGTCCGATCTAAATTTTGTTTTATCCAAATAATAAACCACCATATTCTCAAGTTTCATTTTGTTCTATCATTCTTGGTTAAGGATGGAGGGTTTTGATTCAATGGTGGAGCATGCGTGGTTGTCTTTTTCGCATTCTGATTCCAATGCTATGGTTAGATTCAAGAAGAAATTGCAAGACCTTAAGTCTGTTATTCGTTTATGGGTCAAAGATAAAAAGTTTCATCTTCATAATGCAAAGAATTATTTACATAATGATTTGATCTCTATTGATAAAGACTTGGAAAGGGGAAACGTTTCTAATGACATCCTTCTCAAGCGGATGGATCTAAACCGTCGGCTGCAAGATATTAATCTTTTGGAGGTTAAGGATCTGGTTCAAAAATCTAAAATCAAATGGGCTATCGAAGGAGATGAGAATTCTAAATTCTTTCATGGTATTATAAATAAGAAAAGGTCTCAGTTGTCGATTCGTGGTGTTTTCGTTGAGGGCACTTGCTGTACTGATCCGAGTATTGTGAAGGAGGCTTTTAAGAATCACTTTGAAGTTCGATTTCAGCATCTGTGTCATGATCGTCTTAAACTTAATGCTCTTTTTCATAATCGGTTGTCTTCGGATCAGGTGGATGAGCTGGATAGAGCCGTATCGAGGGACGAAATTCGTAGGGCTGTTTGGAATTGTGGCGAGAATAAGTCTCCTGGCCCCCGATGGTTATACGTTTGAATTTTTTAGAAAGTATTGGAGCCTTGTTGGGGCGGATTTTTGCGATGCGGTTGACTATTTTTTTTAAGTCTGGTACATTCCCAACGGGGTGTAATTCTTCTTTCATCGCTTTAATTCCTAAAGTTAATGATGCTAAGTTTGTTAATGATTTTCGGCCTATCAGTTTGATTAGATGCGTTTATAAGGTGATCACGAAAGTATTAGCTAAACGTTTGGCTACTGTTATATCCGATTTAGTTTCCGAGACTCAAGCGGCCTTTGTTGCTAATAGACAAATATTGTACGGTCCTTTTATCTTAAATGAGGTGTTAAACTGGTGTAGGCGAAAAAGGAAGCAAGCTATGTTTTTTAAGGTTGATTTTGCCAAGGCGTATGATTCGGTTCGGTGGGATTATCTTTTGGATGTTCTTCAAGCGTTTGGGTTTGGGCCGAATTGGTGTAGGTGGATCCGTGGCACTTTTACTTCCTCCATGGCTTCCATATTGGTTAATGGTAGCCCAACGTCCGAGTTCCCTTTTTGTTGTGGGTTGAAACAAGGTGATCCATTGGCCCCTTATCTTTTCACTCTTATTATGGAGTCGCTACATATCTCTTTTTCCCGTGTTGTTGACGATGGGCTGTTTAAAGGCTTTCAATTGCATGGCTCGGTTAATATTTCTCATCTTTTTTATGCTGACGATGTCATGTTCATTGGAGAATGGTCTGAACAGAACTTACATAATATTGTTAAAGTTCTTAATTGCTTTCATCTTGCGTCGGGCCTTAAGATCGACATTGCTAAGAGCCAAGTCTTGGGTGTCTGGGTTTCTCAGAATGTTGTTTTTCAGGCGGCGAATAGGATCGGGTGTGCTGTTTTGAACACTCCTTTTTGTTATCTTGGTGTGTCGGTTGGGGAGTGTATGTCTCGGAAGTCAGCTTGGGTTGGCTTGGTGAACAAACTCCAAGCCCGGCTATCTAAATGGAAGGTTAAAACTCTTTCCATAGGAGGTAGATTGACCCTTCTTAAATCCGTTCTTGGGGCCTCTCCAATTTATTATATGTCAATCTTTAAGGTTCCAAAAGGCGTGTTGAAGACTATGGAATCTATCCGCAGTAATTTCTTCAACGGTGTTGATTCTTCGGATAGAAAGATTTGATGGGTTGCTTGGGACAATGTCTTAGCGTCCAAAATGAACGGTGGTCTTGGTGTCTCGAGTTTTTTCGCATTGAATCGTGCTTTTTTGTTGAAGTGGGTGTGGCGCTTCATTTCTGGCAATGGCTCTTTATGGTATAAAGTTATTCAAGCGATTTATGGCTCAAAGTTTGATCTTCATGTGACTGATCAACCCTCGATTTGGTGCTCTATTTTACGTGAAGTAAAATCTTTGAAAGATTCTGGTTTCGAATTTACTTCGCATTGTAAGAAGCGGATTGGGGACGGGTCTTGTACTAGTTTTTGGTATGATAAATGGTTAGCTGATTCCCCTCTTTGTGTTCAGTTTCCCCGTTTGTTTGCTCTCGAATTGGATAAGGAGATTGTGGTGGCTAATAAAATGGGAGCTTCTTCGGTCTCAACTTCTTTACGTCGGGATGTGCGTGATGGAGCTGAGCGGCAGCAGTGGGATGATCTTTCGTCAATTCTGAACTCGGTTGTTCTCTCGTCTTCCAAAGATAGGTGGACTTGTGATTTGTCGGGAGATGGAGAATTCAAGGTTAAAGTCATCAGAAACTTTATTGATGATTTATTTCTCCCTTTGTTGGATGTTGCAACGAGATGGGTAAAATTCATTCCTATTAAAGTTAATGTTTTTTCTTGGTGTGCTCGTCGTGATAGGTTACCTACTAGAGTTGACCTTAGTCGTAGAGGTGTTTTGTTGGATTCCCACCTGTGTCCTCTTTGTAATGCTGCTATGGAGGATGTTCAGCATGTTTTATTTCGATGTGACGTGGCTCGGGTTGTTTTTCATAAAATTTGTCGTTGGTGGGATTTGGATTGGCAGGAGATTTGTTCTTTCTCGGATTGGGATGCTTGGTTCTTATCCTTTCAGCTTTCTTCCCGTCTCAAATCTATTTTAGAAGGTGTTTTTTATGTTGCTTTGTGGCGGATTTGGAGGCTTCGAAATCAGTTGGTTTTTGACACTTCGCTTCCTAATCGTTCGACGATTTTTGATGACATTGTTTCTTGGTCCTTTTTATGGTGTTCTAGTAGATGTAATAGGGCTTTTTCTTGGGAGTATTGGTTAAAAAAACCCCTATCTTATTTCTTTGTAATGTCTTTCTAGCTCATTGCTAGTTTTTTTTTTTTTTTTTAATAATACAGTTGCCGTTCAAAAAAAAATCATTTGCTTTTTGTTGCAAATGAGGGATATTAGTTTGTACTTTGTTATAGATATAATTTACGATAAGTCATTATTATCATATATTTCTTAAGCATGACGATTATACAAAATCAATGTATGGATTGTATTTTATTGTCTACGAGTAGACTTGCCCGCGCGTTGCTGCGGTGCGGCCGTTTTTGTGTTTATTACAATTATGTTAACGTTGAGATGAATGATAATAGGTTTGATTATATAAAGAAATTACACATCATATAATTCAAAGCAGTTGTAGCCATGGCTGTCACTGCCTTCTTTTTCATTGAGCTTCTTGCTATTATCAACCTGCTTTTGTTGTTACAATTAAAAACAATAACCAATGCAACTACAATCGATACAGCAAAACATAAACTGAAAGCTTCGAAAAATATTACAATATCTTTTGAAAACCAACAAATTGCACCGGGCCAATTTTCAGTTCGATACATTTCCAGAACCCACATCAAAAACAGATTTTCAATCTGTACATAAGTTATTCCAAACACCCCACTGAAACATATATATTAACATTTTGAACAAAACCATACGTAAGTGCGGCAGGGGGTACATCTTTTGAGTACTTTATCTATTTGAAGCAAAGTTAGAAACTTACCAATACATAGTATTGCACACAATACCATCCTTGACATCTCATTGTGGTTGTAGTCCTGAGTGGTTGTACTAGCTATCAAATTTCTTGGGCGCTCAATATTTTAAGCAATAGAACACCCGATTTTGGTGTTGTCAACTGTGTGTATGCAGCAGCCATGAAGACATGGTTCAGTCCTGAGTGGTTGTACCAGCTATCAAATTTCTTGGGCGTTCAATATTTTAAGCAATAGAACACCCGATTTTGGTGTTGTCAACTGTGTGTATGCAGCAGCCATGAAGACATGGTTCAGTGTTGTAGCTATTTGCTGCAATATCTATCAAACAGTAGCAATCAATCTAGGTGGAAGTAATCTTTAAATGAAAATTAGAAAAAGAAAAGGAAATGGTGCTACTCACATGTATATATAGCATTTCCATTGTGCACAGTAAGTGGATCTGTAAAATCAAGGCAAACGATTTTTTATTATTATTATTTTTATAAGCCATTTTCCAAAAGCCATGTTTAAGTTTCCCGGAAAAGCTATGTATCTGATATAGCATTTCCATTGTCAACACTTATTTTTTTTTTTATTATTATTATTATTTTTTTTAATTTTATTCAAATAGCAGCAGTGACCCGTATAGGCAAGCCTTTAATATATCTCTACCCCACAGCTGCAGTGGCCCGTACAAAGTAGGTATCGATAGCAGGTGTTCAGACCAAATTATGCACCTACAATGATTAAGTAATGCATAATGAAATACTTGTGATGTTAACTTTTAAAAGCATGATGATAGCTATATTACTTTTAACCTATAACTTTGTAAAGAAATGACATAAGCTGCTAACCTGTTACTTCCCGGCTGATTTCTTCCATACACCGCTACTTTTGGCATCATTTTTGCATGAACTGAGGGAAAAATAAAGGATAGTCATATTACGGTACGGCTAGCCAAATGAGGTGGACACAACAGACTAAGTAAGCACGTGTGGCTTACCTTGGAGTTCAGCTGCTGATGTTAGTGGTGATATACCATCCTCCATTACATCACGTAAGGTTCACCTAGAACAATGACAGCATGGGATGTTTCATAAGGCATTAGCCAAGAACGTACGACTATTTTTAACTGTACACGCATTAGAATTACAGACAACGTTAGTGCATTCGGTGAACATTCCTTTGAATATCAGTAGGCATGGTCGGATAACTCGCTTTTACCATAACAACACCAATGTTATGTGGGTTTGGAGAAAAGCGAATAAAAAATGATGACGGGGTTTTAAAACAGGGCGAGGCAACAACTGTTATTTTCCTTTTAGGCGCATTTGCATTCTAACACTGCTTAACTAACCATTAGATACA